>CM030362.1:191629058-191951558 GCA_017893485.1 Hemerocallis citrina
CACACCCACACTTTACTCCTTGCTGTTTGTTTTTTGTGCGGGAGCAACATGTGTGAGTACTTGTAATTTGTAAAATGGAAGGGACAGATCTCAACCACAGATCCAGTCTTTACTGGAGGTCATCTCAGAAAAGTAGCTGATGGCTGACCGACTGGAACACTTGCAAATCACCCAGAAACACCAGGAGAAATTCTGGCGACAGGCCCTCCGACGATACAGTCAGTCACTGGAAAGGGTAAGAAAGCTAGGGTTCAGGTGAGAAATTTTGGATTACCTTCTTCAAAAGGGAGGGGGCCCTGATATTTATAGGCAGAACAAACGGGTATCTAACCCTACTGGGCCAGGTTAGACCCGTTTGTCAGTGGGCCTGAAGTTGCAGAAGGCCCGTTGGACCTTTTGACCTGATGATCTGAGATGAGCGAATATTGAGGAGATCCGACAACCCTGATTGGGCCATGTTACTTATACCCACATCATAAGCCCCTCACACCTGGAGGGTTGTGTGCATCAGCCGTTAAAGAGTAGTCCTTTCTTGTGAGAAGATCAGAGGAGAGTGTTCTAGCGAAGATGAGATAGTGAGCTCCCGAAACAAGTGTTTTGGGTCCGAGCTGAGCATGGTGGGTCGGTGCTGAGCGCTAAGAGCAAGGTGTTTTCTGAGAGGAAACTGTGTGCCTGCTCGAGGCACGTGCCGAGCTCCAAGCTTGGGGGTCGATGCTGAGCTCTTCGAGTGAGGCACTTTGTGAGAGGAAGCTGCATGCTTGCTCGAGGTACGTGCCTAGCTCCGAGCTAGGGGGTCGGTACTGAGCCCTTCGAGTGAAGCGCTTCTGTGAGGAAGCTGTGTGCCTGCTCGAGGCATGTGCCGAGCTCCGTGCTTGGGGGTCGGTGCCGAGCACTTCGAGCGAGGTGCTTTCTGAGAGGAAGCTGTGTGTCTGCTCGAGGCACGGGCCGAATTCTGAGCTTGGGGGTCGGTGCCGAGCACTTTGAGCAAGGCACTTTCTGAGAGGAAGCTATTTGCTTGCTTGGCACGTGCCGAGCCCCGAGCTTGGGGGTCGGTGCCGAGCATTTCGAGCGAGACGCTTTGTGAGAGGAAGCTGCAATCTTGCTCAAGGTACGTGCTGAGCTCCGAGCTAAGTGGGTTGGTATCGAGCCCTTCGAGGGAGACGCTTTATGAGAGGAAGCTGTAACATCGTGTATTTTCAAATAATTAAATTTTTGTTCATGCATTTTGCACGTGCAAATTAATGTATGTTTTTGTCTTTAAAAATTATTTTTATGGCATGAACAAATATTTTTCATTCTCTTCTAAAAAGCCTATTATTATTTATTATTAATTCTTAGGCCTAACAGTCTAATTCTAGCCCATCTAAAAATAAATAAATAAATTAGTTAAGAGCCCATGGATTTAAGCCCACCTAAATTAGTCCACTAGTTAATTCTAATATTATTTAAGACAACTTATAGGGTAGACTTGATCAAGTAACAAATAAATTAACAATTAAATGAACAAACAACTAGTGTGCATGTGATGGCACGTGCATTGCACATGCACGTGCAATGGGACAACAAGGTGAGGCCGGCCATATGCTTGAGTGGGAAAGATGGAGAGAGTGGAGCGTGGTTACTTGATAATGGGTAGTTCTTCTAACTCCCAAATGTATCCTAACCGTTTATCCAAACTCATCTCAACCCTTCATTCACTCTTGAGATGTGTATAAATACCCCTCCCTCGTCACTCTTGTCATTTTCATTTAGAATTTTC
This sequence comes from Hemerocallis citrina, assembly GCA_017893485.1. NCBI lineage: Eukaryota > Viridiplantae > Streptophyta > Magnoliopsida > Asparagales > Asphodelaceae > Hemerocallis > Hemerocallis citrina. Next base: position 191,630,818 of record CM030362.1, read on the forward strand.
AAAGAGAAAGAGAAAGAATAAAGGCATTTGTAAGGAAAAGATTGAGTTAGAAAAGAAATTTGTGTGAGAAAAGAAAGAGAGTGTGTGTTTCCCTTCCATTGTGTGAGATGTTGTGCAAATCTAGATACCCAAATAAATGGATAAACTAGACACAAATTAAAAACCTCGCAAGTGCACGAATCGTTTGGAAAAGTGTAGTGACGAGCAAGGGTCGATCCCACAGAGATTGTAGACTTTAACTTACTAATCAATAAAAGAATAAAAATCATAAAGAGTTGTTTTGAAAGTCTAAAAGAAATAAAAAGATTAAAACTAAATTAAGAAGTGTTGAATCACAAATATTTATGAAGTAGTTGGGTTTAGATCTCCACCAATAGTCAGTAATGCTAAGTCACCTTCTGAACTTCTTCTTATTACTCATGTTTGTTCCCTTCAAGGGCATGGTATCTACTCCTTAAAGTACTGTTTCCCTAAGCCAAGAATTAGGCATGGTATCTACTCTAATTCGTTTCTTTCATTAAATGTTTAGCATGGTATCTGCTAAGTTGCACTTAAAGAAAACATAAGATCAGTGGAAACGAACAAACACTCAAGGTTCTAGAAATTGGTATCAGATCTAGATCCCTTAAGTTGACTGAACCAGGAACCCCTAAAGATTCCTTTGTTACAATTACGGGCACGAGATACGGGTCGTCTCAGTATGCTCATATAACAGATTCAGATAGATGGTAATGCAAACTTGGATTTCTCAAGCTCTGTTCGTCAGTCGACTGGCTCTCACCCCAGTCGACTGCTCTCAGACTTTCGAGAACAAGTTTGCTTACCATCAATCTATACCAATACAAACGGATTCAATCAATAAGTAAAATAGAAGAGTTCAGAAGAATATAGCACTACATAACTACGGTTTCAATCTACCCAACTATAGAATTTAGTTCCACATAATAATACTTTTATTAATCAACAAGTTCGAATACATGATCAACATAAAAGAATAAAGAGAAGAGAAATAAACTAATGAAGTCCGGCAATAAGTCGACTGTCTGTCACACGGTAGACTGCCTTCGAATACTGGATCTCCTCTCTCCTGCCTCGATGCTGATAGAATAATGCCCCTGTTGATGACTTGAACGTTCAGACTCTTGTGATTCGGTGATGGGTGTTTGTGGAAGATGATGATCAAAAGATGGAGTCCAGAGAGAGCTGCGATATCTCTTGACTGATATTTATAGAGTGCGGCCAAAGAATTAGGGTTTTCCCCCCCTTTTTTCAGGAAAGTCCCTTTCTTATTTATTTCTTTCCTTATTTGATTAGCTGATTTATATCTTTCTCTTTTCTTCTTTTATTCCTTATCTGCTAACCACGTGCTCTTGGAAATCCCCAGTCTCTAGATTTGATTTGCATAAATCTGGATTCAAATAGATTTGAAATTAGATTTGGATGAATCTTCGAATATCTTATCTGTTTACTCCGCCGCCTATCAGTCGACTGCCTCTGGATGTAAGTCGACTGTGTCGAGACTTCAGTATTTTCATGATTCATCAGCCCAGTCGACTGTTGTGTAAACTTGATTTCCTCTGTCCAGTCGCCTGTAAGCATGATCAGTCGACCGATCTCTTCAGTTTCCTGTGTTTCATCCTTACAATCCTGAATTTGCTTCGTTTTGCTGTTATAGACTGTTTCCTATGGAAAAGAGAAAATAAGAGTTAAATACCACATATGGAGCTTTTAAATGTGTATTTACAATAAGATTATTGCTTCTAAATGTGAATAATAATGTGTTCATCAAATACCCCCAAACTTAGATTTTTGCTTGTCCTCAAGCAAACTAGAATTATGAACAAGGGTATAATAATAATGACAGCCTTAACCACCAAGAGTTCTTATTATGTGGGCATTAGCATAGAAAGGTATAAACAATTTCAGATAAAGTAAAATTAAACATACCCCCTTTCTCTAGTGCAATTGTTTATTCATGACTCCAAACTCAACCATACTTGTCATGCAATTAATTATAGTTATAGTATGTAATTACTCAATCTGTGATTATCCCCTTTTCTCTACTACAAACCGAGTAGCAAACTAGAGTTTTTTTTTTTTTTTAGGTCGCTTCTCTAAAGTTGTCACTTGCCTTTTTACGCGAATGCAAAACATTTGTGATGAATCCACCCGGTTACTCAGCAAGTCACAAACTCTAAAGTGCTTTGCATACTCATATTTCAAGTTGCCGTTTGACGTAAAGGTAAACATTGGTGATGAATACCCCTAGTTACTAAGCACTCAAAACATTGGAGTAGATTGACTTTATTTGAATATATATTTATATATTTTTTTTTTATCACTCTATTTACTTAAACTCAATTTAGGACTAGATCTAAAGGGAATAATTAACAGAAAAGGCATCACATTTGTTTATTATGTATAATTGCATGACTCATATAATCTTGTAGGGAATTTATGAAACTCAACAATCCTAAAGTAAATAAGTATCCTTCTTCTTACTTTATAAGAAATTGTTTATCCTAAAAAAAAATTCAAAAAGATGATAAATATAACTAACCCTAATACCCCCAAACTTAGATGGAACATTGTCCTCAATGTTCGAAAGAAAATTTAAAAATAGGCATGTGTCACCATCTAGTAAGGAGAGACTAAAAATAAAAATAACTCAAAGAAAAATAATAATGAATAACTGAAAGAAAATAAAGAGAAAGTGTAAATACTCCCCTGAAAAATTGGGTTGCCTCCCAATAAGCGCTGTGTTTTCTGTCTTCAGCTAGACATGATGAGCTCATGCGATGTATTGAACGGTTTGAAGATTCACGTCTTCCTCTTGCGGTCCTATGCTCATCTCTATGTATGGCTTCGCTCTATGCCCGTTCACTTTAAATGTTTGATTCTTTTCCTTGCTATGAACCTCCAAAGCGCCATGTGGAAAGACTCTCGTGACAGTGTATGGCCCATACCATCCTGACATAAGCTTGCCTGGAAAAAGTCTCAATCTTGAGTTGTATATCAATACCTTCTGCCCTTCATAAAACTCCTTGCTTGCTAGCTGTTTGTCATGGTACAACTTTGTCCTTTCCTTGTACAATTTTGCATTCTCATAAGTGTCGTGCCTCAATTCTTCAAGCTCATTTAGTTGTAATCTTCTTTTCTCACCTGCTTGTTTCATATCAAAATTGAACCTTTTGATGGCCCAATAAGCTTTGTGCTCCAACTCAACTGGCAAATGACAGGCTTTTCCAAACACCAAACGGTATGGTGACATGCCAATGGGTGTTTTGTATGCTGTTCGGTAGGCCCATAATGCATCATTCAAGCGCAGCGACCAATCCTGTCTCCTTGTGTTGACTGTCTTTTCCAAAATGCTCTTGATTTCTCTATTGCTGATCTCCACCTGTCCACTAGTTTGAGGATGATATGGGGTGCCCACTCTATGTGTAATACCATACTTCTTCATCAAAGAAGCAAATGGAAAGTTATTGAAGTGGCTCCCTCCATCACTAATTATTGCTCGTGGTGTACCAAACCTAGTGAAAATGTTCTCCTGCAAAAACTTGACAACAACTTTGTGATCATTAGTTCGTGAGGGGACAGCCTCGACCCATTTAGACACATAATGCACACCAACAAGTATATATAAATAACCAAATGAGTTAGGAAATGGACCCATGAAGTCGATTCCCCAAACATCAAAAAGCTCGATTACTTGGATGTTTTGCAGTGGCATTTGATTTCTAGAAGAGATATTGCCTGTCCTTTGGCACTTGTCACAAGTCCTGCAAAAAGAAAAAGCATCTTTGAATACCTTAGGCCAATAAAATCCAGATTGCAATACCTTGAGTGCTGTTCTTTTTGGTCCAAAATGTCCTCCACATGCATATTGGTGACAATGTTGTAGAATACTCAATTGCTCTTCTTCTGCCACACATCTTCTTATAATTTGATCAGGGCAAAATTTGAACAAATAAGGATCATCCCAATAATAGTGCCTACACATAGCCACCAGTCGCTTCCGTTCCTGACTTGTCATACCTGGAGGGAAAACACGAGCAGTGAGATAATTTACAATGTCAGCAAACCATGGAAAATTTGAGCAGTGAGATACCAGTCGACTGGTCCTGTTACCAGTCGACTGTCCCGAGGGTATGTTTATTTCAAAGAGATGTTCATCTGGGAAATTTTCATTAAGTGGGGGCACAATTCTCTCGTTCTCCTGCAGTAGCCTGGACATGTGATCTGCCACAACATTGTCGCTTCCTTTTTTATCCCTAATTTCAAGATCGAATTCTTGAAGCAACAGCACCCATCTGATTAACCTAGGCTTAGCATCCTTTTTAGCAAACAAATATCTCAAGGCAGCATGGTCAGTAAAAACAATAACTTTAGAACCAATTAAATATGATCTAAACTTCTCTATAGCAAAAATAACAGCTAACATTTCTTTTTCAGTAGTGGAATAATTTAGCTGTGCATCGTTTAAAGTTCGAGAAGCATAGTAGATAACATGGGATTTCTTATTGATTCTTTGACCTAAAACAGCCCCTAAAGCATAATCACTTGCATCACACATGAGCTCGAAAGGATGGCTCCAATCTGGTGCCATGACAATAGGTGCAGAAGTGAGAAGATTTTTTAATGTAACAAAAGCAGTTGTGCACTCTTCTGTCCATACAAACTCAACATCTTTAGCTAACAAGTCACAAAGGGGTTTGGAGATTTTTGAAAAGTCTTTTATGAATCTTCTATAGAACCCTGCATGTCCAAGAAAACTCCTAACACCCTTAACTGTAGTGGGAGGGGGTAGTTTTGATATTATATATATTTTTGATTTGTCTACCTCTATGCCTCTTTTTGACACTACATGTCCCAACACAATACCTTGTTGTACCATAAAATGGCACTTTTCCCAATTCAGCACTAGATTGCATTCTTCACATCTTTTAAGCACAAGCTGCAAATGGTTAAGGCATTCATCAAAACAAGATCCAAAAATACTAAAATTATCCATAAATACCTCGATGAACCTTTCCACCATATCTGAAAATATACTCACATGCACCTCTGAAATGTAGCTGGAGCATTGCACAATCCAAAGGGCATCCTCCTGTTTGCAAAAGTACCAAAAGGACATGTAAAAGTGGTTTTTTCTTGATCTTCTGGAGCAATAGCAATTTGATTATAGCCACTATAACCATCTAAAAAACAATAATGACTATATCCTGCTAATCTTTCTAACATTTGATCAATAAAAGGAAGAGGGAAGTGATCTTTCCTGGTTTCGTTGTTCCGTTTCCTGTAATCAATGCATACCCTCCATCCTGTGGTCACTCTAGTAGGGATAAGCTCATTCTCTTCATTTGTCACCACTGTGACTCCACTTTTCTTAGGCACTACATGTATAGGACTTACCCATTTGCTATCTGAGATAGGGTAGATGATGCCAACATATAGTAGCTTCAGAATCTCTGCTCTTACCACTTCCTTCATGTTTGGGTTAAGCCTTCTCTGTGCCTCCCTGCTAGGTTTTGCGTTGTTTTCAAGGAGTATTCGATGCATGCATTTGGATGGACTTATTCCTTTGATATCTGCAATGGTCCATCCTATTGCACCCTTGTGTTCTCGTAATACCTTTAGCAACTTATCTTCTTCCTGTGCACTTAGGTTTGCAGCAATTATCATTGGTAGTGTCTGGTTCTCACCCAAATATGCATGCTTCAAATGGTCGGGCAGCTGCTTAAGCTCTGGGTCTGTAAGTCTTGGTACAGTCGACTGGTCCCTAGTAGCAGTCTGGACAGTCGACTGATCCTCTGTAGCAGTCGACTTGGCCAGTGCACCAGTCGACTTGTCTGCAGAAACAAAAATGTCATCAGTCACCAATTTTTCAAATACTGGTGCAAACTTACCTGAGTATGACTGTGAAGTGTCAAGGTGATGTATTGTCTCTGCAATCTCCCAGTCATCATATTCCTGTTCAACATTAGATAAAGTTAGAGATTGTGTAATTGTGGCTTGTAATGGTTCAACGCTATGTACCTGAAATGTCTGATCAACAATATCCTGCACCACATCAACATTATAGCATTCATGATCATCATGTGGAAATTTCAGTGTATCAAACATTTTAAATTCAACCTTCTCTCCATTTATTTTCATGCTTATAGTACCCTTTTTAACACAAATTTTTATATCAGCCGTACTCATAAAGGGCCTACTTAAAATGATTGGTAGAGAAGATGGCATTGAAGATTCCTCCATGTCTAACACTACAAAATCAGCAGGCAAGATGAAATCGTTTACTTGAACTAGGACATCTTCCAAAATACCTCTAGGTCTTTTGATACTGCGATCTGCCAGCTGCAATGTGATGGATGTTGGTTGGAGTTTCTCCAATCCTAACTTTTCATAGATGGTGTATGGGAGAAGATTGATGCTTGCCCCCAAGTCTAGCAGTGCTTTCTCAAAGAAGTGCTCACCAATCCTGCAAGGAATGGTGAAACTACCTGGGTCTTTTAATTTGGGAGGTAATTTCCTTAATAAAACAGCACTCACTTCCTCTATCAACGCCACATCCTCCCTAACCTGAAATGTTCTTTTGTGAGTACAACATTCCTTCAAAAATTTAGCATAAGAAGGAATTTGTTTAATAGCATCAAGTAGGGGGATATTAATTTCTACCTTTCTGAGAGTTTCAAAGATGTCAAATAAATGTTGATCTTTCTTTTGTTTGACTAACCTTTGAGGGAATGGTGGCAAAACTGTTCTTTCTTTTTCACTTACCTTGTTGGACCCCTCAATTTTTGATGATTGTGTTTCTGCTTCTTCTGTGTGCGTTCCAACTTTGTTGTCAATTATCTTACCACTTCTTAATGTTGTGACTGCCTTGAGCTGTTCTTGGCCTCCAGGGTTTGGTATAGTTTGTGATGGAAGTTCCCCTGCCTTTCGCTCGCTTAATTCCTTAGCAATTTGGCCAATCTGCGTTTCCAACTTCTGAATTGCTTGCCCTTGTTGGTTGCTTGTTTGATGTTGTTGTTGGAGCAATTGAAGAACGGTGGATTCAAAATCCAACTTCTTCTGTTCTTGAGCTGGCCTATCAATCCCACTTCCTACTTGAAAGTTCCGTGCATGTCCTTGTGTGAATTGAGTCCCTTGATTATTCTGATTATTGCTCCAGGAGAAGTTTGGATGGTTCCTCCACCCTGGGTTGTATGTGTTTGAGAATGGATTGTTCTTTGGTGGAAACACTCCTCGACCTACATAATTTGCATGCTCCTGATCTGTGAAAGAAGACATGGGACATGTATCAGTAGTATGATCTACATGAGAACAAATTGCACAAATTTCATTTGTTTGATTTTTGACTCCACCCATCAGAGACATTGCATTAACAAGCATATCAATTTTCTTATTCATGTTTACCATTTCCAATTGAATGTTATTGCTACTAGAAATTTCATAAACTCCCTGTTTTTTCGAAGGGCCCCTCCTTGTTGAGAATTGTTGTGAATTCTCGCTGAGTTCTTCAAATAGTTCTATGGCCTCTTCGCCGCTTTTACTCATCAAGATCCCGTTGCAAGCTGAATCCACAATTGCCTTATTAGTATCATTTAAACCTTCATAAAATGCTTGTACCTGATCATCTTTAGGCATGTTGTGTGTTGGACACTTGAAGAGTTTGTTCTTGAAATCCTTCCATGCTTCGAAAAATAAGTCTCCATCCTTTTGTTGGAAGAGTTGAATCTCCCTTTTCAGCTGTTTGGTCTTTTGGGCTGGAAAGAATTCTTTTAAGAACTTTGTCGCCAATTGCTCCCATGAGTTTATTGATCCTGGTTCCAAAGAATTATACCATAGTTTAGCATTAAGTTTTAAGGAAAAAGGAAACAAAATTAACCTGATTTGTTCAGGGGTAAGCCCTTGGACGCTTTGTGTCCTGCAAAGATCGAAAAAATCTTGTAAATGGAGATGAGGCTCTTCATCAGGTCTGCCACTAAAATGGGGAACCATACTAAGTAACTGAGGGGATAGTTGCATGTTCCCTGTGACATTAGGTTGATACGCAATGCAGGAAGGTTGTTCAATGTTCTTAGGCGTAAATTTATCCTGCATTGGTACGCGATTGGGTATTTCTTCTGCCATGATTTCTTGTGACTGAGGTCTCTGAGCAGTCGACTGGGTTCGTGCAGCAGTCGACTGGTTGGTCGCAATCAGTCGACCTAATCTGTGCAAAGTGCATTCTGTTTCTGCGTCAATTGGTAGTAGCTCTGGACGAAGTGATCTCCTTCCGTGCATCCACCAAAATCCTGTAACCTAAAAGAAAAATACTGATTAATAAAATTAAAAGAAAGAAAATAAAAACTTCCTACTGATCTGTAAGTTAAAATACTAGACAATCCCCGGCAACGGCGCCAAAAACTTGTTGTGCAAATCTAGATACCCAAATAAATGGATAAACTAGACACAAATTAAAAACCTCGCAAGTGCACGAATCGTTTGGAAAAGTGTAGTGACGAGCAAGGGTCGATCCCACAGAGATTGTAGACTTTAACTTACTAATCAATAAAAGAATAAAAATCATAAAGAGTTGTTTTGAAAGTCTAAAAGAAATAAAAAGATTAAAACTAAATTAAGAAGTGTTGAATCACAAATATTTATGAAGTAGTTGGGTTTAGATCTCCACCAATAGTCAGTAATGCTAAGTCACCTTCTGAACTTCTTCTTATTACTCATGTTTGTTCCCTTCAAGGGCATGGTATCTACTCCTTAAAGTACTGTTTCCCTAAGCCAAGAATTAGGCATGGTATCTACTCTAATTCGTTTCTTTCATTAAATGTTTAGCATGGTATCTACTAAGTTGTACTTAAAGAAAACATAAGATCAGTGGAAACGAACAAACACTCAAGGTTCTAGAAATTGGTATCAGATCTAGATCCCTTAAGTTGACTGAACCAGGAACCCCTAAAGATTCCTTTGTTACAATTACGGGCACGAGATACGGGTCGTCTCAATATGCTCATATAACAGATTCAGATAGATGGTAATGCAAACTTAGATTTCTCAAGCTCTGTTCGTCAGTCGACTGGCTCTCACCCCAGTCGACTGCTCTCAGACTTTCGAGAACAAGTTTGCTTACCATCAATCTATACCAATACAAACGGATTCAATCAATAAGTAAAATAGAAGAGTTCAGAAGAATATAGCACTACATAACTACGGTTTCAATCTACCCAACTATAGAATTTAGTTCCACATAATAATACTTTTATTAATCAACAAGTTCGAATACATGATCAACATAAAAGAATAAAGAGAAGAGAAATAAACTAATGAAGTCCGGCAATAAGTCGACTGTCTGTCACACGGTAGACTGCCTTCGAATACTGGATCTCCTCTCTCCTGCCTCGATGCTGATAGAATAATGCCCCTGTTGATGACTTGAACGCTCAGACTCTTGTGATTCGGTGATGGGTGTTTGTGGAAGATGATGATCAAAAGATGGAGTCCAGAGAGAGCTGGGATATCTCTTGACTGATATTTATAGAGCGCGGCCAAAGAATTAGGGTTTCCCCCCCTTTTTCAGGAAAGTCCCTTTCTTATTTATTTCTTTCCTTATTTGATTAGCTGATTTATATCTTTCTCTTTTCTTCTTTTATTCCTTATTTGCTAACCACGTGCTCTTGGAAATCCCCAGTCTCTAGATTTGATTTGCATAAATCTGGATTCAAATAGATTTGAAATTAGATTTGGATGAATCTTCGAATATCTTATCTGTTTACTCCGCCGCCTATCAGTCGACTGCCTCTGGATGTAAGGTGACTGTGTCGAGACTTCAGTATTTTCATGATTCATCAGCCCAGTCGACTGTTGTGTAAACTTGATTTCCTCTGTCCAGTCGCCTGTAAGCATGATCAGTCGACCGATCTCTTCAGTTTCCTGTGTTTCATCCTTACAATCCTGAATTTGCTTCGTTTTGCTGTTATAGACTGTTTCCTATGAAAAAGAGAAAATAAGAGTTAAATACCACATATGGAGCTTTTAAATGTGTATTTACAATAAGATTATTGCTTCTAAATGTGAATAATAATGTGTTCATCATGAGAAAAGAAAAAGAGTGTGTGTTTCCCTTCCATTGGAGGCCGGCCAAAGCAAGAAGAGGAGGAGAAGGCACGGGTTCTTGCGAAGCTAGGAGGAGGAGCTCAATTTTGCACAAGCTAGGAGGAGACGGGGAGGCGATCGTGCTTTCAAGGAGTTCTTCAGGAGTTTTTCTTTGTTTCTTCAATAAGATAGGTGATTTCTCTACTTTTAATATAGATACCATGCTAGGAATTTAATTTATGAATATGTTAGAAACAAATAGAATAAAGTTGCCACATACTTTCTTGAAAAGACTAGGGAGAAAAAGAGGAAACTCTTGTTTGTCTACATGAGAAAATTTGTAAAATGAATTAAAATTTGTTGATTAAGATTTGTCATGATGCTTTATTAATATACTTTCATGCAAGAATACATATAAATTGATGAATCATGCTTGTATGAAAATTGTGCTTGTAAATGGATTGTAGAATGCAAAATAACACCCATGGCTTGTGAAATAAATTGATTAGCATGGAAAATTTACAATAAGTGTTAAATTTTAATTGTAATGTGTGAGTAGTATTATATTCCCTTGATTGTCAAATACATTCTCTCTTTGAATCATAAGAAATGAGTTAGGTTTGTAAAAAATAAGATTAACTTAAGGGCATTGACTATGTTAAAGTGTGAAAAAATTATATAAACACATTGTAAATAAATGGGGAATGCGTAGACAAAAGATTCATCTAGAATAGAAATTTCAATGTCGAAAAATATACTAATGTTCCACTTTTCAAAAGAAATAAGAAGAATAGTTCTATTGTATTGTTGAAAATAAGAATTTGCAAATTAGATAAATATACTATACTGTTTTCAAAGAAATACATTCTGAAAAAAGATTTAGATTTTTAATATGTACAAATTGATTGAAAAATCGAGTTTATTAAAGGAAGAGTTAAATACAGTACGGTTTATACAAAAAGTATTTAACCAGAACTATATCGGTTAGTCACTCAGGATTTAGTGGTCTTCGGGTGCGCTTTGGGTCTGTTACTGTAGCTGGGCGGAGGCTCTAGTCTTCGGTTCGAGTCTTGCAAGGCACTCTGTTTTACTGAAATTGCAATTTTTAATCAAATCCCGCAACCATACTTTTAATAAAATTCGAGTCCACCTTATATTGGTTAGTCACTCAGGACCAAGTGGTCGTTGGGTGCGCTTTGGGTCTGTTACTGTAGCAGGGCAGGGGTGTTGGTCTGGGTTCGAATCAGACCTTCCCCAATGTTTTTTTGGTTTTTGATTTTTTTTATATATAATTCTACTTTGGGGGTATTTTAATAGTTTTAAGAGTATAAAAAATTGAGAAAAATACTAATATTTTTCTAAAATCACCTAGACTTCATGAAAATTATTTCTACAGTATTTGACATGTTATAATGAGAATTAGAAGTAATTTTGGGAAGAAAAAATCTATAAATTTCTCTTGGAATATGACTTTGATTAATTAAAGAAAAAGAATATTTTGGATATAGAGAAATTTTTGTGTAGAGATAAAAATTGAGATTTTCGACATGGAAAAAGTGAGCAAGTTAATAAATGAATTTGATGTTTAGTATATGCAAGTGTGCATGGAAATTGAAATAAAAAGATCATGATGAAATGTGGAAATTTGTGAGTATAAACACTCATCTTTGGTGAACATGAAAAAAGATTGAAACTGGAGTTTAGCTAAGACCTTACGTCGGTTTGAATGAAATTTTGAAAGAGAAATGTGATAATAAAAGACCAAGTTTGGGTCGTGGTTAACAATTGATGTTTAAGACTGGTGTAGAGGTAACGCTAACTCTAGGGTATTAATTTTATTCATGATTCAAATATCTAAGGACTACACTATAGTGAAGATATGATGAATGTAAGAGAAAAATACTAGTATGAGGGCCTCAGATCTACGGTGTGAGAGTGTTCACAGGCTGTCTGCATGATGCGTCATGTCATGACGTGGATACATCTCCGAAATTATCGGGACCATGGCGACGCTTATGGGGTGTTGGTGACTACGTAGTTCCATCGTTCCATGACGGAGGCAAATTTTCTATAGGTTGTTTGCATGATGCGTCATGTCATGACGTTGGATTCCCCTCCAGGTTTTCTGGGCATGGGTTCGTAACTCATAGAACATCTAAGATACCTGCCGTATTTACCGTAGTAGTTTAACTCATAACGAGGGATCCAACCCTACAAGATGAAGAACGGTTAAGGGCTTGCCCTCGGATTTATGTGGAATGGGATGCATAAAAACAAGTGCGCATTAGTTTCATGAAATAATAAATAATTGCATTTAAGTCTAAGTGCACATTCACATGACATCAATAAGATAGTCCCCCTTAACTTTGTTTGTGAACAAGTGTGTACTTTCCAAGTAAGAGAAATTGATGTATTATATCCTAGCGTCAGTTGTATGCAACTGACGTACCCACAGTTTCCATGCAGAACAACATGAGTGAAATGACTAAAGAAGGAATGCTGCTTAAAGAAGTGTTCAAATTGCTATTTATTTCATGTATCATGTTGTAATTTTAATTCCGGTGCGTTGATGTAAAACATTGTTGTATAAAAAGTTTTAATTTCCTTGTAAAATTGTACGAAGTGAAGTGTAAAGATCCTGTGGAATTTCGTATTCAGACTTATTTGGAATTTGGGGTGTTATAGAGTGGTATCAGAGCCACGCTTCCATGTTGTACAAATTTATAAGGAACGACACCTTAGAGTGGACATTAGAGTGTGAGTTGGGTATCGAGATTTAAATGTAAGCTGCTTACATTTGTGTTTCTCTATGATTGAGGCTTCTTCTTCTCCCTCCCTAAAGATGGCGAACCACCACGACCTAGCATACGATGATGAATGGCACATAATTGAAGAGGACTACTACCCTGGACAAGGAGATTCCGACGAAGAAGATCCCGAGGAGTATGATGGAAAATGGCCTGAGTCTCGAGAGATCACTCCGCCTCCGGACTCATCAGACATCTCATCTGACGAGGAAGAACCAGTTCTGAGAGGTCTCATCGAATCTCTTCAGAGGAAGGTGGAGACTCAGAAGAAGAAAGCAGACCAATTGTAGGCCCAGTGTGCGAAATTCAAGGAGAATATTGCAACCCTCAGTCATCGTGTTTGGGAATTCGAGAAGAGAAAGAACATGTATAATGTGCTGAAGGAAGAAATAGCGGAACTACGGGAAGAGCTTAGGAAAGCCCAGAGGAACCGTTGGGATTATAATGTTGTATCATCTCAATGTTTTTCGCTTGATGTCAGATGATGTTTTAGATTTAAATGTACAAAGTTTGAATTCAATGAAATGAAGAATTAATTTAAATTCATGTTTTCTACTTCGAATTTAATGGATCTTTTGATCAGAGTATGGCTGGAAGAAGAGCAAGGTGTGGAGAAGGGCCCAGTTGTAGACTCGACTTGGAAACGGAGTTGGCCAGAGTCTATCAGACCCTCAATGCCATGAACCAAAACCATAGGGGGATGCCTGCAAATCTAGTTCCTGAGGCGATCAAACTTGTGGAGTCATTCAAGAGGATGAAACCACCAGTGTTTGAAGGGAAGTCAGACCCAGATGCAGCTGACAATTGGATTAGGCAAGTCAAGACTATTTTTGAGGTCTTGAAAACTCCAGAAGGTAGAAAGGTGAAGCTGGCTACATTGCAACTTGAGAAGGTCGCAGTTGTATGGTAGCAATCCATGAAGCGGACTATGGGAAATGGTGTTATCGACTGGGAGGAGTTCTTGGAAGAGTTCTGTGGTCACTACTTTCCATCCGACGTTCAAGAGAAGAAAGCGATGGAGTTCCTGGCTATGCAGCAGGGAAGCATATCTGTCAGGGAGTATGAGACATGGTTTACTCAATTTTCGACGTATGCACCCGAGCTTGTGATGGACGAGGCGAAGAAAGCTCGGAAGTTCGAGCACGGATTGAGGCCGAGTCTAAGATCAAGGATGATACCTCTTGGTATCAGGAGGTTTGACAAGCTAGTCAAGCGAACTGTACCTACAGAGGAGGATATGGAGCAGTTTCATGCCGCCCAGGACTGAAGGAACAATTGGAATGTCAGGAAGAGACCCGCAGTTTCTAGGAATGTCAGGGGGTAGCCGTTAGCTCAAAGGTTCAAACCTACGGGGGCGAATGCTGTCAATGTGGCTGGAAGGCTCGAAAATGGTTGGATAAGACCTCCTGCAGTGACTTGTTTCAATTGTGGAGAGACAGGTCATTACAGATCTCAATGCCCCTAAGCTGCGAGATGTCTCTCGGAAGGCACCAATGTAGCAAGCTGGGAAGAAGCCGTACCAGCAGGGGACGAGTATTCGCTTTGACTGAGGCCGATGCTGATGAAGTGGATCACGTCATTACCGGTACGGGGGCGAATGTTTAGAATTTCCTGTTGCTCTTTTCATGTTTTATTTAGTAAAGACTGTTATGTAATGGGAGTGTATTATGTAGTAGGAGAACTTTTATTAAATGGAAAGAAAGCTGTTATTCTGTACGATACTGGATCCTCTCATACTTTTGTGTCTCCTAAATTTGCTAAAGTCATGGGAGTCGAACCGAAGGTCTTTCCAGGTAAGGTCCTAGCAGTAGTTACTCCATCAGGGAAAACTTTAACCACTGATCGGTATTATGCAGACTGCGAGGTCGAGATTGGAGACTGGATTTTTAGGATTGATCTGATCGAGCTAAATATCCTAGGGGTCGATGTTTTCATTGGCATTGATTGGATGTCGGTGTACAGTGCGAACATCGAGTGCAAGACCAAGGAGGTAACAGTGAAGGCTTCAGGAGGCACTATAGCCACTTTCCCGGGGAAGAAGAGATGTTCAGGTTTGGTGGAAGCTATCAGCAAGAAGAAGGTTCCGGTGGAGGTACAGCAGATTCCAGTTGTTCGGGATTACCCGACTGTATTCTTAGAAGATTTGCTCGGGTTACCCCTGCATTGTGATGTAGAGTTCAACATCACTATCCAGCCAGGGAGTGCACCTATTTCCAAGGCACCGTATAGGATGACGCCTGTGGAGCAGGATGAAGTTAAACGACAGATTGAGGAACTTTTGGGGAAATGATTTATTCAGCCGATTGCATCACCTTGGGGAGCATCGGTATTGTTGGTGAAGAAGAAGGATGGTTCGATGAAGATGTGCATCGATTACCGGGAGCTGAAAAGGTCACGGTTCAGAATAAATATCCAATTCCATGAATTGATGACCTATTTGATCGTCTACAAGAAGCAACTGTTTTCTCTAAAATAGACCTTCGATCGGGATACCATCAGGTTCGAGTAAAAGTAGAAGATGTGCATAAGACTGCATTCAGAACTCGACATGGGCATTATGAATTGTTAGTTATGCCATTTGGAGTGACGAATCCACCGTAATCTTTATAGACATAATGACAGGATTTTTCTGAGGCCGTTTATAGATTCTTTCATCTTGGTGTTTATCGACGATATTCTTGTGTACTCCAAGTCAGAGGAGGAGCACACTGAGCATCTGGATGAGGTTCTGAACAAACTTCAAGAGCATGAGTTGTATGCCATGTTATCCAAGTGCGATTTCTGAAAATCTGAAGTGATATTCCTGGGTCACATCCTTTCTAAGGAAGGAGTGGCTACTGGTTCTCAAAAGATAAAGGCAGTGAAGGATTGGGTAAGGCCTACTATAGTGAAGAAAATCAGAAGTTTCCTTGGGTTAACTGGATGCTACAAGAGGTTTATTCAAGGCTATGGTCAGATAGCTGTGCCGCTCACTGGTCTGACCAAGAAGAAAGTAAATTTCAAGTGGACTGAGCAGTGCGAGGCAAGCTTTCAAGAGTTGAAAGAGAAATTGACTACTGCTCCAATCTTGGCTTTGCCTAGAGCAGGTGTTGAGTATGATGTTTACAGCAATGCTTCACATCGTGGACTTGGGTGTGTCTTGATGCAAGAGGGAAACGTAATCGCATATGGGTCTAGGCAACTAAGACCGTATGAAAAGAATTTCCCGACTCATGATCTGGAGTTGACTGTGATTATCTTCACCTTGAAGCAATGGAGGCATTACGTGTACAGTGAGAAGTTAAACATGTACATGGAACAAAAAAGTTTGAGGTACATCTATCAGCAAAAGGACCTAAATCTGAGGCAATGGAGATGGTTGGAAGTACTTGAGGACATGCGTCCTGAGATTAAGTACCATCCGGATAAGGCTAATGTAGTTGCTGATGCACTTAGCCGTAAAAGTAGTTTGGCAAGTTTGGTCACGACCCAGAGGCTTCTTGCAGAGGAGTTGGATCAGGCTGGAATTGAGGTAGTTGTGCAAGGCTTGGGAGCATCTTTGGCTTAGCTGAGGCTTTAGCCCACGCTGAATGAAAGGATTATAGCAAGTCAGAAGGAAGATGCAGAGATTCAAAAGATGAAGAAGCAGGTTAGTGCAGGCAGACTTTCAAAGTTTCAGATCAGGGATGAAGTGTTGTGGTTTGGAGAGAGGCTATGTGTTCCAGATCAATCAGATTTGAGGGAGAGTATTTTTCAGGAGGCACATGCCACTTTTGTCTGTACTTCCTGGGAATACAAGGATGTACAAGGACATCAAGCAACATTTCTGGTGGTCAGGTTTGAAGCGGGATGTGGCTGAGTTTGTGGCGAGGTGTGAGATTTTTTAGCAGGTGAAAGCCGAGAACCATAAGCCCGAAGGTTTATTGCAACCGTTACCCATTCTGAAGTGGAAGTGGGATAACATCAGCATGGATTTCATCACAGGTTTGCCCTAAGAGTTCGAAGGGTAATGGTGCGATTTGGGTCATAGTGGATCGCCTAACCAAATCGGCTTTCTTTTTGGTAATGAAACTCACTTCGTCTATGAAAAGTTAGCCGAGCTGTATGTTGGGGAGATCGTCAGGCTTCATGGTGTTCCGTTGACCATTGTGTCTGATCGAGATGCTCGGTTCACTTCGCATTTTTGAAGGAGTCTTCAAACAGCTTTGGGTACTAAGACGGATTTTCAGCACTGCCTTCCATCCTCAGACTGATGGGCAGACTGTGAGAGTCAATCAAGTTCTTGAGGATATGCTTTGGTGTTGTGTTCTAGATTTTGGAGACAGTTGGGAGAGGCATCTAGCTCTGGTAGAGTTTTCTTACAACAACAATTTTCAGACTAGTATTGAGATGGCTCCGTATGAAGCTTTGTATGGCAGGAAGTGCAAAACGCCTGTTTGCTGGTTTGAAGTGGGGGAGCGGCTGATGTTTGGGCCCGAGATTGTGCATCAGACCTTAGAAAAGATCGATTTGATCAGAAAGAGGTTAGTGGATGCTCAGAGTAGGCAGAAGAGTTATGCCTATAACCGGAGGGGCCTGACCAAAAAGTCTTATGTCCTCCGAGTCGCACGGCATTTTAACCGAAAGAACTTCTTGCACAATTCATGTAGGGACCTTGAGTTTGAGGAAGGTGACTTTGTCTTTCTGAAAGTATCACCTAGTAAAGGTGTGATTCGTTTTGGCAGTGGTGGGATTAGCCCCATGGTTCATCGGCCCATATAAGATATTGAAGAGGATTGGGATAACTGCTTACCGGTTGGAGTTACCGGAAGAGTTGTCTCAGGTGCACAATGTCTTCCATGTGTCTATGCTGAAAGGTTACATTCCAGATCCAAGTCACCATTTGCCCGAAGTGCCGGAGGATTTGCAGTTAGATCTGAGCTACAGTGAGCGGCCGATTGAGATCGTGGATCGTTAGGAGAAAGTCTTGAGAAACGAGACGATACCGATGGTCAAAGTAGTTTGGAGAAACCAGCTGGTTAAAAAGGCTACTTGGGAATCCGAGGAGAGGATGCTGAAGGATCATCCCGAGCTCTTTGTTTGATTGTATTGTTTTTCTTTCTTCCCTTTATGTTTTGTTTTCTCACTCATTAAACGTAGTTCCGGGGACGGAACTATTCTAAGGAGGGAGTGTTGTAACATCAGTGTATTTTCGAATAATCAAATTTGTTTTTACGTGTTTCGCACGTGCAAATTAATGTATGTTTTTGGCTTTAAAAATTATTTTTATGGCATGAAAAAACATTTTTCATTATCTTCTAAAAAGCCTATTATTATTTATTATTAATTCTTAGGCCTAATAGTCTAATTCTAGCCCATCTAAAAATTAATTAATTAATTAATTAAGAGCCCATAGATTTAAGCCCACCTAAATTAGCCCACTAGTTAAGTCTAATATTATTGAAGAAAACTTGTAGGGTAGACTTGATCAAGTAACAAATAAATTAACAATTAAATGAACAAACAACTAGTGTGCATGTGATGGCACGTGCATTGCACATGCACGTGCAATGGAACAACAAGGTGAGGCCGGCCATATGCTTGAGTGGGAAAGATGGAGAGAGTGGAGAGTGATTACTTGATAATGGGTAGTTCTTCTAGCTAACTCCCAAATGTATCCTAACCCTTCATTCACTCTTGAGATGTGTAAAAATACTCTTTCCTTGTCACTCTTGTCATTTGCATTTAGAATTTTCAAAGAGAAAGAGAAAGAATAAAGACATTTGTAAGGAAAAGATTGAGTGAGAAAAGAAATTTGTGTGAGAAAAAAGAGAGAGTTTGTGTTTCCCTTCCATTGGAGGCCGACCAAAGCAAGAAGAGGAGGAGAAGGCTCGGATTCATGCTAAGCAAGGAGGAGGAGCTTAATTTTGCACAAGCTAGAAGGAGACGGGAGACGATCGTGCTTTCAAGGAGTTCTTCAGGAGTTTTTCTTTGTTTCTTCAATAAGATAGGTGATTTCTCTACTTTTAATATAGATACCATGCTAGGAATTTAATTTATGAATATGTTAGAAACAAATAGAATAAAGTTGCCATATACTTTCTTGAAAAGACTAGGGAGAAAAAGAGGAAACTCTTGTTTGTCTACATGAGAAAATTTGTAAAATGAATTAAAATTTGTTGATTAAGATTTGTCATGATGCTTTATTAATATACTTTCATGCAAGAATACATATAAATTGATGAATCATGCTTGTATGAAAATTGTGCTTGTAAATGGATTGTAGAATGCAAAATAACACCCATGGCTTGTGAAATAAATTGATTAGCATGGAAAATTTACAATAAGTGTTAAATTTTAATTGTAATGTGTGAGTAGTATTATATTCCCTTGATTGTCAAATACATTCTCTCTTTGAATCATAAGAAATGAGTTAGGTTTGTAAAAAATAAGATTAACTTAAGGGCATTGACTATGTTAAAGTGTGAAAAAATTATATAAACACATTGTAAATAAATGGGGAATGGGTAGACAAAAGATTCATCTAGAATAGAAATTTCAATGTCGAAAAATATACTAATGTTCCACTTTTCAAAAGAAATAAGAAGAATAGTTCTATTGTATTGTTGAAAATAAGAATTTGCAAATTAGATAAATATACTATACTGTTTTCAAAGAAATACATTCTGAAAAAAGATTTAGATTTTTAATATGTACAAATTGATTGAAAAATCGAGTTTATTAAAGGAAGAGTTAAATACAGTACGGTTTATACAAAAAGTATTTAACCAGAACTATATCGGTTAGTCACTCAGGACCTAGTGGTCTTCGGGTGCGCTTTGGGTCTATTACTGTAGCTGGGCGGAGACTCTAGTCTTGGGTTCGAGTCTTGCGAGGGGCTCAGTTTTACTGAAATTTCGATTTTTAATCAAATCCCGAAACCATACTTTAAATATAATTTGAGTCCAGCTTATATCAGGTTAGTCAGTCAGGACCAAGTGGTCGTTGGGTGTGCTTTGGGTCTGTTACTGTAGCAGTGTGGGGGTGTTGGTCTGGGTTTGAATCTGACCCTTCCCTTTTTTTCTTTTTTTTTTTTTGGTTTTTTTTATATAATTCGAGTTTGGGGGTATTTTAATAGTTTTAAGAGTATAAAAAATTGAGAAAAATACTAATATTTTCTAAAATCACCTAGACTTCATGAAAATTATTTCTACAATATTTGACATATTGTAATGAGAATTAGAAGTAATTTTGGGAAGAGGAAATCGATAAATTTCCCTTGGAATATGAATTTGATTAATTAAAGAAAAGGAATATTTTGAATATAAAGAAATTTTTGTGTAGAGATAAAAATTGAGATTTTCGACATGGAAAAAGTGAGCAAGTTTATAAATGAATTTGATATTTAATATATGCAAGTGTGCATGGAAAATGAAATAAAAAGATAAAGATGAAATGTGGAAATTTGTGAGTATAAACACTCATCTTTGGTGAACATGAAAAAAGATTGAAATTAGAGTTTAGCTAAGTCCTTACATCGATATGAATGAAATTTTGAAAGAGAAATGTGATAATAAAAGACCAAGGTTGGGTCATGGTTAACAATTGAAGTTTAAGTCCGGTATGGAGGTAACGCTAACTCTAGGGTATTAATTTTATTCATGATTCAAATATCTAAGGACTACACTATAGTGAAGATGTGATGAAAGTAAAAGAAAAATATAAGTATGAGGGCCTCGGATCTACGGTGCGAGAGTGTACAGGCTGTCTGCATGATGCGTCATGTCATGATACATCTCCGGAATTATCGAGACCGTGGCGACGCTTGTGGGGTGTTTGGTGACTACGTAATGCTATTGTTCCATGACGGAGGCAAATTGTCCATAGGTTATTTGCATGATGCGTCATGTCATGACGTGGGATTCCCCTCCAGGCTGTCTGGGCATGGGCTCGTAACTCATAGAACTTCTAGGATACTTATCGTAGTTACCGTAGTAGTTTAACTCATAACGAGGGATCCAAACCTACAAGATGAAGAACGGTTAAGGGCTTGCCCTCAGATTTATGTAGAATGGGATGCATAAGTTTGAACAAGTGCACATTTGTGTCTTGAAATAATAAATAACTGCATTTAAGACTAAGTGCACATTCACTCGACATCAATTAGATAATCCCCCTTAGCTTTGTTTGTGAACAAGTGTGTGCTTTCCAAGTATGAGAAATTGATGTATTATATTATAGCGTCAGTTGTATGCAACTGACGTGCCCACAGTTTTCGTACAGGACAAAATGAATGAAAGGACTAAAGAAGGAATGCCTGCTTAAAGAAATGTTCAAATTGCTATTTATTTCATGTTTCATGTTGTAATTTTAATTTCGCTCGTTGATGTAAAACATTATTGTATAAAAAGTTTTAAATTCTTTGTACAATTGTACGAAGTGAAGTGTAAAGATCATGTGGAACCTTGAATTCAGACTTATTTGGAATTCGGGGTGTTACAGATGCTGTGTGCCTGCTCGAGGCACGTGCCGAGCTCTGAGCTTGGGGGTCAGTGCCGAGCGCTTCGAGTGAGGAGCTTTCTTAGAGGAAGCTGTGTGCCTGCTCAAGGCACGTGCCGAGCTTCAGCGCTTGGGGGTCGGTGTCGAGCGCTTCGAGCGATGCGCTTTTTGAACGGAAGTTGTGTGCCTGCTCGAGGCACTTGCCGAGTTCTGAGCTTGGGGGCCGGTGCTGAGCGCTTCGAGCGAGACACTTTGTGAGAGGAAGTTGTGTGCCTGCTCGAGGTACATGCCGAGCGTCTAGCCTAGTGACCTTGCCTTAAGGCGCTGTTATGAGAATGTTGGTTGCTTGCTCGAGGCACATGCTGAGCGTCGAGCCTGTTTGCTTTGCCTTGAGTCGCTTTTTATGAAAAAGCTGGCTGCCTGGTTGAGGCACATGCCGAGCGTCGAGCCTAATGTCCTTGCTTTGAGGCATTTTCTGGGAGAGAGATGGCTTCCTGCTCGAGGCACATGCCGAGCGTTGAGCATGATGACCTTGCTTTGATGCACTTTTTGGAAGAAAGTTGGCTGCCTGCTCGAGCCACATGCAGAGCATCGAGCCTAATGGCTTTGCTTTGAGGCACTTTTTGGAAGAAAGTTGGCTGCCTAATCGAGGCACATGCTGAGCATCGAGCCTGATGGCCTTACTTTGAGGTGCTTTTTGGGAGAAAGCTGGCTGCCTACTCAAGGCACATGCCGAGCGTCGAGCCTGATGACCTTGGTTTGAGACACTTTTTAGGAGAAAGCTAGCTGCCTACTCGAGGAACATGCCAAGCATCGAGCTTGATGACCATACTTTGTGGCACTTTTGGGAGAAAGCTGGCTGCCTGCTCGATGCACATACCGAGCGTCGAGCCTGATGACCTTGCCTTGAGGCACTCTTTGGGAGAAATCTGGCTATTTGCTCGAGGCACATGCCATGTGTCGAGCCTAATGACCTTAGTTTGAGGCACTTTTTGGGAGAAAGTTGGCTTCCTGCTCGAGGCACATGCCGAGCGTCGAGCCTTGGTGGCTGATCAAAAGCTTGTTTCTTTGTGTGCAGGCTCGAAGTGTATGCCGAGGCTCGAGTGTTTTGGACTTGGAGAAAAATTGAACTTGGAGAGGAGTTGCACTGCACGTGGACCACTCCTGTAGTGACACGTGTGATGTTGACGTCATGTTTGCGGATATCGAGGAGTCGCTAGTTTTGCAGAAATCAAGGAGTTGTTGGGTTTAGTATGTATCACCCACCCCTTTCTCATTGTTCGCTTTAGCTCTCTCTCTAAGTCTCCAAGTTTTCCTCTCTAAGTCTCCAAGCTTTCCTCTCTAGCATAGCGTAGTCACCGGTGGTGAACTTTTCGGCAACTATCCTGCACTTTAAATAATTTAGTAATTTCATAATGTCGAGGGCTCAGTCCGGTTCATCAGCCTCTACATCGGTTCGGTGCGATGACCCGCGTCTCTCCGAATCCACGTCTTGGGAGACAAGGGAGACAGTTTATGACGTCCAGCCGCTCTGCAGCAGAAAACCTTTCGTAGTGGAGTCAAGCAACTCGAAAGGAAGTGTGCGCATGGAGGAGGTGGGTGTAACATCCTGGATTTTTCAAATATTAATTAAATAAGAGTTTGTTTATTTTCACGGGTTGTGCATGTGTAAATTCATGTACTTATTTCTTTAAAATATTCTTATGAACATTTTGTTCCTATTTTTCTCTTTTAATCTAGAAAGCCTAATTAAAATCCTAGGCCTAATTGTCTCTTTCTAGCCCACTTTAATTATTTAAATTAATTAATTTATTCGAGCCCATGGTTTATGTGCCTATTAGTGAGCCCATTAACTAAATTCCCCCTTTAATTAACTTAACTTGTAGTGTAGACAAGTTTAATAGACAATTAATTAATCCACATGAACAAACTAGCAACTAGGGGTACTAGTATTGCATGTGCAATGCACTAGCACGTGCTTAGTGCACCATAGGGGGGTGGCCGGATTTCACAAAGAGAGAGGGAGAGATGGGTGCAGTGGTGAGTTGGTTATCTCATCATGGGTAGTTTCTACAACTCCCTATTTCATCATAGCCCTTGATCCATAACCAATTGGACTAATCTTAGCCTTCCATTTGCACTCAAAATTTGTACTAATACTCCCCCCCCCCCCCTTACACTCTCCATGCTTACACCTAAAAGATTGAAAGAAAGAAAGAAAAGAAGAGACAAATTAGTAAGTTAAAAAGATTGTGAGAGAGTGAGAAAAAAAAAGATTGAGTCGTGTGCTTTGTGTGTGTGTTCATCCCCTTTTGAGGCCGGCAATTCATCAAGAACAAGGGAGGCTCGGGTTCATCAAGTCTAGGAGGAGAAGGCGCATTCTTGGTGGCACGACCTAGGAGGAGAAGGCTTCATTTGTTCATTCTAAGAGTCTTTAGGAGTTCTAATTGTTTTTCTCTCCAATTAAGATGGGCAATTTTCTCAAACTTCTAATTAGTTACCATGCTAGGTTTGTGTTTGTGATTATGTTAGAATAAATAAGATAACATTGCTTTATGATTAGTTACCATGATTAAGGAGAAAGTGAACCCATGTGGAATTGCATGAAATCATTAGAAAAATTGATTAAATGAGGTGAATGGAAATGTTGTTGTGATAACTTGATAATGCATTAGTATGTTAGTTAAGAAAGTATGGATCTCTATATTAAGATGTTCATGTATGTGGGAAAAATGCAATGTGAAGAAATGTGCTTATGAATGAATTGTGAATTATGGGAAACCTTCATGTTATGAAAGTAGAACTGATTAATAAATTATACATGTTTATTGTTATTGAGATTAGTACTAAAAGTCCCAAATTTGCTTATTGTTTTGTTGGAAAAAGAGAAACGAACATTTTGTAAATTAGGACTAATTTATTTAAAAGAATAGATTTTTATTAATAAAGAGAAAAAGTAATTTTATGGAAACTTTGTTTATGAATAAAGCAAAAATTGTGATTTTGTTCTCAAATGTCAAAAATATATCCATGATCTACTTTAAATTGCAACCTGGTGCAATCAACAGTCGACCGAACTAGAGTCGACAGTCGACTGTCAGGTAGTAAATTTTGGATTTTAGTTGCAGAACAGTCGACCGACTATGTTTTAACAGTCGACTGCCCTGATTATTAGCTTTCGAGTTTTAAATCGTTGCAGAACAGTCGACCGACTATATTTTAACAGTCGACCGCCCTGATTATTAGTTTTTGAGTTTTAAATCGTTGCAGAACAGTAGACCGACTATATTTTAATAGTCGACTGCCCTGATCATTAGTTTCCGAGTTTTAAATCGTTACAGAATAGTCGACCTACTATATTTTGACAGTCGACTGCCCTGACTATTTTGTTTTCGAGTTTTAAATCCTCGCAGAATAGTCGACCGGCTATGCTTTAATAGTCGACTGCCCTGACTATAGGTTTTCAAGTTTTATATGTCTTTAGATAAAGAAAAATAAATGTTTTGTTTAAAAGAGTTTTTAAAAGAGATTTGATAATGGGAAAATTGAAAGTGTGAATTTTAGAGTTGGTATTGATAAAATGAGAATAAGAGAATTATGTGGAAAGAATGAATTATGAATATGACAAATGAATTTATTCTATGCATGAAATTGTACATGAAAGTAAAATCAAACATCAAGATGAATTATGAAAGATCTTATGAATATGAATAAACAAATGATATGAACATGAAATGGAATTCAAAGCTAGAGAGTAGCTAAGCCTTATACCGGTATTGAAAGAATATTTTTGAGATGAGCTATTGAAAAGAAAATACCAAGTTTGGGTCGTATTGTTGAATTAATGGTTAAGACCGGTACAGAGGAAGTGCTAACTCTAGAGGATTGATTTTATTCATGATTCAAATAAATTAAGGACAAGATACATAGTGGAGATGTGACGAAAGTAAGAGAAAAATACAAGTATGAGGGCCATCGAATTGGCGGTGTGAGAGTGATTCACAGACTGCCTGCTTGATGCATCATGTCATGGCGTGAGCACTACTTCGGAATTATTGTCCCGGTGGCGATGCTTGTGGGGTGTTTGATGACTACGGATGGTGCCATCGTTCCATGACGAAGGTTGAATTGTCCATAGTCTGCCTGCATGATGCGTAATGTCAGTGCATGGGATTCTCCTCCAGGCTGTCTGGACATGGGCTCGTAACTCATAGAACATCTAGGTTACTTACCGTAATTACCGTAGTAGTTTAAGTCATGGCGAGGGATTGAATGCTACAAGATGAAGTACGATTAAGGGCTTGCCCTCGAACCTATGTAGTATAAAATGCATAGAATCCGAACAAGTGCGCATTAGTGTCATATAATATAAATAACTGCATTAAGGACTAAGTGCACCACACAACACGACATCAATAGGATAGTCCCCGTAGTTTTGTTTTGTGACAAGTGTGTGCTTTCTAAGTAAGAGAAAATTGATGTATTATATCCTTGCGTCAGTTGAATGAACTGACAAGCCCATAGTTTCCATGCAGGACAAAGTGAAAGAAAGAGATTGAGGAGGAATTGATGCTTAAAGAATTGTTCAAGTGTTGTTTCATTTCATTAATGTAATTGATGTAAATTTGCTTTTGCTGTTTAAATGTAACTTGATGTAATAAAGTTTTAATTCCTTGTAAAATTTTACGAAGAGAAGTGTAAAGATCTTGTAGAACTTCGAATTCGGTGTTATTTGGAATTCGGGGGTGTTACAGTGGGTGATGAAGTGGTGGGTAGAGTGGAGGAGGACGAGGTAGTTAAAGGAGTGGAGGAAGATGAGGCAGTTGTGGTTGAACCCTTGACAGAGGATCCCAATTTGGTGCCTTTGGCGATGCCTTCCCCCCCCCGAAGGGCCCCATGTCCGACGGAAGAAAATGAAGTGGACCCTGCCGGATAGTCCGAATGAGACGATTCTGGAAATCAGGCTCGATGTTCCCTTCCTTCGGCAGCCGAGCTCAATTAGAATGTAACCGGACGACGTCGAGGAATTAGCCCGGTATGGTGTGCAATCATTTTTGCCTGGTCGAACGAAGATCTCAAAGGATAAAATGCGAGCCAGTTACTTTATTGGTCCACAGTATGAGATGTTGATCCCCAGCCCTGGGCTCTGACCCATGGATAACTTAGCGTCGTGCTTCTGCATGTTCCCTGTGGATGCATTCACCTTGGGCTTGCGTCTGCCCATCCACCCCTTCATCCAGAAGGTCTTGTCATGAGCGTCATTGAGTCTAATGCAATACAGGCCGAACTCTTGGAATCATCTCGTGTGCTTCATGCTGCTCTACAACGAGAGGGGTGTGTCACTAGGATTGAAGTACTTCTGAGCTGTTTTGGGCATCAGCTCGTCGGGCGAGTACAAAGGGATCTACTATATCTTGCCCCGCCAGGAAAGAAGGTCGTTCGTAGCCACTCGGACTCAAAGGGTGGAAGAGGAAATACTTCGTCATTCGGAGTCAGACACCCTGGGTGATACCCACGAAGTGGAACTTTTACAAGCCCAGCCTTAAGGGTCCCCGAAAGGCCGATCTAACGATAGATGAATGGGCGGAAGTCGACCGGATATGTGTAGGCAGCAGCACTGGTTGGCCGAATGTGACAGAGAGGCATCTAGCTCGGATCAAACTGAGCCCTATTAATTATAGTTTGTCTTTCGTTGCCTTTTATCCAAATTATTTTCTTCGTCTTATGCACTTCCATTTCTTTTGCAGATATGGACGGTGCAGAGATCACCGAGCGGAGGGCATTGCTGAAGAAGAAGAAGGCCGAACGGGTCGAAAGGGAGAAGCAGGGGAAGGTCTCTTCCCAGGGGGGCTTCGAAGAACCTTCCCAACCGGGGCCTGAAGAGATAGAATACTTGGGCGTCCCCTGTGCTCCCGGCTCTTCTAAGACGGCCCCAAGCTTAGGTAACCTGAAGGTTTACTGAGGTTGTGAGGGGTGGCCTCCCTCTTGTCAATCCAGAGTCCCAGGAGGTCCTGGGCGACGCGGGGCTCTGACCGTGGGTCCCTGACTGGGCTGTTCGGGTCGCCGATACCCTGTCTGAGGTTCCTGTGGCGATCAATGTTGCTGAGAAGCTCACCGCACCTCTAGACCTGCAGGCCATGGAGTGCAATACCATTGAGTCCATCTTTATTAGGTGGGATCAGGAGAGCGTGCAGGTAACCATTGTTCCGTTCTGCTTTCCTTCAAAACTTTGGTTGCTATTGCTATATTTTTTAATCAAGTCTTGTTCCCTTGACTGTAGGCGTGCATGGCGGGTGCCCAGGTGATGAAGCTGCATCATCGGGAGCTAAAGAGGGAGGTGAGGAACGCTCAACGCTATGAGCGCGAGATGAAGGACCTCAAGTTGAAGCTGTTGGCGGCCAAGTCCCGTAACCAAGCTGTTCAGGCCGATCTAGCCTCGCAGGTCGAAGCTAGCCTAAAGAGGGAGGGCGAGCTGAAGAAGGTGGTGCCCCTCGAGATAAAGAAGATAAAGTAGGCCGACATGGACAAGGTCATCAAGGCCCAGGACGTAATCTATGCCATGGCAATCGGGCACATCAAGTATTACCACCCCGAGTTGGAGCTTGATCATTTCCACTATGACACGAAGCTACTCGACCACCCACCAACTCCCGGAGGTGGTGGTGATGAAGATGTTGCTCGGGCCAACCCTGTTGCTGAGACAGCCATTGATGACGAGGTTCACCCACCTTACGAATAGTAGCTTCTTTTTTTTGCTTTTTTCCCTCTTTCTTCTTTGCATTTTGTAACTGCCGAATGCAGACTGGCCACCGCACGTTTGTATGAAATGTTTGAGCAATGAAAGAGATTTTTTTTATTGGTCAAACCTTTTGACTTGGATTTCTGAGGCATAGTCAGCCTTGTCAAATTTCGTGAAATTAGCCAAGTATATAGGGATTGGAATGATGTTCCTTTTGTCTCTACCAGATGGATGCGGGCTAAGGGGTAAGCCCTAGTCGTGCTGAGATGGCGCGGCTTAAAGGTAAGTTCACGGTATTAGAGTTCGCACTGACTCGATACCGCAAAGAGGCTCGCGATCGAGAAGCTGCTATCCTATATTTTATGGATAAGTCGAAGGGGCTTAGCTTGGAGTTGGCACGCTTGAAGAAGTTGATAGCCGATCGAGACCTGGGGAGCATGGAAGCTGCATTTTCATCGTCCAGCACTTCCGTCCGGCGACCATCGTCCAAATCCTTCCTTCGTGAGGTCATCGTGGAGAAAGAGTTAGAGATACAACAATACAAGATAATGCTCGAGATGTCAGGATCTCGATTCGCTTCTTTTGGTGCACCTGCCCTTCGGTCGGAGTCTCGTTACTGACCCTGCGACTGGGACCCGCGAGGCCAGGTGATGCCCAGAGCTCTACTGCGGGTGTGTCCACCTTGGCGACCTCAGGAGATCCCGTAGAGGAGAAAACTCGTTCGGCCGGCCTTGAACTGGTATGTACCAACCCTGCAAACTCGGAGTAGGAGATTTATTTCGATTGTGAGTGATGTAATAGTCTCACCAATTTTATTGATACACTTTTGTTGGTGAAATAATAATAAGAAAATATGATTGTATTGGCCTTTTATGAGTTCTTTTGCCATGTGCATGCATTCGAAATCCGAGCCGAGGGGCGAGGGCTTGGAACTCCCTAATAGTTGGTCGGATTTCAATATAGGTTTTCGAAGTCCGAGCAGAGGGGTAAGGATGAGAGATTGAGATCTTCTTTTGGATTTTCGAAGTCCATGCCAAGGGGCGATAGACATTTCATCTTCCAAAGTCATAAATGTGCCTGATAGACGTTTTGACTTCCAAGACCATAAATGCGCCCTGTAGACGTTTTGACTTCCAAGGCCCTAAATGCGCCTCACCTTGGGCTATATAACTCCTCCCCTAACCATTTCTCGTTCCTCAATTCACTGAGAGTTATTACAATTGGTGACTCTCCTATCACCCTCTGACAGTTAGGGGTAGCAGCGGTGAAGGCAGTTCTACCCCTGGCCATTAGGGGGTGGAAGGGGGGCCAACTGAGAGTGTGGGGCTCGAGGCACTTGCTGAAGGCGAGTGCCGAAAATAAAAATTTTAACCAAGGGTTCCTATGAATAGTGGCTTTCCTACAACTCTCTGGCAGTTAGGGGTAGCGGCGATGAAGGTTGCTCTACCTCTGACTGTCAGCGGGTGGAAAAGGGGATAACCTTGGCTTATGGAGCTTAGAGGTCCTCGCTGGAGGTGAGGGTCGCAAATCAAATTAAAACTTGGGTAAGTAGTGAGTCGACGTCGAGCTGAAGGTCTTGAGCGAAGGCTGATAGCTTGCTCGAGGTAAGGGGCGAGGATGAAAGGGATGGAAAAATCTCCCTTGGTGGTCGAAGTCCAAGCTGAGGGGCGAGAACGTGGGGGATTGTGGAATCCCTCGTAGGTGATCGAAGTCCAAGACAAGGGTCAAGGACATGAGGGATTGAGGATTCCATCACTAGTGGTCGAAGTCCAAGTCGAGGGGCGAGGATGTGAGGGATTGATGATTCCCTCATAGGTGGTCGATGTCCAAGCCGAGGGGTGAGGATGTGAGGGATTGAGAAATTTCTCGTAGGTGGTCGAAGTTCAAGCCGAGGGGCGAAGACGTGAGGGATTGAGAAATCTCTCGTAGGTGGTCAAAGTCCAAGCCTAGGGGTGAGGACTTGAGAGATTGAGAAATCTCTCGTAGGTGGTCGAAGTCCAAGCCTAGGGGTAAGGACTTGAGAGATTGAGAAATCCCTCGTAGGTGGTCGAAATCCAAGCAAATGGGCGAGGACGTGAGGGATTGAGAAATCCTTCGTTGGTGGTCAAATTCCAAGCTGAGGGGCGAGGACGTGAGGGATTGAGAAATCCCTCGTAGGTGGTCAAAGTCCAAGCCGAGGGGCAAGGACTTGAGGGATTGAGAAAACTCTCGTAGGTGGTCGGAGTCCAAGCCGAGGGACAAGGACTTGAGAGATTGAGAAATTTCTCATAGGTGGTCGAAGTCCAAGCCGAGGGGTAAGGACATGAGGGATTGAGAAATCCCTCGTTGGTGGTCGAAGTTCAAGCCAAGGGCGAGGATGTGAGGGATTGAGAAATCCCTCGTTGGTGGTCGACGTCCAAGCCGAGGGGCGATGACGTGAGGGATTGAGAAATCCCTCATAGGCATCCAAGCCGAGGGGCGAGGACCTGAGGGATTGAGGAATCCCTTGTAGGTGATCAAATTCCAAGCCGAGGAGCGAGGACGTGAGGGATTAAGGAATCTCTCGTAGGTGGTTGAAGTCCAAGCCGAGGGGTGAGGGCGTGGGGGATTGAAAATTTTCTTGTAGGTGTCGAAGTCCAAGCCGAGGGCGAGGACGATGAATTGAGAAATCCCTCGTAGGTGGTCGAAGTTCAAGCCGAGGGGCGAGGACTTGAAAGCCAGTGGCTTGCTCGATGTTGAGTTTTGACATGTTTACTTGTTTTGAAAAGAAATTTCATTGCTTTTGTACAAGTTTACAAT
Organism: Hemerocallis citrina; assembly: GCA_017893485.1. Lineage (NCBI taxonomy): Eukaryota > Viridiplantae > Streptophyta > Magnoliopsida > Asparagales > Asphodelaceae > Hemerocallis > Hemerocallis citrina. The sequence goes on from CM030362.1 coordinate 191,661,694, forward strand.
GTGGTACAACATAAAAGAGACATAGTGCCTATTACAATTACGACAGACGTCTCTCCTCACGAAATTTGATAAAATGCTTTGCATTTCAGGGTTGCTTGACTACATTGCCCAGGTCTTCGATTTGGTACGTACCTGGACGTACCACTTGGGAGACTTTATATGGGCCCTTCCAGTTTGGGGTGAGTTTGTCTTTTTTGCTGGGGTCGGAAATAGCAAGCTTCCTGAGCACGAGGTTGCCTTCCTTAAGGTCGACAGGAAGGATCTTTTTGTTGTAGATCCTTTCAACTCGCTGTTGGTATATGGCTCTTTGGAAGGAGGATCTCTCGCGGATTTCATTGACCATGACCAAGTTGGCCCTGAGGTCGCTCGAGTTGGATTCCTCATTGAAGTCCATGATCCGAGGCGAAGGGAGCCCGACCTCCAGTGGGATGACAACTTCTGTCCCGTATGTCAGATTGAATGGGGACTCGCCTGTAGGAACTCTTGTGGTTGTTCGGTACGACCATAGGATGCTCGGTAGCTCGTCGACCTACATTCCTTTGGGAGATTGGTCTAATCATTTTATGAGGCCTTGAAGAATTTGGCGGTTGGCCTTTTCAGCTTGGCCGTTCGATTGGGGATGAGCTATTAATGAGAACCGCTGCTGGATGCCGAGGTTTTCGTAGAACTTTCGAATTTTTTTGCCTACAAATTGAGTCTCATTATCGGTGATGAGTATGCACGAGATCCTGAACAGACAGATAATGTGCTTCCAAAAGAATTGTTAGGATTGATGCTCGGTGATTGTGGCCACTGGTTCGGGGCCTTCTTTTCCGGGGCTTGATTTTCCTTCAACCCATTTGGTGAAGTAGTCAATGGACACGATGAGGAAACATTTTTGTCTTGTGGCCTTCAGAAATGGGTTGACCAGGTCTATTCCCCACATGGCAAAGGGAGCTGGACTGGTCAGCAACCTAAGTTTGGCTTGGGGCAAGTTTCTGATGGAGGAGAATCTCTGGCAGGGGCCGCATTGCTTAACGAGATCATGGGCATCTTGCAGTATGGTCGACCAATAGTACCTGTGGTTGAGCACCTTCCTTGCAAGCGGCCTGCTACCCATATGGCACCCTCCAATTCCCATGTGTAACTCTTGCAGCACATACCTCACTTAATCGGGACCCAGACATCCGAGGTAAGTTCTGCTGTCTACCCTGGTGTATGAAAGTTTGAAGAGGATATTCTCAATCAAGGTGAACCTTTGCGACCGGATCTTTATCTTCCTAGCTTCGATGGAGTGTTCATGTAGTTTGACTTCTGCCAAGAACTTGTGGATGTGATCCATCCAATTATGCTGCTACATGCTCGTATTGAGGAAGATGACCTCGTTCTTCTCGATGCTTGGCTCGTAAAGGAACTCAATGAGGACTATGCGGTCGAGGCCCTCGAATGACAATGAGGCAAGCTTGGACAAGGCGTCTGCCTGACTATTTAGTTCTCTGTGTATCCACTCGACAGTGGCGTGCTCGAAGGCTTCCAGAATGAGTTTGATGCACGCCAAGTATCGGGCCATGTAAGCATCATGGGCCTCGTAATCCCTCGAAATTTGGTTAACCACGAGCTGAGGGTCGCTAAAGGCCCTTACTCGTCTTGCACCTGCATTGCGGGCCAGTGTGAGGCCAATGATCATTGCTTCGTATTCTGCCACATTATTAGAGGCCTGGAAATTGAGTCGTAAGGAATACTGGAGGAAGAAATCATCGGGGCCATGTAGTATGAAGCCTCCTCTGCTTCCGCCCTCACAAGACGATCCATCTACATAAATCTCCCAAGTGGGATCCGGCTCTGGGATCTGAGGTACTTCGGAAATGTTACACTCTGTTATGAATTCTGCAAGGGCTTGCCCCTTGATGGCTGTTCGGGGTTGGTAGCTGATGTCGTGTTGGCTCAGCTCAATCGACCATTTGATTAGTCACCCAGAATTTTTTGGTTTGTTGAGGACGAGCTTGAGTGGCTGATCTGTTAAGACTGGAATGGAATGAACTTGAAAGTACAGTCAGAGTTTTTGAGCGGTCATTACCAATAAGTAAGCGACCTTTTCCATTCAGGCATATCTGAGCTCCGCCTTGTGTAAGACTTTGCTGACGTAATAGATGGGTTTTTGGACCCCATCTTCCTCCCTGATAAGTACGACGATGAGCCCGTGTTAAGATGCGACCAGATAGAGGTAGAGGGGCTCGCCCGGTTCTGGTTTGTTAAGGAGCAGGGGATTGGCCAAGTAGGTCTTTAGCTGGTCGAAGGCCTGCTGTTGGGGTTCCCCCATTCGAAGCCTTTAGCTATCCAGAAGGCTTTGAAGATCAGGAGAGACTTTTCACCGGATTTGGAAAGAAAACGGCTGATGGCCGCCAGCCGACCCGTGAGCCTCTGGACCTCTTTGACATTTCTTGGACGGGCCATGTCGAATATGGCCCGGATCTTCTCGGGGCTCACCTCAATTTTCGGCTGGCTGACCACGAATCCGAGAAATTTTCCCGAAGTGACACCGAAGGCTCATTTAGAGGGGTTAAGTCTCATGTTGTGGGGCCTTAGGACTCCGAAGGCTTCCTCTAGATCGGTGACATGGTCTTGGCCTTGGCAGCTTTTCACGAGCATGTCGTCGACATAGACCTCTATTTTCTAACCTATTTGTTCCTTAAACACCCGTTTGACGAGCCTCTGGTAGGTAGAACAGGCGTTCTTCAGCCCGAAGGGCTTGACCCGGTAACAGTATAGGCCCTGATCAGTCACGAAGGAGGTTTTGGGGATGTCAGGGAGAACATTCTGATTTGGTTATAGCCTGAAAAGGCATCCATGAAGCTCAGCAGTACCTGGCCAGAAGTCACATCAATCAGGACATCGATGCTCGAAGGGGGAATGGATCTTTGGGGCAGGCCTTGTTGAGGTTTGTAAAGTCTATGAAGATTCTCCACTTCCCGCTTGGTTTGTTCACCATGAGTAAGTTGGCCAGCCATTCGGGATAGCTGACTCCCTGGATAAAACGAGCTAAGAGGAGCTTGTTCACTTCTTCTTTGGTTGCCAGCTGCCTTTCGGGGGCAAATTTGCGGTGCTTCTGCTGGATGGGCTTTGAATCCGGGTGGACGCTCAGTCGGTGCATGATGAGGTCCTCTGAGATTCCTGGCATATTCGAGGGCGTCCAAATAAAGAGATTAACATTCCACCTGATGCAGTCAGTGATGGCCAGTTTTAGGTATGGGGAGAGGGACTGGCTCACCCGGAACCACTTAGATCTATCCTCCTTGGTGAAGAGGATTTATTCCAATTGGTCGACGGGCTTGGAGCCCAATGAGTTCCTGTCAGACAGAAGTTCGACCGCTTCGAGGGGAAAAACTCTGCCTCCCACCGCGGCCATGTAGCAGGACCTGACCGATGCTTGATTGCCTTGGACCACGCCTACTCCGTGGTCGGTGGGGAACTTCGTTTTCAGGTGATATGCAGAGAGGTACTGCTTTAAGGGAACAGTGGTCAGGGCCTGCCCGAGATCACATTGTAGGCAGCTTTGACATTGACCACAATGAAATCCATGGCTTCTGTTCGGATGTTCGTGACTGTTCTGGCTGTGACGTCGAGCGTGATTATCCCCTTGATCTGTACAGGAGTGCCTGAAAACCCGTGCAGTGTGTACCCCACCAGCTTGAGTCTTTCTCGAGAGAGTTTGAGTGCTTCAAATCCGGCAAGGAACATGACGCTCACCGAGCTTCCATTGTCAATGAGGATACGCGAACCTCGTGGTTTACCATGACAAGGCTTATCGCAAGGCCGTCACAGTGAGCTATCCAGCACCTTCTAGGTCATCATTGGAGAATGAGACCGCCAGGCTTTGGTCCCTGGGGGGTCGGTGGTCATGGACCGAGTGAACCTCCCACATGAAGGCCTTGTTGGAAGTATTCGACCCTCCTATCATGGGGCCACCGTGAACACAGTGAAAGATGGCCGGCCCTCCTGCCGCATCCAGCTCGGGTTCCGCCTTAGTATGCCGACTGGTCGCTCGAGAAGGGGGTGAATCCCGCTGGTCTCGTTGATTGGTTCGAGTGAATTCCCTCAAGTAACCCCTCTAGATGAGGGCCTCTGTCTCGTCTTTAAGAGCGCGACATGTATCGGTCTTGTACCCGTGGTCCCGGTGGAACCGATAGTAAAATCTCCGGTTCCCTTTCTTGTTGTTGTTGGGTCGAGAAGGATGGCGGACGATCCCCTTGTCCCCTTGTCCTCAATCTCCAAAAGGATGGCCGACACGCTATGAGTCAGCGGGGCAAACTTTTCGAAGTGGTGTAACACCCCGGATTTCAAATAAGGATAAATTCGAGATTTCACAGGATCTTTACTTCACTTCGTACAATTTTATAAGGAATTTAAAACTTTTTCAATAGTACATCAGAGTTCAATTACAACTTTGTTTACACAGCGGAAAATAAAAGATTACAACATTTGAAAAACAAAATATAACTTGTACAACTTCATAAATTGAGTCATCGATTGCATCATACACTCCTTCAAAAATAGTCCATTACCTGCATGTCAATCTGTGGGCACGTCAGTTACTTACAACTGACGAAATGTTATACTCGGCCATCCTCTCTATGCCGTACATATAACGATCTCATTACTTTAATAAAAACACAACAGTTGAATGAATAATAAAAAGTTAAAGTATCTACGCTAAACATGTAGGTGTATGTCATGCCTTAATGCTAATGCACACATTCTACACTATGATGACACTAATGCACACTTGTTCGGATTCTATGGATCCCATACTACATAGGTCCAAGGGCAAGTGCCCACGTACTCCACATTGAATGGTTCGATCCCTCGTCATGAGACTACCCGGTAATAAAACAAGTTTTAGATTTATTTCACAGATACGGATCTCAGCCTCCCTGGCTATAATCACAGATCCCAACCTCCTTGGCTATTATATCATGAGAATAAACCCCACAAATGCCCCTCTAGCCCCGGTATACACATATACATTGGAGTATAGTAAACATCCACCGACTACCCTAAGTCCCGGATAAAATATAGTCCATCTCCTACGGAGCAACCACAGTCCACCAACTGGGTCTATAGCCACGAAGATCCACCGCCGACTATATAGAAGCACCCATTTACGTTTGCCCAAGTCTATTACATCTTCACTTATGTGCCTAATTATTTTAGTTCAAGACATGAATATGTTATCACCCTAGAATCAGATCTTCCTCATACCGGATTTGTTCACAAAAATACGAGATCGCCCGACGGCATTATCTCGAAATCAAGTCTCAAAATCTTTCTTTCAAAATTACCGGTAACCGAGGTCTTACTAATTCTAAATCATAAATCTTTCATGTACAAGAAACATGGGTACAGACACCCTTTAATAATCATGTCTTAACTTAGATATTTTCATGTCTCTAACTTATTCATAACGTAATCAATGTCTCATTTCTGCATCACTCATGATTCATTCATTCATTCATAATTTCCCATAGAAAATAATCCTTTTTCATGAACAAAATTTTCATCTATTATCAATTTTTTTAACAACATAAGCACAAATTCATAACTCAACTCAAACCAAGTATGTCTTAAATCAAGTGAGTGTATAATCACATCAAAATCACATGAATGAATCACTATTCGAAAAAAAATATAAAGCTCGCATCCTTTAATAATTTATTTGTGTCAAAAACTCATTAACAATTTGAACTCATATGATATGTCTCAACCATCGCAAAATATTTCTTAAATCAAGTAAAAGTAAAATATCTTTCCAAGAGAATTAATTCTCATATCAACACTTTATTTTTTTCTTCTAAGGATTTAAATCATGCTATTCACTAATTTATTTTAACTACAATATCTCATTATATCTCAATCTCTCTTTTATTCCTCAAGTATATACATGGAAATCTTTAGAACTATTTTAATAAACTCTCCATCACATTTTATAAGCACTAGGATTTTTTTCCTCCAATTTTTAAATCCATTAGGACTCTTAAAATTTATTAAAACACAAAAAAAAAAACAATTGTGGTCTAATGGGTTACCCCGGACCAACAGAGCCACACAAGCCGGCGCTAGCCATACAGTCCATATAGACTTGTTGTTCTAATGTTCTCATAAAGCTCCTTTTACATTAAGTCTAGGATCTTGGGTAATTAGAAACAAAACAAAAAAAATGTGAGCCTATCGGGTTTCGAACCTGAGGTCACCGAAGAGGTAGCGCCACCGCACGACCACTAGGCCGAGTGTGCTAGACGTCACAGAGGAGATCTGTGTGTTTTTATTCCATTTTTTGTTATTCTCTTTTCTTCCATAAGAAATCGTTTTCTTCATTTATTCTAATCTTTTGTTAGACTAAAAATTGTTCCTGTAATTCGAGCTTAATTTCCAACAGTAAATTATACATTCATAAAAAAATACAACAACACAAATTTGCATTTATACTTTTCCTTTTATTAAAGATAGCATATTATATTTTCTATAAGCACTCAAATGAGTTTCATATCATTAAATCTTCTTTACGATAATTTATTCACTTGTCAATCAAAACTCCCTACATTCATGTAAACTAGCATATGGCAAAATAATCCAACAATTCTTTTTCTCATTAACGATTACAGGTTGTAATTTAATTTACTCATCATAACATGATTTACTACCATGGTTTATGTGATTGTTACTTTCAAATTTCATGATAAATAGTAAATTACTCAATTTCAACCAAATCTTAGCATGTCATACTAGCACACATCACATTCAACTTTTATTCTATTCATTATTAGCATGGTAACCATAAAATCATGAGATGCTAGCATGGATTCTTATCTATAATATCTCATTCAATCATTTACTATCCATTAACCTATTAGCATGCAAATCCTACTTAGAAAGCATAAGAACACCCATCTTTAGTGAATGGTTTGAACAAACAAGGTGGAAGCACTCCTAGCTCCAACCAAGCAATCCTAGCTCCTAGCAACTCCTAGCACGGCCTTCTCCTCCTAGCAAGACTTCCCCAAGCAAGGACTCCACCACAAAGATGAGAACACTCTACTCTCTTTCTTTTCCTTTTCTCTTTCTTTTCTCTTTCTTTTGATATTGCTTTTTGTGTGAGGAATGAGAAGAGATTGGGTGATATTTATAGGTCTACACTAGGGTCTAGATTGCAAAACTACACAACCTAATAAATCCTCTTATTTAACACAATTAAAACTCCTTTTCATAACCTCCCTAATTAAATCTCCCAAATCATAACCTCCCCTAATTAAATTCTCCAAATCATAACCCCCTAATTAAATTCTCCAAATCATAACCCCCTAATTAAATCTCTCTTAGTGTACAATCCGGTCATGCGTAGGGAAGAAACTGGCCCCTTGAGTGTGTGTGTGCATGTACAAATGCACATACAATTTGAACATACTCATTTCCATATCCATATATTATTACTACACTATTCACATGTTATTACTACATATATTATTCATGTATTCTCACCACCTCAGATTAATACAATGCCATTCCACAAGCACAATTATGTGCATTCCTTACCGTGGGCCCCCAACTCATAATTACATTTCACTTAGACATTATTCATTTCACCGTATATACATATTACCAAATACACCATCACTATATATTAACCTATATGTATACATACACTGTTCATATATGTATACTACTATTTATATTATTTGAAAATTACAGGTGTTACACACACTCCGAAATTTATTTTTGAAAACAAATGTGCTTAAGTACGTTTACCGAAAACACGTGCGTCGCACACAAAATATTAAAATGCGAAAGTCGACTTTATCGATGGAAAATTATTAAATATAGTCGAAAGCAACATAAGAAAATATATTTACTAATTTTATATATTTCACGATGAAATCACTATACGTAGAAAACACGTGCATCAAAAACATGTAAAAAATACGTAGAAATACAGATGTCGAAATATTATATTTTGTTGACTCAAATAGTATAAAATGTGCGGGAAATTCATAATTAGTCGGTAATCAAAATATGCAGTGAAAACACGTTCAAAATACACGTGCGTAACACACAGGGGCAAAATTGTAATTTCCAATTTTGCGGGGTGTTACAAGTGGGGTACCAGAGGCGGTCATTTTTGACTGAGGGGATCTTTTTAAGAATTCTTCATGGGCTTCAGACCATCTACTTTCCTCTTCCCCTTAGCGGGGGCTTCTGCTAGGCCTTTAGCTTGCAGAGCTTATTCGGCTCGAGTGTACTTTTCGACCCTGTGAAGGAGGTCGGGAAAATTGATCGGGGGCTTCTTCTCCAGGGAGGCCTTTAGCTGGCCACGATGAACGTTATGTCGGAAAGCCACAGATGCGACGCCTGCATCGAGAAAAAAGACTGCCCTGGCTTCGTGGTGAACCTTCGTACAAAGTCTCGCAGAGAATCCATTTCCTTCTGTTTGAGGTCCAGAAGTGACGCGCCCATCTTCTCGAACTTGCAATTGGTCACAAATTGAGTGAGAAAGTTTACCTCGAGCTGTTCAAAAGAGAAGATCAAGTTGGGGGTGAGCTTTGAGAACCATTCCTCTACCGAGCCACGCGGCAGGGAACGCACGACAGAGGAGATGATCCAAGGTATTGTGAATCATCATGAGGGTTTTGAATCCCTCTATGTGATCAGCTGGATCATTCTCTCCATCGTATGTCTCGAACTGAGGTGGTCAGAAATTTCTCGGGATCGAGGTGTCAAGAATTTGAGCAGAGAATGGGGATCTAGTAGGATGGTACCCCGACTGGATTGGCCTCCACCCTCGCCGTTCCGGGCGAGGCGATTCTCCATCTCCTGGAGTTGCCTAAGGGCAGCATCATCCCTCCTTGGTGGTCGAGTCAAGCCGTGTGATTTGCTACCCAGGTTTTTCTCTTCCTAGATGGGGTCGTCGACTGGTTGTTTGGTCCTGGGGGTGCCTGGATGACTAAGAGGACCTCGTTCCTGAACTCCTGGAACTTAGTTCTCGTGACCGCGACCTCTTCGAATTAGACCATCAGAGGTCGTCGATCTCTGGGTGAGTGAATGCGCTGTTGCTCCTGACCTTGTAGGCTATGGGTCGGAACCTGGACAGAGGAGATAGCTCCGCTGCTGGAATGGTCGAGCTGTTTTCGGAGGTCGTCCTCAGGTTTTTGATGGTTGATGATCATCCGAAGGTCATCGACTTCCTGGTGCTCGGGTTGCCCAGCGGCTGAGCGTGAGGCGCTCGGACCCAGACCCAAGGGATTATTGGGTTGGTGTTTTCGGAAACTGTGTGTCCGCCTGACTGTGAGTCTAGTAATGATGGTCGGCAAACTGCCTCGCCGTTGCCGCCCTCCTTGGTTTATGGGTAATAGGATGGAAGGAGTCTGGAGACTGGAATCTGATTTTGGGTCTGTCAATACTTCCCACAGATGGCGCCAACCTGATGCTGCTTGTTTTTTGTGCGGGAGCAACATGTGTGGGTTCTTGTAATTTGTAAAGTGGAAAGGACAGATCTCAACGACAGATTCGGTCTGTTACTGGAGGTTAGCTCGGAAAAGTAGCTGGTGGATGGCCGACCAGAACACCTGCAAATCGCTTAGAAACACCTGGAGAAATCCTGGAGACTGGCCCTCCGACGATAGTCAGTCACTGGAAAGGGTAAAAAAGCTAGGGTTCAGGTGAGAAATTTTGGATTCCTTCTTCAAGGGTGAGGGGGCCTGGTATTTAAAGGCAGAACAAATAGGTATCTAACCCTACTGGGCCGGGTTAGACCCGTTTTTCTTTGGGCCTGAAGTTACAGAAGGCCCGTTGGACTTTTTAACCAGATGATCTGAGATGAGCAAATATTGAGGAGATCCGACGGCCCTGATTGGGCCACGTCACTTATACCCACATCATAAGCCCCCCACTCCTGAAGGGTTGTGTCAAACTTATCATGCCATAATTTGATACGACTATTAGCAATAAAACATAGCTATCTAATAGTCGTATCAAACTTATCATGCCATAATTTAGGTGTTTGTTTTAGACCGTACAAAGATTTAATTAGTTTACACACTTTTAGCTCTAGGCCTTGCATGAAAAAACCATCAGGTTCTTTCATATATATATTTCTTCATTGAGTTCGTCATTAAGAATGTTGTTTTTACATCCATTTGATGAATAAGAAAGTATTCAATTGATGCAAATGCTAGAATGATTCTAATGGTGGCTTGATGACAAACAGTTGAAAATACATCAAAGTAATAAATATCATATACTTGGGTAAAACCCTTACTTAGCCAGTAGACGAGCTTTAAATTTATTAATGTTATTAACTCATTTATAGCCTATGGCCTTTGCTCCTTTTGGTAAATCTACCAAAGTCCAAGCAACATTTTGCAATAGCGAATTCCTCTCATCATCTATCGCCTCTCCCCACAAACATAAATTATAAGATCGCATTGCCTTATAATAGGAGGTTGGACCATTGTCTATGTGATAGGTGACAAAGTCGTCCCCACACTCTTTACATGTTCTATCTCTTGTGGATGTTCTCCCACTTTCTTCTTGACTTTCTACAATTAGACTAGGGTCTATGTCAAAGTAAAAACTCTTGGGTTCAGTCACTAATTGAGAATCTAAAACAGGCACTGTGGATCCAGATAAGGCCATGTGTTTGCAGTGTTGTAAAAACTGAATCGAACCGACCGGTCGGATTGGGTTCAACCGGATTAGGGCCATTAACCGATTTGGTTACATAGTGAACTATTTTCTAGCAAAAAATCGAGCAAACTATACTGAACTGGGAAGTTTTTGGTTGAACCAGGTTCTAGTTGAACTGGCCGGGTCAACTTTTTTATTCTTTTTCTTCTAAGAAAATATGAAGATAGGTGGTTTTGAACCATGGTTCTCTCAGAAAATAGTACATTTGAACTAGCCAATATGCCATTTTTTATTATGTTACAGTAACATAAACTATATATATGAGATACTTAAATAAATGAAACCCTCCCTTATTTTGAACTCTGTTCAACCGACATTGAACCAGTTGAACTGCCATAAAACTGGACCGGCCATATCTTCGCTTCGATGGCCGGTTCGGTTCTTACAATGTTGTGTGTTTGTCCTTAAGAAAATAATTTTCAAAATAAAAGGCATCCCTAAACTCTATCAAATAATTATTTGTTAGATCTAAAAATCTGTCAACGGCGCAGTCTTCTACTAGACCAAAATATATGGATGTTACAGTTTTTGTTCCTACTTTAGACATTCTAGGGACATAAAATTTAACATATGCGATACAAACCCAAATTCTTAAGTCATTAAAGTGAGGTGGATGTTTGTGCCAAATTTGGTGCGATATGGTAGAAAGTTTGGCTTGTGGAAGTCTATTAGAATGTAATTAGCTGCTTATACAACTTTCCTTAAAAGAACTAGATGGTAAGCCTGCGGTTAGAATCATGGAATTTAATATTGATGTTAGTGTCCAATTCCTATATTCTTCTATTCCAACTGATTGAGGCGAGTAAGGAGTCAGTAGTTTCCGAAATAATTCCACGCTCATTATCGAACTATTTGAATTTTCGAGACATATAGTCTCTACTCTATTACTTCTAAACCCTTAATTTTCTTATCAAGCTAATTTTTTCACATATTTTGGAATATTATTAGTGCTTCAGTTATAGATTTTAACAATTAGATATGATAAAACTGAGAACAATCATAAATGTAATTAAATATTTCCTATGCTCCCGCAAATGTCGGAGTATATGAGTTGTAGAAGTTGTGTTCTTCTAGTCACTACTCTGAAAAAGGTTTTCTTGTTAACTAAATTGAGCGCAAACTCTGCATTCATCAAAAACAATGCCTGAATCTAAATGCAGGTTACAGGTTTTAGCTATATGTTGCATTTTATGACAATTCAGATGACTTAGTCTACTATGTATGATAATATAGTCGATTGATTATTCGAGCTAACATGCTTCAGTTCAAGCATTAAAATTAATTTGTATAAATCGTTTTTAAATTAAGGACTGCGAAAATAATTCAAATAAGAGCTAACAAATTAAATTTACTCTTACATAGCAAATAAATAGAGAACAATTATCTCAAATAATGTGTTTCCTCTCATAGTCTTAGCTTCTAGTGGTTCTGACTATTTCAAGTACATTCAAACGCCTTTGAACCATCATAGAACTCCTCCATTAGTTCATTCTTCATGATTGTCAATTGACAATCGCTTGTATTTACAACTTTGCACTCAATTTGAGGCATATAGAAATTACAATGAACGAAATAAGAATTAAAACCAACTAATGGGAGAAATATCCACCTTTATGGAATACTTCCACCTATGTTACAAACATTCATCACAGAAACTATACCTCAATTTCTATTGGTATTGACCATCAGAGAAGCACTGTTTATTGTCTCACACAACACTGCAAAATAATGATTAGAGATTACTTGAAATATGCATGCACAATATGAATGCACACTCACCATCCTTCACATGTCAGCATCTATTTGAAAGTAATGTGGCCTTAACAACTCCTAATAATTGTTACATATTAAACAGACCATACCTACACTTCATGTTAGAAGTGTTACCAATTCGATGGAGAAGCCTGCCAAATGCTGACTTATTTATCCTTGAAGTGCATGTACTCTTCCAGAGTCAAGAGGATTCTACAGTCTCCTGGAAATATTTGTGGTAAGCAACCATTCAAGATTCCTGCAATCATTAAGATAGTCGATTCAAAAGTTCAATATTATATGTTACAACTAAAGCTATTACTTTGGTTTATCAAAGATAGTTTATTTTTTGAGTTACAGTACATAGCAAGAAGTTTAACATGGTATACTATCAAAACATAATATTCAATAGACTTATCATAGATTTTGAAGAATTCCCCATAATTGATGGAAGATTCCTGTTCTCGAATTTCTGCACGTAGCTATAGTATAACAAACTTTTTCCGTGCCATATATGTCCGATTGGGGAATATAATCTCTTGTTTCAAAGGTAAATCGAAAATCTACAAATTCTATTCAGAATTCAGTTTACAGTCATCCGTCTGCAAGGTCAAAATGTCCGTAAAATGTCTCTGGCTGTGCCAATCCAGATTCAACCATGCTCTAAATGGTTGTGAATCCGTCCTTGGTTTAGTTTTAAACTCAAATAGTTGGAATAGGTTTGGGTTAGATTCGAACTCTAAGTGGATCGGGTTTGGTTTGGGTTGGGTCGAACTTAAACAGGTTGGACCAGGTTCGGGTTAGGACCCGAAGGCCAAGATTGGACTAGGTCACGTTTGCACTGCAAACGAATTGGGTATGGTTCGATTTAAACCCAAAGGCAGGACTGAGTCAGAACCAATTGAGTCTAGATTGGAACAAATTTTGAGATGGTCGAGCGCAGCAGATGTGTCAGATCTGGCTGATTCAGTTCAGGCACATAAGCAGCAATGGCTCTGTATAGGTTTGAAGCGGGGCTGGTCTGGATCGGGATGGGTTGGTGCAACCCGAAAAGAAATCCAGAGAAGGAGAAGGATGAGCTAGGGTTTCGGGGAGAAACCTAGCTGTGACTGAGGCGGAGCAGGATTCGGCCCTTGCGGATGTCCCATGTTAGGGACCCAATAGCAGCGGTACGGTGTCACATTGTTGTTGTGCTCGACGGTGGCGATGGTCGACGTCGAGGAGATCAGCAAGGTCAGCGGGAAGAGAAGAAGGGTTTGAGGATAGCGATGATAAATCTGACGAACTCTCTCATAATGCTTCGAGACTGTAAAGGATGTTAAGTATGAAATTAGGGTTTATGCTTAAGTGGCTAATGTTTTGCTCTAAGCATTATACCCAAGATATTCTGAATACCTAGCATACTACTCCCAAGTGGTATATATAGCCATTATTGACTTGATGGACTTATGGGCCAAACAATGTTTGTCCAATAAGTCCACTTTCGGATATTTATGACTAGATCATCCGTATACAACACATATTCTATAGAACATAATAATATAACTATATTGGAATATATACGTATGAGAACTATAACCTCAACAAAAAATAGATTTAATTAGGAAAAATACTCATCTTTTAATAATCATTATTATTATTTAATATATCCGACTAATTTCTATATTTGATCTGAGTACGAATATGCTTTATCAAGTATTGTATTATTATTGAGGTACGTATTTGAGTTAAAAATATAACCAAATCATGACAGTTCAAATCGGGAAAGAATCCTAAAGCTTTCAGGTGTAAAACGATAAATTTCAGCACACATAGGCCCGTAAGAGGAAGTTTAGCCACTTTAAGGCCCATCGACTTGACCTGGCCTAGAATAAGGGGTTGCCAAAGCAGTTTAACGTGAAGGAGTCCAGTTTCATCCAAAGAAGCTACTTTAAACTCTCTATCTCTAGAGGGTAACTACTTCTATCTCTATATTTATAAGAGAGGGTTTAAAACTTATCAAAACACCGGGAAGTAGAGATAAATCCAATATCTTGAAACTAGCCCCCAAGCAATTTTAAATACCTCTTGACCTATTCAGAAACAAGGTAATGACAATTTCCACTAACAAAACTCTTCATATATTCTGAGTTTTCTAATTTGAGCGTCGGAGGGTCTATCGTTGTTGCCAACCCTGTTTTCAGGCTATTTTTTAGGTCAATCGGAACGATCACAACCGTCCCCGACAGTCAGAATCCAGAGTCAAGAACAATTTACGGTGGTTAGGACCGGGGAAAAGAAAAGGTTAGATATTTTATTATTTTCTATAAAAAGAACCCACAATATATGTTTTCTCCCAAAAAATTTAGCAGCAACAGATTGACGTCGTCTATAGAAAACAGAAAAGACCTTTGACCAAACTTTGCCGGTAAAAAAACTACCTTCTCTAGCCATGCTTCCAAAGGGGAATGAGAAGGGGACAACTACTAGCTTACAAGCCAACCCTCTTCCTCCACCTCCTCGTGATACAGAGGGACCCCATCAACATCCTCAACCAGATCAATATCCTCAACCAGAACAACACCCTTATCAACAGACCCAGCCTCTCTCCAAAGGGGTCACACCGGGGGGCTCCCGGTGAAGTTGTCCAGAACAACACCTTGTGTAGCGCCCTAAATGTATGGAAAATACGAGACACAAATCTAGAATCTTTACTTTAATATAAACCAAACATAGTAGACAAATACAGGGAAATTTAAAACTTTCTTTACAACAGTTATTTTTACAATGCACAGTACACATTTAATACAACTCATTTCAACATTTAAACTCCAGTCTTCTCAAAATCCAAGCTTTAACCCTTGTTCAAGACACTACTTTGCAATCCTTGAAAACTATTAAAATTGTGGGTATGTTAGTTGAATGCAACTAACACAATGCTGATAAAAACAACAACCCTCCAAAGTCTCACAACCACACAATTGTTGTAGAAATAAAACAATAATAAAAGAAATATAAATAAAAAATTAATACTGAAATTGAAAGAATAAATGTGTGTCAGGAAAACAAGCAAAGATACATAAAACAATGTTCAAGAAAACACAATGCCTACAATACTCACTAATGCATGCTTGTTCGGATTCTATGCCGCGCATACAACATAGGTCCGAGTGCAAGCCCTTTTGTGTTCACCATATTTTGAGGGTTCGATCCCTCGCTCTGAAACCTACAACCATGACTACTATGAGATTTAGGCATTTTGCAAGTATTGGCTCTTGCCCCGGAATACTAGAGGTCAGGACTTTATCCACGGATCATCCTGGAGACTCTTTCACTCTCGTCCGTAAATTCTTAGAGAATACCGCACTCCGTAGGTCACCCTAGAGCCCTCATTGCACAAATATCCCATGAGATTTGCTCTTGCCCTAGAATACTGGAGATCAATCCCGCTCCGCAGATCATCCTGGGGTCTCTTTCATCCCTCGTCCCGGAATACTGCGGAAAATCTCACTCTGCGGATCATACTGGAGCCTTCATACTCACATTTGCTCTTGTTTGATCATATCTCCAACTAGTGTCTATCCTTATCTTTAAATATGGGTAACCAAAGCCACGTAGAGCTAGCTCCACCCTATTAGCCTTAATTCCAAAAAATAGGAACACTAGCTAGCCCACCGTGGCTAATTCCTACGATCAATTAATTTACGGCCGGTAATCTAGGATCCTGCTCAGCCTCTAGTTCTTACGAACTCAAATATCCCAACAACCTCTTTCTAGAGTTCTCACAACCCTAAATTTTCAAATAAGGACCACTTGGTTAAATTATCAAATAAAATCTTTATTTGTTCTTTTCTAGAATATTACTTTTCCACAATATCACAATTATAAATCAACCCCTAAATTAAGATCATCTCATACCAAGTCCAAAATATTCATTTATCCACAAAATCGTCACAACATCTTACTTCTCATCTAATGGACCATCACTTCCATAAAAGATTCTTTAATTTATAGAAACAAATCAAACTAACTATACTTATTTAATTCAAATTTATAATACTTCTTTCCCATATTTGAAACCACAATCAAACCTCTGGGATTTTCATCAATTCAAAACTGAAATAACCATCTTTTAAATTCTAGGATCCATCCCTCAAAATATGAAATTTTATGGTTCCAAAATCTGAAACTTTTATCTCTTAAAAACTAAAAATAACCCCTTTAAAAATTTGAAGCTTTCATCGTTCAAACTGAACATTTAACTCCTCAAAACTGAGAGTTGTACTTGTTAAATTAGAGTTCCACACCACACAATTTGCAACTCAAAATTTCATAAAAATCTGAAACTTTAACTTGAAAAAAAAATGAAGTTTGTATACTCTCAAATATGAAAATAAACCACTCTAAACTGAACATATATATTCTAAAATTTGAGTTTACTCCTCATCTATAGACATAGATCGTTTCACATAGTTTGTAGTCCAAATATACAAAATTTATGAAATTTATCTTCACAAATTGATCTTTAAATCAATCAAACTTCATACAACCATTAAACTTGCATACACACACACACACACACACACACACACACACACACACACACACACACACATCCTCAAATATCCATATGAAAACAAAATCTAAATAGATAGAGCTGAGCACACACACACACATCCTCAAATATCCATATGAAAACAAAATCTAAATAGATAGAGCTGAGCCGATAGCTGGGCTGGGTACGATAATGGGCGAGAGAAGGGAAAAACCTTCGGGATGGATTGGGAAAGTAACCTCCGGCTCAGCCCACGACTTTCTTCCCTTCGCGTAGCTCAGGCGATGGAAATGTAAATTATTCACTTATAGAAAAAAAGGAAAGATCTTATGAATAAGCAATCACAATTAAGACCCAAATAGAAAGAATTGCAAAAGACAGCTGGTAAGTAACAAATCATAACTCGGGATTGGTAACTCGGAAGAAAGGGCGCAACGGAACCAAGGCGCTGTTTGATAGTTGGCATACAGTAGGGGCAGAGGGAATTCCCGGTGGAGCGCGTCGTTTGGTATTCTTATGCTCGTTTGCACTCTTGGATCGCATGTTTTTGCTTCTTTTCATTGCGATGCTATGGCCAACTACCATTATCTAGTTAAGCCCTGGAATTCTTTTTATTTGCCTTTGAGCCCTAGAGCATAGAACGGATGGTCATCCATAACACGGCTCTCCCACTGGAGTTACCTTAGCCCCGGGCCATGCTATTCCATGATATTGGAAAAATGGCAGCTTATCAAAATTGGGGGGCAGAGCGAATCACAGATTAGGATCTCGTCCCACTAATTGAAAATTCTTGCGTTGAAACTACCCTTGATGACCCAGAACGACCGGGTTGTAGTTGAACCATCTCCGGTGAGAGATTTGGTCAACCGAGTCGAGAAAGAAGCACCTTGCCCATATTTATAGCCCTCAAAAGGTATTCCAGTTGCATATCGGCCTGCAGCCTCCTCAGCATCTGAAATGTAGCCAAAAGAAGAAGGAGCTTCTCGAGGTTCAGCCAAAAGGCATTCAACCAATGCGGACCCTAAGGCCAATATATATAATAATAATAATAATAATAATAATAATAATAATAATAATAATAATAATAATAATAATAATAATAATAATAATAAAACACAAAGAAAGATATCAAGTAGCTCTCATTCAATAGGGTTCAAATCAATGGTCTTGATCTAACCTCACAAAACATATTTTTCCGCCCAAACATTTTCCCCTAAAACAACTCCTTTATTTATTTATTCTCTCTCTCTCTCTCTCTCTCTCTCTCTCATTCTCTCTCTATTTTTACTCAGAAATTTATATTTTTAGATTCTAGGTTTGTAAATTTTCATATTTTTTACGGATTTTTTTTTTGCTCATGTTACATTGAAAATAGCAATTATCTCATCAACAGTTAAATTTCATCATTTTCCACACTTAAAGTTCTAAGAAATTGGGTTTTACACCCCCATTTATAATAATTTTTCAACATATACTAATGGAATCATGGACTTTTATTTACAACTAATTATTATTTTACTATTCAAACTTGAGCTACATAATTGTTGTTTACTGTTTACAAGACTTTCATATGCTGTATCGTTCCGAAGACGTGCGGTAGGCACGTGCCCACGGGCAAATCTAGTATATATATATATATATATATATAGCACACTAGGGTCACTTCAAACCCTAGTACATCACCAAAACCTTACACAACTCCAACCCGAGTCACATACATCAGGCTGAGCCCTGCATTGTGCAGACCCGAGATCAGCACAGTGCAGGCCGCATTGTTTTGACCCCAAAGCCCGAGCCCCCCTTCACTGTTTTAACTTGACCCTAGGGTTTAACACCTTACCCTGGTTTGCATATTTATGGATATTTCAATGAACAATATATACATTAGTTCATGCATAAAATTTCTAACCTTTTGTTTATAAAATTCCATCAACAAAATTGTAACCCTCGTTATCGTTTAAACGAAAATATTCTGTATTCTTGTATTTTGTTGTCAATAAGTTATTATGTTCCCGATTGTACAGATGTTATACCTTCTTGCTCCGTATTCTTGTATTTCAATTTCCTTGTAAATTCTTTCTTTCATTTGAATTCATTTTCTTGTACATCTCATGTTTGATTGAACTCAAACTCATATATAAATTCTCCTGTTCTCTTGAACCCAATTGCAATCTCTCGATATTCGATTATTTTGTTTGAATCCAATTCCTAATTCATTCGATAAAATTATTTAATTGATTATTTGATTTGTTTGTAAATAGCCCAATCCTAGCCATCCTATGATTTGATTATTTGATTCTTCATTTGTCTAGCCCAACCAATATCATTGAATTTATTATTTTCATTTATGAAGCCCAAACAAAATATATATGGCCCATTCTTATTTAATTATTCATTTGAATACCCAAGCCTATTCCTTGTTGGATCCAAACCCAAACCCATCTCTTATTGGATCCTAACCCAAACAAGACAACCCACATTTCCTCATTCCCAATAACAGTAAATCCCAGATTATCTCCCCATGGTCCCCAGTCAAACCCCCTCACCAGTCAGATCGCCAATATCTGCAAACTACCCCTGTATCTCCTGATTCTTCTCTCACGCTCATTCTTATTCTCTTCTTATTCCTCTCCCACTCACCAAAAACTCAAAATCCAACCCCAATCAAATCCCACTATTCCCTCTAACCTTAATCTCTATTAATTAATTACTCTAATTAGCAATCTCTCCCTCTCCCCCAACTCTCTCTCTCTCTCTCTCTCTCTCTCTCTCTCTCTCTCTCTTCCCCTCCTTCTCCCTCTGTTCCAAAATAGAGCACCCCCTCCAAGCTGCCTGCACCCCGGCCCCCTGTCCTCGCCCGACTTCCAACCTCGACGTCACCTCCCTGCCTTCATCCACCGCTCGAGCCACCACCACCATCATCTCGAGCCCCGACCACCTCCTTCCTCGTTGACCGTCGCTGCACCTTCCCCTGTAACACCTTAAATTCCAAAAACACACTAATTCGAAGCACATGGAATTTAAAACTTTTCCATACAACACTGTTATTTTACATTAATGCAGCGGAAATAAATAATTACAACATAATAAATACAGCTTGAATGACAACAACTAAAATGTGAAAGCAATCTTTAGCACCAAATCATCTTTGTGTTCTTTTTGCAATTCCCAACCCTGTACTGAAACTGTGGGCACGTCAGTTGCTT
This sequence comes from Hemerocallis citrina, assembly GCA_017893485.1. Taxonomy (NCBI): domain Eukaryota; kingdom Viridiplantae; phylum Streptophyta; class Magnoliopsida; order Asparagales; family Asphodelaceae; genus Hemerocallis; species Hemerocallis citrina. Next base: position 191,681,899 of record CM030362.1, read on the forward strand.
ACAATCGACACAATATTATAAAACAACAATCCTCACTATGCCTGAATAATGATTCTTTATAATATAGCAAACACAAACCCAAATTTGAATGTAAGACAAAGTGTGAAGAGTGACTATCCTAAACATGACAGTGTATGATATGCCTTAGATGTCTAATGCAGATTTACACTACGATGCACTAATGCATACTTGTTCGGACTCTTTGCATCCAATTCTACATAGGTCCGAGGGAAAGCCCTTAGCATACTCCTCAATATAGGGTTTAATCCATCGCCATGAATTACTACTACGGTGACTAATGTATGTTTTAGATATTCTGTGAGTATCTAGTACCACCCCAATAATTCTTGAGTATCGTACTCCCTCTTCAAGTGATTTTGGACACACTGCCTCATACCTAATAATTCTAGAGACGAATACCCACACCTCGAGCTATGACCCTGATAATTCTTGAGTATTGCACTCCCACTTCAAGTGATTTTGGACACACTGCCACACACCTAGTAATTCTAGAGGTGAATACCCACACCGCGCTGTCATAGGTATCTCATCACACAAATACCCCACGAGCGTCGCCTCGATCCCAGTAATTCTGGAGTAATATCCCCCATCGCGAACCTCAACCCCAGTAATTCTGGAGATACCTCCCACCGCGCTATCTAGGTCATCATACTCATGTTTGCACATACTTCATCACGTCTCCCCTTAGTGCCTAACCCTAAGTTTTAGTTATAATTATCACAACCTAGAGCTATCTTACCCTACCGGACTTAAACCAACACAAGAGAAAGTCAGCCCACACTGGCTACTTCTCAACAAGATAGTTAACCCACACTGGTTACTCCTCAAAATCTTCATTAATAATACTGCCGGTTTTTAGGGTCTCGCCTAGCCTCTAGATGTCAACAACTATCTCATTCTAGAGATCAAATAGGTTATATTCAACCTCAACAACAATATTCCATCTCTTAAATCAATAATTTCCTTCAACCCTGAAGTATTCAACTTTCATAATTCATTCATTAATAGTTTCCAACTCGAATTCCTCATAAATAACTTTTTATTAGTCAATCAAAACAACCACTTCCAAAGCTTTCTCGAAACTCACTTTCTTCAAATTAGATCACTTTCAACCATTTATAACTCTTTTCGCATTAATCTATGCTACAAACAAAACTCATTTAAATTTCGAACTTCTTTAAAATCATCCCCAAAATTCCTTTATTTCTAATTCCAACTTTACTTTACTTTCATTTAAAAATCAACTTTTAATATCCTCAATCATATACAATTAAAATTTGAAACCCAACTCAACAAATAAACAAAACATGTCCTTTAGATTCTAAAAATATCTTTAGAATAGTATAATACAACTCCCAATTATTCGAATAATGTTTTATAAATTTTTCATGAATTTTTCCATTAAAAAAAACTACTCAAAGTCCTAAAAAAATGTTTTAAAAACTCAATTGGCCATGCCCTGGCTCGAACCAGCGCCAACAAACAGCAAACCCAATGCCAACCCACTGAGCCGAACCAATAGTCAGTAATATAGTGTACTCAGTCATTTAAATACTCATTTACTCCTCATTTGACCCTTTTAAAAAAATATTGGAACAACAACAGAGCATACCCCCACTCGAACCCGCGCAACCAGCAAGGCGACAATGCCCACCCACTCAGCCGTAGCTCAGATCACATCCTCTCTGGGGTTAAAAACATTAAGTAGTTGGTCTGTGCTTATTTCACTCTTTAAAAACATTAATATTCAACTCCTACAATTCATCACATTAGATTTATTTGATCATACTACACATTCTAAATATTAAGTGGCCAATTCATACTGAGTTGTCATGCAATAAAAATTACTCTACACAATTAAAAGTTTCGAACGGATTGAGAATGTCTCAAACACCATATGGAATAAGTAAAGATATTATTCTACATCGCATTTATAGATTTCTCTCCTTTTTTCAATAACAATTAATAAGATGTGGAATTTTCCCCCAAAAATTTCCTAATTAATTCAATTCATACCCAAATCGATTCTTTTCACGAATTATTTATAAAAATTCTACTCACTCTAAAAATAATCACATTATAGCATTTCATATGTTAACTTGCACAACTTTAAATTTAAATTTGGTAAAAGTCTTCTTCAACAACATGCATTTCATTCAAAATTATTGAATTTCTCCTACCACATGCATCACATCCAAACTGAGAATAAATTAAGCAATTTTATATCTACAATTGTACGTTAGAACACCTACACATGCAATTAATCTACAATTTAGAGAGTATAAAGAAACACCCACCTCTTAATAGCAAAAATCCCTTCTCAAAAGCAAAAATCAAGCACAAACAAAGCCACCGAAATCCAACAGCAAAGCACAACACTCCCGAGCCTCTCTGCCTCTGGTCAAATGCCTCAACGTTCACAATGCCAGCCTCTAGGTGTGCACAATGCACATGTGCACGTGCACGTGCTTGTGTACACCACACTACCCTTTTTTCATTTATTTTTTTTAAAATTGCAAATGGGCTCATTAATAAAAACGGATTTCTTTGATGGGTTAAAAATATTTTTAGGCCCATGAGCTTTAAAAAATTAATATAATACAAACTGTTAGAAATTTTAAATGAGAAGAAACATGCATACTACCTCTTTAGAAAATTTAGAAACTTGCATAAAATTTCTCACGTGCATTGCAAGTGCAAAAATGTGAAAAATTTAAATTATTATTTTTCTGGGATGTTACATTTCTTCGCCTTCCAACTGCCACCGCAACCTCTGAGCAACCACCATCAACCACGTTGCCACCATCACCGAAGCCCCGCCTGCATCCCTCACTGACTGCAGCACCCAATGTCGCCGCTGCCTCCGCCCCATGACGCGACCACCATGCCCACCCCACTGCAACTCCACTCCACCACTTAACGACATTCTCCACCTCCAAAGCCAAGACTACACCCGAGGGCAGCACCCGTCGAAGCTCTCATCGCCATCCTTGTCGCCAGCCCCGCTATAGTCCCCGTCGACCTCCCTTCTCCCCGACTACAATCGACCACCACCTTCAACCTCGCCACTGCAGCCTCCACTACCGACTGCACCTCGCCAGTGCCATTTCCTCGTCGATCCACCCTCATCGCCGTCGCCTGCTCCACCACCGCACTGCCTCGTAGTCGACCGCCGCAAACACACAGCCACTGTACTTCCCCGCAGCGACCCTCTTATCTACCATTGCCTTCTTCCTCAAATCTCCACCAGAGTACCACCGTGGCTACCTCCACTGCCCTACAACCTACTACCGTCACCACACCCCATCACCACCTGCAGCCACCGCTGATCGTCTCCGCAGTCCCTGACCCGAACCCCCGCCATTGCTGCCCTCTTCCACATTTGCTGTAGTTCTTCTTGCTGTGTTCTTCGCTGTCGCCAACCACCACTTCAACCGTCGTCGTCGTCATTGCTGCTGTCGCCTTGCTGTTTTGCTGTTGCCGCATCGTGTACACGTGTTGTCATTCCGTGCTTTGCACTGTTGCTGTGTACGTAGTTTGTACGTTTGTCATCGTTGGGATGCTCGTCCCGTTATTCTCTTATTATCGAAATTGTCGTGTGAAAGGCAAGTTTCTTCTTGAATTAGTTTTCTTTATTCTTGTTCAAGGAATTATGTTGATCTCTGTAAGTAGTTCCATTGTTTTGATATCTTCCAAGAGACCACTATGGATTCATCGGTGATCAAAGTAGTACCTCTCTTCTCGTGCCATCCCCTTGATTCGAACCCAAGCCTTGTTATATATCATCACATGCATACAATACACGAATACATAGATTAGAAACATACATGTAATGAATGATGATTGAATGCTTGTTTCGATTAGATGTGATATTCATGCTATGATGTCTTGTTAAATAGTAGAATTCCACCACAATGACTGAGAGTAATTCCCTGTTAATTGTTGCCATAGAGTTATATGCATGTGTAGAACGTTGTCGCTAATTTATGATTAATCGACTTGCTGGCCTGCTAGTTGGTCCATGTTATTTTAAAATTTTGACCCCAGTTATTGTTGGAATTGGATTAAACTTTGTAAATGAAAGTCAGATTCCATTGAATCTAGTTTCTAGAACATTCGACGGATCTGGATTCCGAGTTGTAGAAAATAAGTTATCACATTTTTGTACCGTTGGGTTTTAAATTCCAGATTGTTATTTATGAGCACGTCGACACTTTTTCACTAATAGAAAAACTATGTTAATAGCAAATTTAAACTTTAAATTAACTTGAATGTTACCAGACACGATTGACATTCTTAAAATAAAATTTATGAAATTTTTAGATAGATTTCTAGACCCATCAAGTATATGCTAAATTGATCCAAAACTGTTGTTAGAACACTAGACCAGTAAAGACCTGAACTTTTGACCCAGTTGCAGTTAGAAACACTTAGGAAGTCCTGAATAAAAGTTGTAGCCCTGTGTGTGAGGAATTCAGACCATTTGACGGATTCTCAATCCAACTTGTAGAATACAAAATATTCAAGTTTTGCTAATGTACTGTCTAAACTCCAGATTTACTATTTATAATTACATCGCCATGTTGAATTAATTGGAACAGTAGGGTAACTTAAGAAATTAGACCTGATAATTTAAAGATTTTTAATTAACAATGTCAGGAACTTAATTATAATTTTTGCAAGAGTTTTAGTTAAATTTTTAGATGAATTATCCATATAATAACTTGATGCTGAGTTGCTGCCTGCACAGCAAACTCATGAAGAACTAGCTGGTAGACCTTATTTCTGTAGTTGAAATGTATCGTGTTAATATGCGTTGGAACGGGCATAGAGTCTAGTTTCTAGAACATTTGACAAAATCCGATGTGCTTCCCCATAGCAGCGGTAAGGTCGACTTTTGTACAACAACATCTTGCTGTCCAAAAGTTACATTCTTCATGTTGATTGTAAATTATTTAAACCTTGCATTACATTGCATATCGTCCATTGTACAATCCTTGATACATCTTTCATATCATTCTTGACACTATTCCATTGATTGCACATTCAAGTTTTATGTTAATAAATTAATTATAAGCCGGGGTATAAGGGTCGACTTGATAGTGAACAATCAGTGACTGTACTCGGATAAGGGGCCCGTGTTTCCCAATCTTGTTATCTTGTTATCTTGTGGATAAAGGCTTGTTATGGATCGTGGATTGTGGATACTTTTTATTATTATCGTGCTGAGTACATGATCTGTAGAGTTCACCACTATAGTCTAAACGTTAACTGCTTATATGCACCGAACCCGTGGTATGGGTCACAGTACTACGTGCATTAGATAGGATAATAAAAGATGATAGACCTAGGATTGACACTGCATTGATCTTAATTATTGTTACCAACTTGAAATCTTGTTTTATTGTATTGTTACTCATTAAATTATTGACTATAGACCGTGCATTGTTTTCAATAATTTCATTGTCACTTGATATAGTACTTGTTCCTTGTTTATTGGACATTTTCTACTTATTGTGCCTTTCTTGTACTACTTGCTGTTTGTGATTTGCTCTAACTGACATTTTTCCCCCACTCTAGACTATAAGCTTGCAGGTACACAGGAAGAATTGTCCGAAGGACTTGGTGGACAAACCTTCTAGGGATTGGAGCCAAATTGTTAGCCATAATAATTATCTTGTCCTTGTCATTTAACTTACAATACTATTGTTGTTATCATATTTTCTTATTTTGGGCTTTGTTGACGTGACGTTTGTTTTTTTCCAGTTGTTGGTTATTGTTAAGACATTTCATGTAATATCTATGTTATGTGATTTTCCTTTAGTATGCGTGGTTGAATTTGTATTACATATTATTGAGTTAAATATTACAGCTTATGAATGATGCAAATCATTCGCTGAGCCTTCGTTACATGCTCGTATTCTTGTATTTTGGGAAGCGGAGCATGACAAAAACAATGAATAATTAATAAAGATTTCATCTTTTAGTTTCTCAGTCATGGGTTTAAGGATCATTCAACAAGATCTAAACATCTACAAAGATATATGAGTTTATTTAGTAAATTTTCATAGATCAAAATTAGATCTTTCATGCCGTAATATAGTCCATCACTCAAGAACAATCAAATAAGGTCATCATACTTTCAAGATTTAATTTTATCACATATTGCCAACAAATCTTTATCTAACAACCATCTATTTATCTCATGGTAAAACAATAATTACATGTTATACACCGTCATAGTCTACAAATAAATTCCTAGTATGGTACTACATCATCCAAGAACAAAAATAACATACTAGAGAGTTAGAGAGATGCCCACCTCTTGAAGAATTTGAATACAAAAGCCAAAAGTCCTTCACCTTCCTAAGAAATTGATCTCTCTCCAAGCTCCGAAAATCACCACAAGCCAACCCTAAAAGATGGAGGTTGTAACCTTACCCTCCTTTATATATGGCCGGGATTTAGATTTAGGGTTTCATGGAATTTTTGCAATTAAATTCCCTAGAATCTCCTATTTTACATATTTTAATATTTGGCAAATCAATTAGTTATGTTCCAAATATAACGCAATCAATTTGGCCACAAGATTTTATTCTCTATCCTCTCAATATTGGTCGGCCTTCAAATCAGAAAATTGGAATTAAAATTCAAATTTCTGGCTCTTTTCACAGCCCAAAATGATTTCTTTTATAAGAATTCATTTTTTCAAAATAATTTCAAAAGTAGCTCTCTTCTTTTAAAAAAAACATAAATTTAGAAAATAAAAATGTTTCATTAAAATGAGAAGAAATAACTTTTGACACGAAAATTTAAGAATTCAAAATTTCCAATAGTTGCATGTGTTTCGCATGGGAAAAGTAGTAATTTCATAAAATAGTCATAATAGTCAAATACATCAATTTAACATTATTTAATAATTCCAAAATAATTCATTTAATTTTCCGATGTGTTACACCTTGTGCAGCACGTGGTTGAAAATAGGGGCTCTATTCGTACATCAACCCTCTCTACGGTGCCTTCTGTGGTGCCCCAGCCGCTGCAAGGTGTAAGCCCTATTTTTAGATTTTATTGTATTTTGTTTTCTTTTGATTATTGTATTTGGATTCATTTGTTATAGTGTATTTTATCGTTTCTTGGGTTCTTTTGTTCTCTCTTGATCGATCTGTGTCCTTTTGGTTGAATTCTGTTCACTTTGCAAATTTTGCTCTTTCTATTTTGAGTTTATTTGTTCTCCTTTGTGTTCGTCTCATCTCATTGCATTTATTTTTATCTTTTTGGAGCCAAAACCGTTACCCAGAACCCACATAATCTCAACCCAAAACCCTAATTCTTGATCCCCTATAAATAATCCTATTAAACCCTAATATTTTAAATTCTACTCTCTTTCCGCTGTTTCTCTCACCCCGATCACCTATCTCTCTCTGTTTTTGTTGCACCCCAAACCCAACCAAAAACCCCTACTCCCGTAGCCGTTCCGACCGCCTTCCACCACCGCCACCATCATCATCGTCTTCATTCCCTCGCCTTCATCACCGTCGTATTTCCCCGTCATGTTTCTCGTTCATCCTCGCCGTAACCCAATCCACCGTGGTGTTCTCATCGCCCTTACCCATCGCCGTCGTCCTTCATCATCTTCGTGCACTTCACCAGTGTCACCGCCGTCCCTCGCTGCTCCATCGAAGGCCCTATCGTCGCCGTTCGAGTCCCCTAGCATTGCCGTCGTTGCTCTTTGTTTCCAACCAAAAAACAGAGTTTGCCGGAGTTTCGTCGAGGCTGTCGTCGCCACCGTCGCTTCCCGACCATGGTGCCGACACCGCTTCTCCCCCGCCGCAGTGCCGTGCAGTCGCCGTTGAGATGCTGTGCTCTTTCTTTCTCTCCTTGCCGAGGAAGAAGACAGAGTCCCATTGGTTGGCCCCGTTGTTCTGTGTTCTGCGCACAACGGATCCCCTACCATTCTTCGCTGTTTGGGCCGATCCGGTGTGAAGGAGATCATCCATTAGATGGTTTTGGTGTCCCGTGTTCTGGGCACATCAGATCCAGGTCGTTGTCCCGTGTTATGTCCGATCTGGTGTGGGGATTTCATTTGGCTGGGTTGCTGTGCTTGTTTGCTATTGGTTCTTCGCACGAGTTTCGCACGTGTTTGGGAGTTTTCACCCGGGATTCTAATCCCATTATTCTTATTAATTGTATCTGCAATATAACAAGCAAGTCTCTTCTTGAACTAGATTTTTATTCTGTTCAAGTCTATTTGATCTCCTGCAAGTAGATCCCGTCCATTTCGTTATCAAACTGCTTTTGACAAATTCGTTAAGTTTATCGAGGGTTTACACGAGCTAACCCAACATACTCTTAACATCATGCTATCTCTTTGATCTTAAACTCAGTCCCCATTATTTCATACATATGCACATTTAAATAACTAGATTCATGCATAGGATTGCTTGATAAATTGGACATGTTAAATTGTATGTGCTAGATTGAAGTTACTCGATGAATTAACACCATGCCTGTGATAATTGTACCTTAAACTTAGAAATTTGCATGTTGACACCTCGGATAACTTTGATTACCAATTTGCATGCTATATGTGATCGTATGATTTATTTGTTGCCTTTTTATGTTAAGTTAATTTCTGGTCTGCTGGATGTTTCACTTTGAATCAGATTTTTAACCATGCTAATGACATAATTTGAAATAACATGCTGAACATAAATTGTAGCCCTGGATATCTAGATAAATTTTCCCTGGTGCGGATTTAAATTCTAATTTTTCATCTGCTAGATATCATCTTTTTAGTACAACTGTGCTAGTAAATCCAGACTCAGAATTTCATGTGTATCCTGCTGTTTCTTATTTTATTTGACCCTGTTAACAGTAAAAAAAAATGAAATAAATTAGGCTGGACCTAGACATGTATAGCTACTTCCCTGAATTTTTATAGATTTTATTAATTAGTTCTCTGACCTGAAATAATTAGTTGAACACAACTTACTGCATGCTGTCTGAACATAAAACCTGATTAGAATAGAGTTTTCACCCTAGTTTCGGTATCTTTTATATGCCTTAATTATACTCACTGGAACCGTGTGGAAGTCTACTTCCTAGTCCTTCCAATAGATTCATGTTTGCTATTTTGTAGTGACCATAATCCATGTTTTAGTACAGCAAGGTCATGCTGTCCTGATTTTGTGAAATGTGTTTATATGATGTGTTTGCCTCATGCTTTGTCTCTAATGCTTAGAATTAGTAACACATTGTAATATACAACATTGACACCCTCTTGCATGCTCACATAGGATGAAAATAAACTATTAACAAGCCGGGATATTATGGGTAGACTTGGTAGTAAACGATCGGGAAATGTACTCGGTAAGGCCTTCTCCCCCGCACGAATACTTGACATAGAAGGAGGAGTATTGATTGCAATAATTGAATGATGATTCTTGCACGTAAATTATTGTTGTCAATGCCGAGTACACGATCCGTGAATTCACCATCGGTCTAAAATGATCACTGTGCTTGCTCCGAACCTGTGGAATGGGACACAGTAGTACGTGCACTAGATAGGCTAATAAAATACGTAACAACCTGTATTTCATGCTTGATCTTGACTTGACATCACTCATTACATGCATGATTATTGTACACCTTTGATATTATTGCCTGCTCTTTCTTTTGTTCTTTGTCTTTGACCATGTCTCTATTCTTTGATATACATGCTTTCCTTTACCTTCTGTTTTCTCTACTTGCCTTCCACGACTTGGTCTAAGGGCACTCTTCTCTTTCTTTTTAGATTAAGATTTTACAGGTACTGAAGGATCTGTTCCCGAAGGAATTGGTAAGCAATGTTTCTAGAGTTGGAACTAGTCTCTGCTGCATAGTTTTATTTGCTGCTAGATTTATTTTCTTGAACATTATTGTGACTTGTACTTTGTTTTTGGGCTTTATGACCTGTAGTTTGTTTTGATCACGGATGTTGGATATTTATACTGTTGGATTATTTCATTTATTATTGGAATTTATCTTTGATTCATGTGGTTATATTTCTTGCGTCGTTGTATTTTGTTGTTCTTATTGCTGAGTTAGTCTGGTACATCTTATGGATGGTGTTTACATCATTCGCTGGGCCTACGTTACGTACTCGTGTTCCGTGCTTTGGAAAGCGTGGCGTGGTAGGGTTTTTAGTGGCATTAGAGCCCAGGGTTGAGTAATATATCTACCAAACATGACTATCTTTACGAGGTTTGGCTTTGATTGGTATATTAATCGAGTTTGGTTCTAGTCGGGTTAACTCAGTAATTTGCACACCACGTTAATCAAATGAATACTTGTATAATAACCAACATATAATCTGGGTACTGACTATCTTTGATCGTGTTTTAGGCTATGGCTTGTGAGAATTCTTCTTCTCAGTTGGTGGATTAGTAGCCGGGCAATGCTGCCATTCTCCAGACGATTCAGCAGATGATGGCTCTTCAGCAGGAGCACAATGAGCTGATGAGAGCCACTTTGGCAGCCAATGGGAATGTCGCTGGACCTACACCTGGTGCTCTGCCACCTAGGCCTGGAACGGTAGCGGATTTCATGAGGCTGCACCTGGATAAGTTTTCGAGTGCTGAGTTGCCGTTGGAGGCCGAGCAATGGCTTATCCGGATGGAGCAACTGCTGGTCACCGCTCGTGTGGATATGGTTCGCATCCTGCTGGTGGATCTCGCTCATATCTGGTGGCGGGTTGAATCCGAGAGGATGTCGCGACCCATTGAGTGGGCCACTTTCTCTGAGAGCTTCATGGCGAAGTTCTTTTCCAGTGTCACTAAGGCAGAGATGGAGCGACAGTTTGTTTCCCTAACTCAGGTCAGCTAGATAATGTTCTTAAATATCATTTGTTGTTGCCTACTTCACTTGTGACGTATTAATTTGAGTATTATCTTAATTAGGGAAACCGTTTCATGGACGAGGATGTTGCAGAGTTTACTTGGCTCAGTCGCTTCGCCCTACCCTTGTTACCACTGATGAGGCTCGAGATAGTCGTTTTCTGTCGGGCTTGAGCTTTCCCCTCCAAGACCGTTTGGCTGCTCTTTGGCTTCATGCTTATTCTGATGTTCTGGATGCGGCTCGAATCCAGGAGTAGACTCTCAGCAGGTCTAGTGTTCTTCAGAGGACTGTTTCACACCCTGTTGCAGCTTGGCCTTCCGAAGGACCTATTCGGAGGCCAGTTCCACCCCCTCCCGTGAGAGCACAGCCGTAGGCACCTGTTGTCCCGAGGAATGTTGAGACTTGTGGCTACTGCCATAAGACTGGGCATTCACAACAAGACTGCAGGATGGCCAACCGACTGTGTTTAGTGTGTATGAGCAGTGAGCATATGGTTCGTGACTGTCTGAGGAACAAAGCTCCTGCGTCGGTTGCTAGTGCTGCTCAGCTAAGAGCACCGACGCGTGGTCAGGACAGGCCGTCTCTTCCTCTGCAGAGGTAAGTCTTTGATCAGAGGCGTGTGGTTCCTAGAGGAGGTCAGGTTCTTGGTTGTGGTCAGGCTTATAACCTGACAGCAGAGGAAGCGAAAGTTGCTGTTGGAGTGGTTGTAGGTATATCACAGTAGTTGTACTTTCTCTTCTTTTTTTTAGTTTTCTGCATGTTGTTGTTGTTTTTTCCTCCTTTGTACAATTATTCGTGTATATATCCTGCTAGCACCTTATTCTTTGTTTGATCTTCTTCTTGGTGTGATTTTAGTCTTCTCTCTTCCAGTTTATGTGTTGTTTGATTCGGGTGCTACCCACTCTTTCATTTCTTCTCGCTTTGTCGATCAGCATCGTTTGGCTAGCGATGCTATGCCCAAAGCTTGGGTCATCACCACAGGTGGAGGTGTCGTGGTCTATTCTAGGGTTTGCAAGCAAAGTCCGTTGCTGATTGGTGGTGTGGTTTTCTCGGCGAATTTGATTGTGATTCCCAACTCCGGTTTTGATGTCATTCTGGGCATGGACTGGTTGGTGTTTCCTGTACCATGATTGATTGTCGGGAGAAGAAGGTGACTTTCAGGCTTTTTGGTCAACCAGAAATTGTTTTCCATGCGGGTGAGACACCGTCAGGGCATGTCAAGGACTCGATGGACCCCAAGGCTGTTTCTCTTGTGTCCCTGGGTTCTGATGGGGTTGTTGCACCCTTAGTTGTGCGGGACTTCCTTAATGTGTTTTCCGAGGAATTTTTCGGTTTGCCGCCAGTCCGAGATGTGGAGTTCAGCATTGATGTTCAGCCCGGTACGTCTCCTATTTCTAAGAGTCCGTATCATATGGTGCCGGTTGAATGGGCGGAACTGAAGGTGCAAGTTCAGGAGCTGCTTGATAAGGGTTTTGTCAGACCTAGTGTTTCGCCATGGGGAGCCCCATTTCTCTTTGTCAGTAAGAAGGATGGAAGCCGCAGGCTTTGCATTGACTACAGGGAGTTAAACAATGTTAATGTCAAGAATCGGTATCCATTGCCGAGGATTGGCGATTTGTTCGACCAAATGGGAGGTGCTTCGGTGTTCTCGAAGTTGGATCTGCATTCCGGGTACCATCAAGTCAGGGTAAAGTCAGAGGATGTTTCGAAAACAGCTTTCCGAACGAGGTATGGGCATTACGAGTTCTTGGTGATGCTTTTTGGAGTGACTAATGCACCGGCTGTGTTCATGAGTTTGATGAACCGTGTGTTTTCACCGTTCTTAGATCAGTTTTTTGTGGTCTTCATCGACGACATATTGGTGTACTCGGAGAACAAGGAGGATCATGTTGAGCATCTGAAGGTGGTTCTGCAGACTTTGAGGGAGAACCAGTTGTATAGGAAGCTCGATAAGTGCGAGTTCTAGCTGGATTGGGTTGCTTCTGGGCCACATTATCTCCGGTGCTGGTGTTTCTGTGGATCTGTCGAAGATTTCTGGGGTCAGGGATTGGCCTATTCCGAAGTCTGTTCCTGAGGTACGGAGTTTCCTTGGTTTGGCTGGTTACTATCGGAAGTTCTTTTAGGATTTCTCCAAAATTGCTGGACCCTTGACTAGTTTGACCAGGAAGGAGCAGAAGTTCATCTGAGATGAAGCTTGTGATGAAGCATTCGCCGAGTTGAAGCGTCAGGTTGACGTCAGCGCCTGTGCTGACTATACCCGACAGTTCGGGTGGGTTTGTGATCTTTTGTGATGCTTCGGGGAGGGGTCTGGGAGCAGTGCTGATGCAGCGAGGCAGGGTTGTCACTTATGCATCGAGGCAGTTGAGACCTCATAAGAAGAACTATCCTACGCATGATCTGGAGCTTGCAGCTGTGATCTTTGCCTTGAAGTTGTGGAGGCACTATTTGCTTGGGGATAGAGTTGAGATTTTCACAGATCACAAGAGCCTCAAGTATGTGTTCAATCAGAAGGAGTTGAACATGAGGCAGAGGAGATGGTTGGAATTGATGGCAGACTTTGACATCAATTTGCAGTATCGCCCGAGCAGAGTAAATTCGGTGCCGGATGCTTTGAGTTGGAGGCCTGCCGCTATGTTCCTCACTCAGCAGAAGGAGCTAGTAGAGGACATGAGGAGGCTAGAGTTGGATGTGTTGCTTCCCGAATCAGATCGGCAACTTATGTTGTTGCAGTTGCAGTCTTCCTTGGTAGAGCAGATCAAGGCAGCTCAAGGGAGTGATCAGCAATTGCAGGAGTTTCAGAGTGAGGTTGAAGCTGGTTTGAGGTCTGATTTGGTTGTCCATGCTGATGGGTCGCTTCGGTTTGGCTCTAGGTTGTGTGTACCTAGAGAAGAAGTCAGGCAGAAGCTACTTGAGGAAGCTCATTGGTTCCTGTATTCTATTCATCTTGGTGGTACCAAGATGTACTGGGACTTGAAACAGCATTTTGGTGGCATGGTATGAAGTGGGATGTGGCTCGATTCATCTCCCAGTGCCTAATCTGTCAGCAGGTGAAGGCGGAGCATCATAGGACCGCAGGACTTTTGCAACCCCTTCCTATCCCTGAATGGAAGTAGGAGAATATCACGATGGACTTTGTGACAGATTTGCCGAGGAGTCCTAAAGGTCATAATGCTATATGGGTGATAGTGGATCGGCTGACGAAGTGTGCTTACTTCATTCCTTTCCGTGTGGGTCAGTCCACGGAGAGTTTGGCCTCGTTTGTCTACATGGAGTTCCTGTCAGCATCGTATCGGATAGAGATACGAGATTCAGGTCTCAATTCTGGGAGAGTTTGTAGAGGAGCTTGGGTACCAAGTTGAGCTACAGTACAGCGTTCCATCCTCAGACGGATGGGTAGTCAGAAAGGACAATTCAGACTCTAGAAGACATGTTGAGGTCTTGCATTCTTCAGTTTGGAGGTTCGTAGGAGGATAATCTTCACTTGGCCGAGTTCTATTATAATAACAGTTATCAGGCAAGTCTCAAGGCTGCTCCATTCGAAGCTTTGTATGAGCGCAAGTGTAGATCGCCATTCTGTTAGGATAATATCAAAGAGATGAAGCTTTTAGGTCCTGAGTTGATCATGAAGACAATCAATGTCGTGGCTCAGATCCGCAAGCATTTGCAAGCTGCTCAGGATCGACAGAAGAGGTGGGCTGACTGTTGTCGGAGACCTCTAAAGTTTGAGGCAGGAGAGTATGTGTTCCTCAAGGTATCGCCTTAGAAAGGTGTTATCTATTTCGACGGTGGAGGCAAGTTGAGTCCTCGAATCATCGGTCCATTTGATATTTTGGAATGTGTGGGCAAGGTAGCTTACAAAATTGCGTTACCGCTAGCTTTAGCAGGTGTCCATCATGTATTCCATATTTCTCAGCTCAGAAAATACATCAGAGATAACAGTCATGTGGTTGACTACTCAGACTTGTTGTGAGGCCGGATTTGTCCTGTGAAATTCGCCCCGTCACTATCTTAGACCGTCGAGAGAAGGTGCTAAAGAATAGAGTCATCAAGTTGGTTCGAGTTTCTTGGGATCCTCGCTTGCCATGGGATTCTACTTGGGAGTTAGAGGAAGAGATTCAGGAGAGGTTCCCTCATTTGTTTGAGTAGTGTTTGTTTTGCTTTGTTTTACTTTGTTGTTTCGGGGTTTGCCCGATGTACCTCTTGTATAAATTTCGAGGATGAAATTCTTCTTGTAAGGTGGGTATGATTTGTAAGCCCTATGTTCAGATTTTATTGTATTTTTTCTTCTTTTGATTATTGTATTTGTATTCATTTGATATAGTGTATTTTATCTTTTCTTGGGTTCTTTTGTTCTCTTTTAATCGATCTGTGTTCTTTTGGTTGGATTCTGTTCACTTTGCAAATTTTGCTCTTTCTATTTTGGGTTTGATTTGTTGTCCTCTGTGCTCATCTCATCTCATTGCATTTATTTTTCTCTTTTTGGAGCCAAAACCGTTTCCCAGAACCCACATAATCTCAACCCAAAACCCTATTTCTTCATCCCTTATAAATAATCCTATTAAACCCTAATATTTTATATTCTACTCTCTCTCTCCGCCGTTTCTCTCACCCCGATCCCCTATCTCTCTCTGTTTTTGTTGCACATCAAACCCAATCGAAAATCCCTACTCCCGTTGCCGTTCTGATCGCCTTCCACCACCGTCACCATCATCATCGTCGCCATTCCCTCACCCTCGTCACCATCTTATTTCCCCGTCGTGTTTCCCGTTCATCCATGTCGTAACCCAATCCACCGTGGTGTTCTCGTTGCCCTTACCCATCACCGGCGTCCTTCATCATCTCCGTGCACTTCACCAGTGTCACCGCCATCCCTCGCCGCTCCATCGAAGGCCCTATCGTCGCCGTTCGAGTCCGCTAGCGTTGTCTTCGTCGCTCTCTATTTCCAACTGAAAAATAGAGTTCGTCAGAGTTTCGTCGAGGCTGCCGTCGCTTCCCGATCGTGGTGCCGACACCACTTCGCCCCCACTGCAGTGCCGCACAGTCACCGTCCAGACACCGTGCTCTCTCTCTCTCCTTGCCGAGGAAGAATACGAAGTCCCATTGGTTGGCCCCACTATTCTGTGTTCGGTGCACAACGGATCCCCTATCACTGTTCGCTGTTTAGGCCGATCCGGTGTGAAGGAGATCATCCATTGGATGGTTTTGTTGTCCCGTGTTCTGGCCACATCAGATCCAGGTCGTTGTCCCGTGTTCTGTCTGATCCGGTGTGGGGATTTCATTTGGCTGAGTTACTGTGCTTGTTTGCTGTTGGTTCTTCGCACGGGTTTTGCACGTACCTTTGGGAGTTTTCGCCCGGGATTCTGATCCTGTAATTCTTATTAATTGTATCTGTAATATAACAGGCAAGTCTCTTCTTGAACTAGCATTTTATTCTGTTCAAGTCTATTTGATATCCTGCAAAGTAGATCTCGTCCATTTCGTTATCAAATTGGTTTTGACAATTCCGTTAAGTTTATCGAGGGTTTACACGAGCTAACCCGACTTACTCTTAACATCATGCTATCTCTTTGATCTTAAATTCAGTCCCCATTATTTCATGCATATGCACATTTAAATAACTAGATTCATGCATAGGGCTGCTTGATAAATTGGACATGTTAAATTGTATGTGCTAGATTGAAGTTGCTCGATAAATTGACACCATGCCTGTGATAATTGTACCTTAAACTTAGAAATTTGCATGTTGACACCTAGGATCACTTTGATTACCAATTTGCATGCTATATGTGATCGTATGATTTATTTGTTGCCTTTTTATGTTAAGTTAATTTCTGGTCTGCTGGATGTTTCACTTTGAATCAGATTTTTAACCATGCTAATGCCATAATTTGAAATAACTTGCTGAACATAAATTGTATCCCTGGATGTCTAGATAACTTTTCCCTGGTGCGGATTTAAATTCCAACTTTTCATCTGCTAGATATAATCTTTTTAGTATAGCTGTGCTAGTAATTCCAGACTCATAATTTCATGCGTATCCTGCTGTTTCTTATTTTATTTGACCCTGTTAACAGTAAAAAAAAATCAGAAATAAAGTGGGCTGGACCTTGACATGTATAGCTACTTCCTTGAATTTTTATAGATTTAATTAATGAGTTCTCTGACCTGAAATAATTAGTTGAACACAACTTACTGCATGCTGTCTGAACATAAAACCTGATTAGAATAGAGTTTTCACCCCAGTTTCGGTATCTTTTATATGCCTTAATTATACTTGCTGGAACCGTGTGGAATTATACTTCCTAGTCCTTCCAACAGATTCAGGTTTGCTATTTTGTAGTGACCATAATCCATGTTTTAGTACAGCAAGGTCATGCTGTCCTGATTTTGTGAAATGTGTTTATATGATGTGTTTGCCTCATGCTTTGTCTGTAATGCATAGAATTAGTCACACATAGTAATATACAACATTGACACACTCTTGCATGCTTACATAGGATGAAAATAAACTATTAACAAGCTGGCGTATTATGGGTAGACTTGGTAGTGAACGATCGGGAAATGTACTCGGTAAGGCCTTCTCACCCGCACGAATACTTGACATAGAAGGAGAAGTATTGATTGCAATGATTGAAAGATGATTCTTGCACGTAAATTATTGTTATGAATGCCGAGTACACGATTCGTGAATTCTCCATCGTTCTAAAATGATCATTGTGCTTGCGCCGAACCTGTGGAATGGGACGCAGTAGTACGTGCACTAGATAGACTAATAAAATACTTAACAACCTGCATTTCATGCTTGATCTTGACTTGACATCACTCATTACATGCGTAATTATTGTACACCTTTGATATTATTGTCTGCTCTTTATTTTGTTCTTTGTCTTTGACCATGTCCCTATTCTTTGATATATATGCTTTCCTTTTCCTTTTGTTTTTCTCTACTTGCTGCCCACGACTTGCTCTATGGGCACTCTTTTCTTTCTTTTTGGATCAAGATTTTACAGGTACTGAAGGATCTGTTCCCGAAGGAATTAGTAAGCAACGTTTCTAGAGTTGGAACTAGTCTCCGCTTCATAGTTTTATTTGCTGCTAGATTTATTTTTTGAACATTGTTATGAATTGTACTTTGTTTTTGGGCTTTATGACTCGTAGTTTGTTTTGATCCCGGATGTTGGATATTTATACTGTTGGATTTTTCATTTATTATTGGAATTTATCTTTGATTCATGTGATTATATTTCTTGTGTGGTTGTATTTTGTTGTTCTTATTGCTGAGTTAGTCTGGTACAGCTTATGGATGGTGTTTACATCATTCGCTGGGCCTACGTTACGTACTCGTGTTCCGTATTTTGGGAAGCAGGGCATGACACAAGGCCTCTGCCGTGTCATCATCACCTGACAGCATGGGTTTGACTTTCGAGATTAGCGGAATGCAGGGCGAGTCAATGACGAATTCCTCCATCCAGAATGCTAGGGAAGCAAGACAAGCCCCCTCCTAAAAAATAAGGGTCTAGAAGAACTCCCTCTCCTTGGGAACGAATAAGAAATCCCTCTCCCAGAGGGTCGAAGAAGATCTCCCTGTCATAGAGTCCAAAGGTCCCCCCCCCCTCGGGGGCGAAGAAGCTCAACATCGGTAAGCCAGTCAGTTCACAGGAACAATAGAGATAAAGACACACCCTTCACCAAGGCAGAATTGCGAAACTTCAAAGATGAGATCCTCTAAACCCTCCACGCCACCCTAAAATGTAGCCAACAAACAAACAGTCGTCGCCTCACAACCATACATGAGGAAGAGTTCCAAGGGTGGACTAGATCTGACCAAAGGGAAGACCTAGTTCTCTGCCTTCTTCGGGAGATGGAGGACCATCTCGACAGGATCAACCAAAGAGGTAGACTTTCAAGACAGAAGCTTTTCCCATAGAAGACCTCCCATATTAAATTCAATCATGGAGACTCATGTCATTGAGACCTTCAAGCTACAACATTTCGAGTCCAACAACGGGGAATCCGACTCGGCTGAACAAATCGAAAGTTAAAACTCTCATGATGATCCACCATATCTTGGACGCAATCCTTTGCAAGACGTTCTTGCCACACTGAAGGGATCAGGAAGGGAGTGGTACTCCCACCTCTCTTTAGGGTCAGTTTTCTTCTTCGATTAATTTGATGAGCTCTTCCTCATTCACTTCGTAAACAGCTGCCAAACCAAAAAAGACAAGTTCCTTTCTACTGGACCTGAATCAAAGGGACGGGGAACAACTTAGGTATTTTTTCCAATGCTTCACAGTTGAGTTCCGGTCTATCACCTTCCTCGACCCAGTAATAGCGATCACCGCATTCAGACACAATGTTAATCATGCCGATCTGAAGGCTTCCCTTGCTAAGAAGACTCCTTGGGACTTCTCGGAACTCTTGCTAAGCAGCTAGAAGTACATCTAAGATACAGAGGCTCTTCAACCCCGTGGTCAAAAGGAGCCCTCCTCCGGGAACAAGCAGAAGAGTGCAAACAAAGAAGGATCCAATAAGCTCCTGAAGGATGACAATAGTCAGCGCCGCCCTCCTCCTCATTTTGAGAAGTTCACCCCCGCAATAACAATATATCAGCAGTCCACATAGAGGTGGACAAGGGAGGGCTACTTCAACCTCCCCCTAGAAAGAACACTCCAAGGAAGAAAATGAACAGAGATAAGTGGTACTATTTTCATAGAGATCACAGCAATGACACATATGATTGTCAGGCTTCTTAAGGAATAAATCAAAGAGCTTATCCAGTGAGGGAACCTATCCACTAGCCCGAGGAGCTAACAATCGAGCAGAGAATGAATTTGATTCCAAATACTCAGATCATGTGGTTGTCATCCACTCCATCCACAAAAGGTGGGGAATCAAACTCTTCCCGAAAGGCGTTCATCTGAGAGGTGAATTCAGCACATAACTCCCCCTGCCAAAGCTTGGGAGTCCTTGTGACATTCTCAGATAAGGATCTAAAGGGTGTTCGAATGTCACAATACGATGCACTCGTAATCAGTCTCTACATAGACAACCATGAGGTACGTTGCATCCTAGTGGATAATGGCAGTTCTGTTAACATCCTATTTCTGGAGGCCTTCAAATATCTCAAGCTCTCTCGGGACCGTTTCAAACCTCATCGGGTACACTCTCCACGAGTTCTCCAGGGTCCTAGTCCAAAGTGAAGGAATAATCACCCTTGAGGTGACTGTAGGAAAGGCCCCAACAGCCCTAACCGAGGCAATGGATTTCATGGTGATCAATGTGAATGTCGCTTACAAAATCATCCTCGGCCAACTCGGCCTAGCAACACTTCATGTCGTGCCCTTAGCTTTCCATATGATAATAAAGTTTCCCACGCTAGCAGGGGTAGGAGAAGCCAAAGAAAACCAAAAGATGGCTCTAATGTGCTACACGAATATAATGGGGGGATCAGTCCTCCCACTCGAGGTATTAGAACTCCCCCAAGGGAGTAGTCAAGACGTTTTCGAGTCAATTGAAGAACTTGAGGAGATCCCCTTCCCCAAAAAGGATCTAACCAAGAGTTTTTGAGTAAGAAAAGTCTCCCTCACCTAGTCAAAGAACATATCATGGAATGCATCAGAGGGAAACAAGATCTATTCGCCTGGACTGTTGCTGACATGCCTGGCATCTTGGATGAATTAACCATGCACTGTCTCAGCGTCAATCCTGAAGCCAAGCCGGTCTAGCAGAAACACCGCAAATTCGCTCCTAGTAAACAAAGAGCCATCTAGAAAGAAGTTAACAAACTCCTATCCGCCCGCTTTGTAACACCCCACAAAATTGAGTTATGACAATTTTGCCCCTCATGTGTTACACACGTGTATTTTGTACCGTTACAGGTAATATCCGTAACGTATTTTATTATAAATATCATACGTATTTTGTATTTCACTATTTATACATTTTCCGTCTTCTCAAAATTTATTCTTATCCTATTTGAGCCAACTCAAATATTAATTTTTTCATCTTTGTGTTTTTACGTGCATTTCACATGCTTTCGATACACGTGTCGATTACGTACATTCTATCGTTACGTGTAATATTTTCTGTGTTCCAATTATTTATTTTATAACTTGCTTGAATTCAATTTATAAATTGTAATTCATTTTTTTCTCCTATTTTGACTCAAATATATTTTATACGCGTGACGCATGTGTTTTCCATGTACGTGTTGATTACATCGTGGTATATATAATTAATGTAATGTATTTTTCGTATGTTGTATTTCGATTATTTGTAAACATTTCCCCGTTGATAAAATCTATTTCTTATTTTAATATTTATTTTACGTGCGACGCACGTGTTTGTAGTCCATGTGTTGGTTGTATTCTCTTTCAAAATAAAATTTATGAAGTATGTATGTGTTTACTTTTATTGGTGCATGAAAAATATAATTAAATTAAAATAGTTATATTAAATATATATTACCTATTATAACGTATACATTTAATTTAAATAAAAACTATTAATAAATTGTGTGCACACACGTAGCACGCACATGCACGTGCTTTCTCACCCTTGGATGGTTGGCCGGGAGCACTAGAGAGAGTGGGGGTGAGTAGGAGTTAGGGGAGAGCTTAATTAGGGTTAGTGGTTAGTTAATAAAACAACCCTAATTAATTAAATCCCTTTAAATAAACCCCACCCCATCGCACTTCAAAACAACAAAGAGAAAAACAAAATGAGAAAAAATGAAAAAGTGTGTGTTCACTGTTGCTTTTCTGCCAAAGGGGTTGCTGGGATTTTTTTTCTCTTGGGCACGGATTTCGAGGAGGCTTGGGGGCTTCTATATGAGTTCATATTTGCTAAGAATTTTCTTTTTGAGGTGGGTGCTTCTTTTACTTTCTAATTGTTTGTAGAATGCAGCTTAGATAAAATGTGCTTGAAATAGGAAATTGGTGTGAGTTCTTTAGTTTCTAAAACTTTTATTTGATGCATGTTGTATTGTCATCTAGAGTTTTAGTAATAGATGAATATGAAAAATTAATGCTTGCTAGTTAGAAACTTCAACATAGAATTTTCATGTAGGCAACTATAAATCTTGTTACAGTAATTTTGTAGTGATGTCATGTGTATTGTAGTATGCCGTGATCAGATTATGTATATAAATTGTATGTGTATATAAAGTTGTTAACTTATGCCTAAAAAATGTGTAAATATTGGGGTGAATTATAATTCAATAGGGAGATGAGAATTCTCCATAAACTCAGAAAAATTGCTAAAAGAAAAATATATTCATATTAGTTGTTATAAAAAGTAGTCTTATTGATTAATAAAATCATGTGTATAAAAGTTCTTTAAATTACTATTCAAATTATTTGTGTATAACTTCACTCTAATATAGATAAAAACAGTGAGAAATCATTTCTAGAAATGTAGGAGTGTATTTTATGAACAAATATTTTGAGAGAAAACGATAGAAATCAAAAGAGATGAATGAGTGAAAAGTTAAGGGGAAACAGAGAGTCGAGTTAAAAGGTTTCGAACCCTTATATTATCATAATAGAGCTTGGGCATAGTGGTTAGCACTTGCGCTTGGTGGGTTTCTTGGTCGCGGGTTCGAAGCCTGGGAAGCTCTGCATTTTTGAAATATTTTTGGAAATTTATGAATTCGAGTATTCTGGATGGTAAAAGGGACTTAGAGTGGTTTGTATCACCATCAGCGAGTTGGCTCACTGGTTTGGGCGACTGTTGGGGTTGCGATTGGTCCTGGGTTTGAATCCAGGTGTTTACATTCTGAATTTTATTTTATTTTTTGATTTTTTTCAAGTTTTAAAATTGGGAAATTTTTATAGAGATATTTTAAAATGTTATTAGAACACTTGGAAAGAATTTCACACTATTCTAAGATATATTTTGAGAATTAAAAGTCATATTCATATTAAATAATGTATTAGATGACTTTTGAATTCAAACGTAAAAGGGAAATGTACATGATTAAAAAAATTTAAGAGTTGGTTGTAGAATACAAATTTAGAACTCTCTTTTTGTGAAAATTTCATGAATATTAATCCATTGAATTAAGGAAATGGTTGGGGTGGTTGACAATAAAATCAAAGCATAATTATGAGATTAAAATCAGGAATTTCTAGTGATTAATCTTAAAGAGACTTTGTATTAAGAAATAGTGATTTAATCTTAAAGAACTTTTGTATTGAGAAATACACTTGAAGTATAGAAAAGCATGAAAAAGTATTTACTAACAAAAAGGACTTTGAATTTCATTAAGGTGAATAGTTTGGTTTGTTAAACAAGAAAGTTTCCACAAGAATGAGAATGACAAATTGTTATTGAATATTGTTATAAGAAGTGAATACTTCATAATTTATAAACAGAAAAAGAATGGATAAAAAAGAAATGATGAATAATGAATGAGATGTTTATGGTGAGGTTCGATATAACCTAATTGATCTCTATAGTGAGATGGTTGTTGGAATCTAGTGGCAGAGCGAGACCCATAGTGACCAGCAATTTGTCAATAAAGAAATTTGAGAAATAGTCAGTGTGGGCAAATGTTCTCGTGTGTTGATTTAAGTCCGGTAGGGTAAGCAAGCTCTAGGTTGTGATGATTATAATTAAACCTAAGGACAGGCACTAGAAGAATATGTGATAAAACCTGGCAAACATAAGTGGGACGTTTCTATATTGTCGGGCGGTGTACTCTGAGACTGTAATTGCCCTGCATCCAGTCGGGCAGTGTACTCCAGGACTGTAATGCGGGACCATACGAGCCTCAATTAAATCTAGAATTATGAATGATCGGACGGTGTACTCCAAGATCATGAATAGTCGAGTGGATGGGAGGCGGATCTCTGATATTCTGGGGCTAGAGTGGCACTTGCGAGATGTTCGCATGAGGTGGATTCTGTATAGTCGGGGGGTGTACTCTTGTAGAACCCCGTATTTTCAAATATTATTTTAAAGATTTGAAAATAAATTAAAATGATTTTCTGAAGAATTAATAAATATTTTCTAGAAATTTATCTTTTTACACGTGTGAAACACGTGCAAATAATTTTTGGTGTAAATAACCAATTTTATATTTTTAGTAGATTCTCCTAATTATAATGGAGTATATTCTAAAATTTAGGATTTTTCTGAGTAGAGAAACTATTTTTTTTATAAATACCTCGAAAGGGAGGGGCTTTTATGTAAAAAGTCGTTTGGATCTTGAATAAAATATGAAAATTCGTTTTTACTGACATTTTGGTTCTCCATGGTTATCATTTGAATTTCAATATATTTATATTTTATTTAAAATCGATTTGGTGAAGATTTAAACCAACAGAGTGTTTTTTTTTGCAAATATAGAATTCATGTTGGATCTCCGTGCAAATGTTTTTCTGGAAGGTAAAAGTCAGTTATTTTGATTGGAAAATATAATATGTATTATTAGATATTATTTCGGATTTTTCTGAATTTTTATGAATATTTTATGATGTAATTGCAAATATTACAAAAGGGAGGGCTTTTGTGCAAAATTGCCACCCTGAGTTGTAAATCCGAATTTTTCTTGTTTATTGGACTGCTCTGGGTTGTTGGACAACTCAGTGATAAAATATTTGATTTGGTTTTGATTTAGTTAATCTATTTTAACTAAGGAAAGGTTATATGAGTAAAGTTATATTTTTGGGAGGACTATTTTGCAAATACATTTCTAAAACCCTAAATCTTATTTCCGGCCTGTATAAAAGGGGGTGTGCAGCCGTCATTCGCTGCACAACTCCAGATTTATTATATTATTATTTTCTTGGTGATCAAGAGGAGAATTTTTGGATCTCGCAAAAAGGAAGGCTTTTCGTTGGATCTTTTCAATTCAAAGGTGAGTGATACTGTTTTGTTTTATTTTGTTTTGAGAGTGATATGAACTTTGTTTTGTGGTTTGATTTATGTGAACGATTTTTTTGTTGTTTGTTTGACATGTTGTTTATTTAGTGTATTTTGTATGAGATCGATTTAATGGTTATTGTTGTATGATGTATGTGAAATCTATGAACGTCTAGTAGATCTTGATTGATGAATTCTTTATTGCTTGAAAACATGTTTTAAGACTTGAGTATGGTTATGATAATAAGAGATCGGATGGATGAACATCTGGATCTCGTGGATACAAATCAGATTTAGTTTTGAGTTGTGGAAGATATTTAGTATTGAGAAATCCTAATGGAATAATTAGGAATTTAGAACATGAGAATTGAGTTTTGAGATATTGGATGATTGAGTAATGTGTCCATAACGAAGATTATTTGAGAATTGTCATTTTGCTTGAATACGAACTATTTTCATAAACAAGGAATCTTTAGAAAAACTTCAGTTTTGATTATTGTATTCAGATCTAAATTATGAAAACTGTAGGCCGACAGTCGACTGGTCTACTATTCAGTCGACTGGCACGACCCAGCTGTTGTATCTTTAGTTTTCTTGAAAATCCGTTCTGGACAGTCGACTTAGACCCTTTTCAGTCGACTGGTACACTTAGAAATTATTTTTCAAAGTTATAGTAGATTTTTCTCTGGTAAGTCGACTTATATTGTATTTTAAGTCGACTTATGACTTTACAAGTCGACTTATAACACTTAGAATATTTCCTTAAAGATTTCTGGAATTTCTCTCTGGTAAGTCGACTTAGGTTTTTATAAGTCGACTTATGTCTCCTTTAAGTCGACTTATATTTTTATAAGTCATCTTATATTGTTGGTAAGTCAACTTATGTTTTTATAAGTCATCTTATATTGTTGGTAAGTCAACTTATGTTTTTATAAGTCATCTTATATTGTTGGTAAGTCAACTTATATTTTTATAAGTCATCTTATATTGTTGGTAAGTCAACTTATATTTTTATAAGTCATCTTATATTGTTGGTAAGTCAACTTATGTTTTTATAAGTCATCTTATATTGCTGGTAAGTCAACTTATATTTTTATACGTCATCTTATATTGTTGGTAAGTCAACTTATGTTTTTGGTAAGTCAACTCATGATTTTTGTAAGTCAACTTATAATACTTAACTTATTTTCTGAAAGTTACTGGATTTCTTTCTGGACAGTCGACTGGTGAGTTTTGCAGTCGACTGTAGACACTTAGATCTTACTTCTTAAAGATGTTAGTTTTCACTCTGGACAGTCGACTGGTGACCTTTTGCAGTCGGCTGGTACTGATACTTTTCTAAGGTGTTTTGATGTTCTTTAAAAGACTAACTCTTTAAATGTTTTGGATCTATAATCTACTCTTATAAATATTACTCTTCTATAGAACATACGCTTTCAATATATATTACGGTTGGATTTGGATTATGGAATCTATTAAAGACTTGAGTTTTGTTGAGTGGAGAGATTTCTCCTTGATCGTTTGACGATGAATTAGTGAGTTTTGGTTTTGTTGAAGTCCCTAGGAGTTGAGCGGAAGTCCTGTGAACCGGCAGTTGAGATTTATTGAGATAGTCCTGAGGGGTCTTGGTTAGTTGTTGTTTTTGAGTTATTTAGATGTTCGCGTGATGAAGGTCTACGGGCCTATTCCCGGATAGGCAGGGAGATGATTCTCCGGATAGGCAGGGTGCATTTGTATGTACCGGGTGTATCTGCACATTTCGTGGGGTACACGGCAGGGAGGTAATTCTCCGGATAGGCAGGGAGATGATTCTCCGGATAGGCAGGGTGCATTTGTATGTACTATTCTCCGGATAGGCAGGGTGCATTTGTATGTACCGGGTGTATCTGCACATTTCGTGGGATACACGGCAGGGAGATAATCCTCCGGATGTTGTTTAGACAGGGTACATTTGTATGTACTGGATGTATTCTTGGTTTTATGCTTGTGTTTTCCAGTTTTCTTACACTTGACACTTAGGCTAACTTCACGTGTTGTTTTCATTTCATGATGTTTTCATGCTTTACATCTTTTGTTATTTCTCATTCAGTTATCCTTGTTGTTAATACATGTCGTTGATGATTTTATGTTTTATGATTAAATTATGTTGTTTTGTTTTTATATCACTCACACCATTCATGGCTGACCCCTTTAGTTTGGGGGGTTAGGGATCATCTCTAGCCTCATGTGTTACAGGTTGTTGCTTAGAGTCGGGAGGCTTGGATGCTTGAGTTAGTTTTGAGATAAACTGTCGTAATAGAGCTTTGTGTAAATTTGTGTAAAAAGAAGTATTGTGAAAAGAAAGTTGTAATTCAAGGTGTTTGTAATTCCGCTGTGTTTGAAAAAGATTGTTGTAATAAAAGTTTGGAATAAAATTATTTATGTTTTTGAGCTATGTGTACTATTACATTGAAGTTGATGCTGGGATTGTGCCACGTATTTTCTAAGTTATTATATTAGAAATTCGGGGCGCTACAACTCTGGGGCTGGAATCCATACTTATGGGATGTCTGAACCTTGTTTTGTTACCGAGTAGGATTTCACGGCGAGGGATTGAACCCTACAATGTGGAGTACATAAGGCTTTCCCTCAGACCTATGTAGTATGGAATGCATAAAATCCGAACAAGTACGCATTAGTGTCATCATAGTGTAATGTATGCATTAGGCATTAAGTCAGATCATACATTGACATGTTTATGATAGTCACTTTTCACAATTTTTTGTGCATTCATGTTTGTGTTTGCTAAAGTAAGAGAATCGCTGTATTATAGAAATGTGTCAGTTGTATGCAACTGACGTGCCCACAGTTTTCAAGTGCAGGACTTTGTTAGCTAGCGATGCAAGGATTAGTTGATACTGATGATTACTTCCCGATTAAAGTTGTTGAATGTCAAAGTTGTATATTTACTTCTGCTGTGTAATTGTAACAGAAAATGTATAATGAATTTTTTTTAATTCCTTGTAAATTTGTACGAATTGAAGTAAAGATCCTAAATTTGCTACGAATTGCCTGTGGTTGGAATTCGGGGCGTTACACGCTTCATTCAAGAAGTTAGCTACTCTGAATGGCTGGCGAATTTGGTAATGGTAAAGCAAGCGAACCAAAAATGGAGAATCTGCTTCGACTTCACAGACTTGAACAAAGCATGCCTGAATGACCCATTTCCTCTCCCGAGCATCAATTCCTTAAATGATACCACATTTGCGCATGAACTCTTGAGTTTCATGGATGCCTACTCAGGATATAATCAGATCAAGATGTTCCCTCCCGACATCCCAAAGATGTCCTTCATCAATGACCAAGGCCTTTATTGCCATCGGGTCATGCCTTTCGGGTTAAAGAACGTTAGAGCCACTTATCAATGCCTTGTCAACAAGGTATTCAAGGAACAGATCAACAGAAACATGGAAGTCAACATAAACGACATGTTGGTGAAGAGCTTCAGGAAAAGAGATCATGTCGTTGACGTTCAAGAAGCCTTTGACGTTCTACGGAAGCATAACATGAGGCTAAATTCCTCTAAGTGGGTCTTCAGGGTGTCCTTCGGCAAATTCTTGGGGTTCATGGTCAGCGAGAGAAGACTCGAAGTCAACCCAGAGAAGATTCGAGCCATAGTTGACCTGGCCCCCCATCCAACATTAAGGAAGTCCAAATACTCACGGAGTGTCTCACCGCCATCGGATGCTTCCTCTCCAAATCCAGGGAGAAGTGTCTCTTGTTCTTCAAAGCACTCAGAGGAACGAAGAGATTCTAGTGGGGACAAGCACAGCAAGAAGCCTTTAAGAAACTCAAGGCTTATCTTGTCAACCCCCAGACCTAAGCAAGCCTGAGTCGGGAGAGACGCTTTACCTTTACCTAGCCACTTCATATCAAACTCTCAGCAATGTCTTGGTGAAAGAAGATGACAGGGGCCAAAAGCTGATCACTATATAAGTAAAGTCCCCCACGATGCTAAACTCGTTATTCGAAAATGGAAAAGATGGTGTATGCCCTGATCATCGCATCCCTTGTGACAAAAATGAGCAAGATATGCCCTCTTCAATTTAACCTCCTCCTTCTTCAAGGGACTTGACCACACTATTCTCATTGAGGTCCTACTCAAGCCCAACATCGAAGAGAAAACCTTAGAGCTCATGGTAATCACTCCTTTAATACTTGAGAATAATTGGATGAAACCCTTGCACGACTTCCTCGACAATGGAATCCTCCCCCCTGACCCCAAAGAAGCAAAAAAGATCTGAGTGAATGCAGAGCTATACGCACTCATCGAAGGAGTCATGTATAAATTCTCCTACACCCTGGTGGATGGTAGACCTTACCTGCGATGCCTCTCCCATGAGGAGCCCGAGTATGCTAGGAAAGAAGTACATGAAGGGATTTGGGGCGGCGGTCATATGGGAGGAAGGTCCCTCACCGGCAATAGTCTCAATCATGGATATATTTTGGCTTACACTCCTTAAAGATGCCCAGAAGTATGTCTGCCAATGCACCTCCTGCCAGATAATCTCATCAATCAAGTGAAGCCCCAAACAGAGCTCAGTTCCATGTGGACCCCAATCCTCTTCGATATGTGGGGGATGAATTTACTCGGACCGTTCCCAGAAGCAATAAGACAAAGAAGCTTCCTCATGATAGTTATTGACTACTTCTCCAAGTGGATCGTGGCGGAACCACTAGCAATCATCACAGAGCATAGACTTCAGCAATTCTTTTGGAAGAACATCGTATGTCAGTTAGGAATCTCCCAAATCCTAGTAGCAGACAATGGAACTTAGTTTCCTGCTAAGGCGTTTTACAAGTTCTGCGTTAACCTATGGATCCAACACCGATTCTCTTCCATTGCACAGCCTCATTCCAATGGCCACACAGAGAACGCCAACAGACAAATCTTTGATGGCCTTAAGAAGAGACTCGCCGAATCTCCTAGGGGTTATGGGTCAAAGAGCTCCCAAGTGTACTATGATCCTACAGGATCACAAAGAGAACCTCAAAGGGCTAGCCACAGTCCAGGCAGCCTCTTAGTTTTTTATTTCAATAAAACTTAACATTTTTTGCTTAAAAAATTCTTTATACTAGCCTCATAGCTCTCCTCCTGAGTCACAGCTACGACCCGCTAAAACAACAAGTTCGGAGTCCCACTCATCCCCAAATGCTACTCCCACAACTTGCTAAGTTCAGATAATGAGTACGAAGTCCACCACTTTGTTCGATGTCGTTTCAATAGTTTGCAAGCAAGAAAGCAAGTGTGGAGCAGGGCTCACCATTCAGAATTGCTCCTGCAACTCATAAACCTCCTCATACAAAAGGTTTGGAGTCTAACACTTGGTTTGACACCGCTTTAGTCGCTTGCAAACAAGTAAGTGCAGAGCAGGCACACCATTTGGAATTGCTCCTGCAACTCGTTGAAATCTTCAAACAGCAAGTTTGATGTTCAACACTTGGTTCGACATCGCTTTAGTCTATTGAAAACAAATAGGTGCGGAGCAGGGCTCAACATTCGGAATTGCTCCTACAGCTTATTGAAATTTTCAAATAGGAAATATGGAGTTTAACACTTGGTTTGACACTGCTAGTTGCTTGCAAGCATGCAAGTCCGGAGCAGGGCTCACCATTCGGAATTGCTCCTGTAACTCATTGAAATTTTTAAATAACAAGTACGGAGTCCAACACTTGGTTCGACGCCGCTTTAGTCGCTTGCGAACAAGCAAGTGCGAAGCGGGGATCACCATTTGGAATTGCTCATGCAACTCGTTAAAAATCTTTAAAACAGGTTCGAAGTTCACAATCATGGCATGAAATTACCTTTACAACTTGCAAACATGTGAGTTTGGGGCTGAAAATGACTATTCAAACTATTCTGGAAACTTGTTAAATTTCCACTTCCAAGCAACAAGCACGGAGTCCAACTCATCCCTAGAGATACTCCATATACTTGCTTTCCATGCGGATCTTCCCTATAGCCTGGTGCAGGTTCAAACTCCAGCTCTTCCTTTGAGTTGCTCCTAAAGCTTGCCAATTCCACGCCACAAGCTCAGAATCCAAACCATTTCGTAGGGTAGCTCCTTTAAACTCCCTAACTCAACTCAGTAGGTGGCAATGCAAAGAAGGCAAGAGTCAAGACAAAAAACCTTGGGAAATCCTTGTCGACCTTCTAATACAGGGCGTTTAGCCCATCGTGGGTGAAGCTCCTCTTCTAAACTTCTAGGGGGAAAGCTCCTTTTCTTAGCCTCTCGGGAGCAAAGGTCCTCTTCGTAACTCCTTGGGAGGAGGGGGGGGTCCTCTTCTTAACACCTCGAGGGTGAAGCTCATCTTCTTAGCCCTTCAGGAGCGAAGCTCCTATTTAAAGCTTCTCAAGGGGAAAGCTCCTCCTCTCAGCTTTTCAATGAAAAAGCTCCTCTTCGTAAATATTTCAGGGTGAAGCTCCTCCTCGTAACTTCTCCATGGCGAAGAACTTTTTAGTAGCATACTGATGGCAAAGCTCTTTTTCGTAGCATACTGACGGCAAAGCTCCTCTTCGTAGCTCCCTGGTGACAAAACATATCTTCATAGCTTCTTCGTGGTGAAACTCCTCTATGTAGCTCCTCTATGGTGAAGCTCCTCTTCTTATCTTCCTGGTGGCAAAGCTACTCTTCGTAGCTCTCCGATGCGCAAGCTCCTTTTTGTAGCCCCCCGGGATCAAAACTCCTCTTTGTAGCTCCTCCGAGCCAAAGCTTCCCTTTGTAGCTCTGTAGGGGTGAAACCCCTTTTTGTAGCAACTCTGTGGCGAGCTCTAATCCTTAGCTACCCTATGGCAAATCAATTCTTCGTAACTCTCCGATGCCAAAGAATCTCCTTTTTCTAACTACTTTGTGGCGAGCCTCATTTTCACAGCCCATCGACGTCGAAGTTCCTCTTCTTAGCTTCTCGGTCCCAAAGCTCCTCTTTGCGGCTCACTGGTGCCGAAGCTCCTCTTCGCAGCTCACCAGGTGCCGAAGGCTCCCCTTTGCAGCTCCCCAGTGCCGAAACTCCTCTTTCTTGCTCCTCCGTGATGAAGCTCCTCTTCGTAGCTTACCAACGACGAAGCTCCTCTTCATAGCTCCCTGGGCAAAACTACTCTTCGCAGCTTCTTTTTGGTGAAACTCATCTATGCAGCTTGTTCGTGGAGAAGATCCTCTTCTTAGCTTCCTTGTGGCAAAGCTACATTACAAAACTCCCCAATACCAAAGCTCCTCTTCGTATCTCCCCAGAAACAAAGCTCCTCTTTGTCAGCTCCTTGGTGTCGAAGCTCCTCTTCGTATCTCCCCGGGGGTGAAAACCCTCTTCATAGCTTCTCCGGGGTGAAACTTCTCTATGTAGCTCCTCTGTGGTGAAGCTCCTATTCTTAGCTTTCCACTGGTCAAGGTATTCTTCGTAGTTCCCCGATGCCGAAGCTCCTTTTCGTAGCTCCCTCAGGGCGAAGCTCCTCTTCGTAGATCACCAGTGTAGAAACTCCTCTTTGAGCTCCCCAGTACCCAAGCTCTTCATTCTAGCTCCTCCCTGGAAGAGATCCTCTTTGTAGCTTACCGACGGTGAAGCTCCTATTCGTAGCTCCCCCAAGGGAAAAACCCCTCTTCATATATAGCTTCTCCGTGGTAAAACTCCTTTATGTAGCTCCTTCATGGAAAAGCTTCTCTTCTTAGCTTCCCGGTAGCAAAGCTACTCTTCGTAGCTCCCCGATGCTGAAGCTCCTCATTGTAGCTCTCCGGGAGAAAATCTCCTCCTACTAAGCTCATCGGTGTCCAAGCTCCTCTGTGTAGCTCCCCAGTGACAAAACCCCTCTTCGTAGCTTCTCCATGGTGGAACTCCTCTATGTAGCTCCTCCATGGTGAAGCTCATCTTCGTAGCTTCCCGGTGGTGAAATTATTCTTCGTACCTCCTCGATGCCGAAGCTTCTTTTCATAGCTCCACGGGAGCAAAGCTCCTCTTCGCAGCTCGTCATGGAAAAGCTCCTCTTCATAGCCCACTAGTGCCGAAAGGGCTCTTCGTATCCCCCTGATGTAGAAGATCTTCTTAGCTTCTCTATGGCAAAGCTCCCCTACACAGCTCCCCAGGGGCGAAACCCCTCTTCGTAGCATCTCCGTGGCAAAACACCTTTATGTAGCTCCTCTGTGGTGAAGCTCGTCTTCTTAGCTTCCCTGCAGAAAAGCTGTTCTCCATAACTCTCTGATGCCGAATATTCTCTTAGTAGCTCCCTTAGGGCGAAGTTCCTCTTCGTAGCACCTCAGGGGAAAAGCACCTCTTCGCAGCTCTTCCATGGTAAAAACCCCTCTTCATAGCCCCCCAGTGCCGAAACTCCTCTTCGTAGCCGGCCAATGTCGAAGGTCATCTTCTTAGCTTCCCGGTGGTAAAGCTCCTCTTCGTAGCTCCTCGGGGGGAGAAACCTCTCTTTGTAGCTTCTCCGTGGCAAAACTTCTCTATGTAGCTCCTTTGTGGTGAAGCTCCTTTTCTTAGCTTCCCGGTGGAAAATAATTCTTCGTATCTCCCTGATGCCGAAGCTCCTCTCTGTAGCTCCATTAGGTCGAAGTTCCTCTTCGTAGCTCTTCTCTGTGATGAAACTCCTCT
Source organism: Hemerocallis citrina (assembly GCA_017893485.1). Lineage (NCBI taxonomy): Eukaryota > Viridiplantae > Streptophyta > Magnoliopsida > Asparagales > Asphodelaceae > Hemerocallis > Hemerocallis citrina. The sequence goes on from CM030362.1 coordinate 191,715,286, forward strand.
TCGTAGCCCCTCGATGCTGATGATCCTCTTCTTAGCTTCCTGGTGGTGAAGCTTTGCTTTGTAGATCCCCTGACGCCGAAGCTCTTATTCACAATTCACTGGTACTAGGGCTTCTCTACTTAATCAGAGGCGGAGACATTGCAAGCCTGTTTTGATCCAAAAATGGATGATTCCTTAATCGGATCTTTGTAGCACCAGGAACGTCAGGTGCCCCCCCCCCCCAAAAAAAAGGGAAAAAAGAAGAAGAAGAAGAAGAAGAAGTGGAGGAAAAAGAAGCATGTGTGTCGTACATTCAAGCACCAGGCAACCGACACTTGCACCACACGTGTCAGATTCAAAAAAGGGAGAAGAAGGAGTGCTAATGTGGCATCAGAGAGGGACCCACCTCATTGCTGCCATTGTTGATGTGGCAGGTGGGCCCCACCCCACTGTCGCCCCTTGCTGATGTGGAAGGCATGCCCCACCCCACTGTCTCCCCTTGTTGACGTGGAAGGTGGGGGGCCCACCATCTCATGGGTGACGTGGTAGGTGGGCCCAGCCTTCGCCCGCTTCTCTACAGACATACGGAGCCCACACGAGTCTTACGTGGGACCTGATCCTCGGTTCGATTTTTGTCGTCCAAGGAGGGGGTTGCTTGAAGCCTTTGAAGGCGTTCGATCTCCATGAAATATGTGACATGCGAGGTGGATATTGCTCCAAGAGTCATACTCCCAAATCAAGCATGTGAGAAGCACACAAAAAATAAAAAAGAAAGAGGGGGCTGAGTTGCATGTGGGCCCCACCTGCCCTCGATGCTTCACTAACAGGCGAGGCCCAAGTGGGAACCGATCCTGCACGGTTCGGATTTGGTCATCTGATGAGGGGCTGCTTGGGGTCCCCAACGCCATTCAATCTCCTCAATTTTCGTGATGCTACCGACAACGATCCAGATCTCTTCAAATATCGCAAAGGTCAGATTTTTTTATTAAAGTTTATTTATTAATTATTAAATTCCGAAAAATAGTTAAAGAATCTAGAAATTATTTTTAAAAAATCATTAAAAAAAACATTAAATTCAAAAAACTATTTAATAAATTATGTTAAATAATTATAATTTTAGAATTATTAATTATAAAATCCAGAAATTAATTAAAAATTCGAATTAATTAATTAAAATTCGGAAAAATAATTTAAAAATTGGAAAAATTATGAAAAGTCACAAAAGATCCCCCAAAAAAAATTAGAATAATTTTGGGTAATTTACAAAGTTAAAGCAACACCATCAAACCCCGAGCATGCTTCCTACATCCCCCAAAAGTCTGATAAATTCTGTAAATAATTCTAAATTGGCAAGCTATTTCTAGAAGGCTGTGAAACTTAGTCTTCAGGAGGGGGCTTTTTGATATGGGTAAAAGTAGGACAAAAGCGTGCCCTTTCAAATCGGGCATGAATCATCATGTTCTCAGGGGTAAAACGGTAAATTTTAGCATACACGTAAGAAGAAGCTGGGCCACTTTCAGGCCCATCGACTCGACCCGGCCTACAATAAGGGGCTACCAAAGCAGTCTAACTTGAAGGAGTCAAGTTTCATCCAAAGAAGTTAGTATAAAGTCTGTATCTTTAGAGGGTAACTACTTCTATCTCTCTTTATGTAAGAGAGGGTTTAAAAACTTATCAAAACACCGGGTAGTAGAAATAATTCTAATATCTTAAAACTGACCCCCAAGTGACGATAAATACCTCTTGACCTCTTCAGAAACAAGGTGATGACAATTTCCTATCACAAAACTCTTCATATATTCTGAGTTTTATAACTTGGACATCGGAGGGTCTGTCGTCGGGGCCAACCTTGATATTTCAGACTATTTTTCAGGTCATCAGAGCGATCAGAAGCGTCCCCGATAGTCAGATTTCACAGTCAAGAACAGTTTACGGTTGTCAACACCGATGAAATGCAAAGGTTGGGTTTTTTATTATTTTCCATCACAATATCTGTTATCTCTCACAAAAAATTAGCAGCAACAAGAAGCATCTGTATTTGTATTTGTATCCATAAAAGGAATATATATATATATATATATATATATATATATATGGTTACACCCATATCCACTCTGTAAGAGCATCAACACTGGTTTCTCATTTTGTCATTTTTCTCATATTTTGGCAAAATGAGCGCCGTAGTGGTTTCTACTTTTACCAAAATATTAGAAAGTGGGAACAATGTTGTCTCAAATATGTGAAACTAATTTTGGACTCTCATAATATAGGTGACAGAACATGTTTTGTCCCCGTAATTTTTTTCTTTTTTTATCCAATCGGACGTTACATGCGGTTTCGTCCAAGGGATTTTCGGAAAAAAATTTAATCGATCGGACGGTACGTCTTGTACCATCCAAAGAAATTAAAATAAAATAAAAATCGATCGGGCACATGTTGTCCCATCTGATGCAATTTTTTGCTTGGACGGGACAACATGTCCCGTTCTATGCTAAAAATAATTTTAGGTCTTAATCTCATATTTAATGTCTTAATCTCACAACTAATTTAATGTCTAATTTAATTAATTTAGCTGATGTAATCACTCATCTCCAATTTAATCATCTTAAATAATAGAAAAAAGTAGATCAACATGTTTCGCCTGATTATTTTTTTTTCCTTTTTGCCATATTTTGGCAAACGACCACTGTAGCGAACCTAACATTTTGTCATTTTTCATTTTGCCATGCCAAATTTCACAAAAACGAGTGTGGATGCTATAACCGATCAATTACATCCGAGATATCACTTGAGCATGCCAGCTCTCTTTTTCTCCTTTGGGCTTCATTCCATTCTGTCCCGAAACAAATAAATAAGTAGAAACATTCAACTTTAATGTTAGAAAACAAAAAAGATGATGCATGCATATCATATAAAGTATTGATACTGAGTCATGTTCGCATGGATGTATGCCAAAGCCCGTGGCGTGCATTGAGCCTTTAGTTTCTGGCCAAAAGGGTTGAATTGAAATTTTCTAATATTAACAAGAAAGTTGAATTGATAAATTTTTTACTCCCTTTTATTATAGTTGTTCTTGATGCGGTGACAAGCACTTAAAACTGAATTTGAGTATTACTTGGTGGGGGAAGTTTTTAAGTTCTAGTTTATGCATGTCAAAAGTGAGGGTCTTAGGGGACAAATAAAGGACAAGGTGCACTAAACATGGCCACAAATTTGCCATGTGGAAAAACTAGCCTTTATTACAGTCATGCATTGCATGAACTACAAACCAACTAGATAATTAATTACATTGTTTATGCATGGTTTTACGAAAACTGACCAAACCATGCAAGAAAGTGTAACACAAGGGAGAAACCAAACCCTTCTATCAAAAGTGAGGGATTAATTTTTTGAGTAATGCTACACCTACAATCTTTTCTTACAACTTTTCTTTTACAATCTTAGGTGGCACAATTTTATTGGAATGTATTATAGAGTAGGTTGTAGTGGGTTGTACACATCTCCAATGAGATTGCACCACCTAAGGTTGTAAGATTGTAAAGATTGTAGGTGTAGCATTACCCTAATTTTTTTTTTACTTTTTACAAAAATAACACTCGGAGTTCTTTAAATTCCAAACAAAATACCCACGAATCACTATTTTCATATAGCGCCTACAATGTTGGACACTTGGACTCACTCTAAAAATAGTATATCTGTTGAGGTTTCTTGTTTAAGCCTAGTAAAAAGTCAACCATGGTTAGTAAATGACTACCCATGGTTAACAAAATATTCAGTCTTATTTTAACACCGAATAACTTAAATGTTATTTTTGGAGTGATTCCAAAATTGTAAGTATAGTATATAAAAATAGTAAATTGTGAATGTCTTATTTAAAATTTAAAGAACTATGAATGCCATCTCTAAAAAAACACAATTTAAAACTATGTTAGAAAGGTGAGCGGGGTGCAAATATCAATGTTCAGAATGCCAGCTTCCTTTCATCTTATTTAATTGGCCAAATTGAAGAAAACTCCGTTACCATATAGGTTTTGGTTGTAGAAAACTTCGTATTCTGAAAGATGCTTAGGAAAATGTCCGATTTACAGTAGAGGGTTGAGAGTTGTGGCGGATCAAAGGAGGCAGTGATAGGAAGCTGGTTCTCCCCATAAATTTTGTAATGTGGTAAAGCTACTTTTCTTGTCCTGTGATTGATGCTGTTTTTTTTTCCGGTGTGGGAGCAAAATGATAATAAGTTCATGTATTTTTGTGAAAATCTTATATCTCAACCCTCTGTAAGATCCAGATGAGAAGCTTGTATTTGAGGATTTTGATGGTGGTAACGGTGGTTGCACTGACTGACGTACCGCCGGAAACCTACAAAGACAGACTGAAACACCGGGTGTGATCACGGCAAACTACCCTCCGATGATCAAGTCAATAACCAGAAATCAAAACTGGTTTTTAATTACTGAAATTGTGATTGCCTGGTAACTAAGAAAGGAGGTCTGTATTTATGAGCATGTATAGGAGCAATTAAGAGGGAATCACTTAGCTGATTAGAACTGATCCCTTTGATTAGTGATTTAAACCATTAATCATACCCTGATTGAAGGGAATTTGATTGTCAACTATAAATGGTTAGTCAATCCACCCTAATCGGGTTGCAGTTTCTAATTATGGGCATGAGGTCGACCCATGTTCTGGCTGTGGGCTTGTAGTCGTTATGTGATAACTGTTTGGCGTTTTGGGGTCTCTGAGATCAGTGTGAAAATTGACGGTCCTGATTGGCAGTGATTTTTACCCTTATCATAAGCCCCTCACTCCTGGAGGTTAGTTTTAGCAGTCTTCGAGGAGTAGGTGTCAAATCGGGAAAATCAGTGGCTGTCGACGTAGGGATCCAGCAACCGCCCTATGTGCAGTCCGACCACCGACAAGCTAGAAGGCTCGGCTGCTGAAGTGACCCGAAGGTTTTGCTGTCGTGGTGCTAGGGTTTCGACTGACGAGGGACTAGGGGCGAGGGACGAGCCATGCGAATCTATAGGAAGAAATTTGTGTGCGACCCAGATTACCACATTGAGATACGAGGGTCGAGCTAAGAGAATTTGTGGGAGAAATTCTCGAGTGACCCAGATTACCACGTCAAAGTCTGATGGACGAGCATTGAAAATTTGTGGGAAGAGATTTGTGAGTGACTTGGATTACCACACCGATGTCTGATGGACGAAGAAAACAAATATGTGCGAGTAATTCACGAGTGAACCGGATTACCACGAAGGGGTCCGAGGGACGAGCGAAGCGAACTTTTAGGAGGAATTCGAGAGTGACCCAGATTACCATACTGAGGGATGAAGGTAATGCCAAGTGAATTTGTTGAAGAAATCTGCGAGTGACCGAATTATCACCCCGATGGGCGAGGACAAACCAAGCCAATTTATGGGTGAACTTTGTCTGTGACTCGGATTACCATGTCGACCGGCGAGGGACAAGCCATGCGAATTTGTGAGAGATTCGTGAGTGACTTGGATTACCATGCCGATGGGAGAGGGGCGAGACAAACAAATTTGTTGAAGATATTGTGAGTGACTGGGTTTACCATATTGAACCAAGCAAATCTGTGGTTGAAATTCGCGAATAGCTAGGATTTCCATGCCGAGGGGAAAGAGATGGGCTAAGCAAAATTAGGGATGGCAACCAGGCCAGCTTGACCCGCGACCCGCCTGCGACCCGTGCACATGAACCCGGCCCACTACAATGCGATTCGGGTCCAGGTCGAACCTGTAGGTCTACCCGGGTTGCAAATTCGTGAACCCAACCCGCTCGACCCGTTGACCAAGTCAACCCGCCTGCCAACCCGCGGGTTTGGATCTGTTTGACCCGAACGGGTCAAACGTTCGATCCACGGGTTGAACGGTCCAGAGCCGTTGGTTGGCTGTTTTTATTTATTTTTATTTTTTTAAAATTTATTTTTCCCTATAAATACCTCCTTAATTCAATCTAAGAATTTCCACATCTTACTCTCTTACTCTCTCTCTACTACTACTACTCAATTCAATTTCAATTCAATCAAGTTTTTTCGAAAAAGAAGCAGGCAACAAAGAAGTAAAATTTTTCGATCGTATCGAATTGTGTTGATTCAACTCTTAACTACGTCTACTTCAACTCCTCCAACAAAGAAGCTCTCTCTCTCTCTCTCTCTCTCTCTCTCTTCTCTCTCTCTCTCTCTCTCTCTCTCTTTCAAGTTTCAACGACTACCGGATTACCGACTACTTTCTAATTTTATTTTCTCTCTCATTTGTATATTCGATTATTCGCGAAGTATGGTATCAAAATTTCACAACCCTCCTATTGTCTTGAATTTTGTTGTAGTTCAAATTTTTTGTATCATACTTGTTTGTTGGTTTTTCTCTTTTCTCTCTCTCAACCATCTTATTATTTTTTAGATTTTATTTTTTAACATATATCTCCTAGATTGTTTTCTATTATTTCACAGGCACCTGTAAAATACTAGAATTTTTTTTCTCTACATACACTATTACCATCTCTAGATCACGTGGTAGCGACCATAGCTAAAGTAGATAAGATTCTACCGGTACATCATGTCGGCCTCCAATAGTCCCACAAATTGAACCCGAATTTACACATAATCTTATGGTAGAACTCACGATATCCCTACACACACTACAAAAGATACTGCTTTTACCGGCGATTATTCCCCGGCGTTTTACTAGTAGCGCCGGGGTAGGGAGCGAGTAGGAATTGGGCGCCAGATGGGATGGTCATACACCAGCGGTCGATTTAAAACGCCGGCGTATGTTAGTATTCACCGGCGTTTTACCTAAACATGCCGGTGAAGTTTATTATTCACCGGCATTTTTTATTATAAACGCCGGCGAATATACGGACACATTCACCGGCGTTTCCAATTAAAACGCCGGTGAATAACTGGGAATAAAACCCGCGAACCCTAATCTTTCGCTCGCCATTTTCCCAATACCCAAAAAAAAAAAAAGGAAAGAGGCGCTTCGTTTCCCTCCTTCCTCGCTCTACTTCCCGCGCGTTTGCCTCCGCCGCTTCGTTCTCTTCGACGGCCTTCGACCATTCGAAATCGTCCCTTATTCCCTTCGTCCTTTTCGATTTCCTTCTTCCCTCTCTCTATTTGGAGGTGAATCGGCGGTCGCCCCCTCTCTCTCTCTCTCCTACGCCCCCGCCCTCGTCGCCCCGCTCCCTCTCTCTCTCTTCGGTATGATCTCTTGATTTCCCTTATTTTCCAAAAAAGGCAGCTTTTTTCAGTTTATTCATTTCGATTTCCTTAGCATGAACGGTTTAGTTGAGATGAAGAATTAATAGAAAAATATATGCTTAGATAATGGAAATTTTCATCTTCTTTTACTGTTAATGAAGCTGATTTCATGCATCTGATTGTCTTCATGGCATGTTTGTTTTTTTACCCAAAATGGGTTCACTGTGAACTGAGGATGCTCTAGGTACGTATGCCAATATCCTCCGGCCGGATATGCACAACAATTGGATTTTAGATTTAGTTGGGCACAGTGAATTAGTAGAGCAACATATAAGCTCAGATAATGGGAAATTTTCATTTTCAGATACTGTTAAAGTAACCTGATTGCAATCTTTGGCATGGTTTTTTAACACAAAATGGGTTCACTTCCAAACTAAGTATGCTGCATAGCATACCCGTTTTCTTTCACTGTTAATGAAGCTGATTTCATGCATCTGATTGTCTTCTTGGCATGCATGTTTTTTTATCCAAAATGGGTTCACTGTGAACTGAGGATGCTATAGGTACGTATGTCAAAATCCTCCGGCCGGATATGCACAACAATTGGATTTTAGATTTAGTTGGGCTAAAGAAGTAGTAGAGCAACATATAAGCTCAGATAATGGGAAATTTTCATTTTTAGATACTGTTAAAGTAACCTGATTGCAATCTTTGGCATGGTTTTTTAACACAAAATGGGTTCACTTCCAAACTAAGTATGCTGCATAGCATCCCCAGTTTCTATAGGTTCACTTCCAGACTAAGTGAACTGAGGATGCTATAGGTACGTATGCCAAAATCCTCCGGATACGCACAACAATTGGGTTTTAGATTTAGTTGGGCTGAAGAAGTAGTATAGCAACATATAAGCTCTGATAATGGAAAATTTATCATTTTCAAATACTGTTAAAGTAACCTGATTGTCAATCTTTGGCATGGTTTTTTATACCAAAATGGGTTAACTTCCAATCTAAGTATGCTGCTAGCATCCCCATTTTCTTTTTTTGTTGTTAGTGAAGCTTATTTTCATGCATCTGATTGTCATCTTGGCATGTTTTTTTTACCAAAATGGGTTCACTGTGAACTGAGGATGGTATAGGTACGTATGCCAAAATCCTCCGGCCGGATATGCGGCTACAATTGGGTTTTAGATTTAGTTGGGCTGAAGAAGTAGTAGAGCAACATATAAGCTCAGATAATGGGAAATTTTTCATTTTCAGATACTGTTAAAGTAACCTGACTGCAATCCTTGGCATGGTTTTTTAACAAAATGGGTTCACTTCCAAACTAAGTATGCTGCATAGCATCCCCAGTTTCTTTCACTGTTAATGAATTGAAGCTTATCCCATGCATCTGATTGTCATTTTGGCATGTTTTTTTGACCAAAATGGGTTCACTGTGAACTGAGGATGCTATAGCTCTATGCCAAAATCCTCCAGCTATGTACAACAATTGGTTCAGTCTGCAAAATATATGCTTACATACTAGACATTTTAATTTTTCTTTTACTGTTTCTTTTGTTTAGTATTATTATTATTATTATTATTATTATTATTATTATTATTATTATTATGAGATAAGTGATTATTAGTAGTCATGAATAGAATAGTTCATGAGTCATCAGATCTTCTTGTTACCGTAGTTACAGCACGACGCGCTCATTATTCGGCCGATTCCTCTTCATCAGCAAAATACCCTTTACCATCATCATCTCCTTGAACGGAAAGCCAAATACAGGGGAGACTATAGTCGATTTTTTTTTATGCTCGAACACAGGGTGTGCGATAAAATACCGTCTAAGGTGGTTGTGATCATTTCCACAAAAGGTCGTTTAGGGTTTGGTGAATAGAGTAGATTGTGTTAAGATGTAGTTTTTTTTTTGTACATTTTTTGGAGCCACAATTTCTTTATTTTACAGTTAGAGATTATATCGTTTATTTATTTGCAGCTAGGGATGGTTTTCAAATAGGTGAAATTTAATATACAAAATGCCTTTTACTGTTATTACTATTTAATATATCGAATTTTAATTTCAGACTGTGTGCTATTGATATAATGGATAGAAGTTGGATTAGTAAACCACGATTATCCAAGGAGTACCGTGATGGTATTAAAGATTTTATTATCTTTGCCAAACGACATTCCCGTGATCCCAACCTAATCCTTTGTCCATGCCTTCGCTGTACAAATTGTATGCTGAGGACATGTGACGTAGTACATACACACTTGGCTGTCAATGGTTTTCTTCAAGGGTACACAAGGTGGTTTTGTCATGGAGAGGATCATACGGCAGCTCCTGTTCGTCCGGTTGTATTAGAAAATGAGGCTGAGCCCTTAGTGAACGAAGACTTAAGCGTTCCCGATGAGATGCATGCTTTGTTACAAGATGCCATGGGGATTCATAATGTTCCTTTCCACACCAATGACCCAACAACCGAAGTTCACAATGAGTCAACAGAAACAAACCAGATTGGTGGTGGGGTGGACGAGGAAATGTCTGGCCCCACCCCTGAAAATAATAAGCAGCAAGAATCCTTCGCTAAGTTACTTGAAGATGCTAGTATCCCGTTGTACCGCGACTGCACCAAATTTTCTAAGTTCTCATTCATTGTCAGACTATTTCAGATTAAATGTTTAAACGGGTGGTCTGCTAAGTCCTTCACTATGCTACTTGAATTGTCGAATGAAGCATTTCCTGAAATCTGTATTCCAAACTCAGCCTATAAAATCAAAAAATTCCTAAGTTCTCTCGATCTAGGATATGAGAAGATAGTAGCATGTCCAAATGACTGTATGCTTTTCACGAGTGGTAAGGAAAGTCTGGAGAATTGCGAAGTGTGTGGTTCTTCGAAATGGAAAGAAAGACCAAATCAAGACGAGGGAGCCAGTGGATCTACTAAGCGAAGTAGGAAAAAGAAGCCTGCCAAAACATTGCGTTACTTTCCTCTGATTCCTAGGTTACAAAGGTTGTTTATGTCCACGAAAACTTCTTCTGATATGAAATGGCATGCTGAAGGTCGCACTAATGATGGAATTCTTAGACATCCTGCTGATTCTCAATCTTGGAAAAGATTTGATGAAAGATATCCTGATTTTGCAGAAGATCCTCGAAATGTGAGACTTGGACTAGCTAGTGATGGTTTCAACCCTTTCAGGCAAATGAGTAGTACATACAGCATATGGCCGGTTGTGTTGATACCATACAATTTGCCGCCTTGGAAATGCATGAAGCAGTCCTCATTTATTTTGTCCATGATAGTTCCTGGACCGAAAGGTCCTGGAAATGATATAGATGTGTACCTACAACCGTTAATAGATGAACTTCAGAAGTTGTGGGTGGGTGTTCCAACCTATGATGCTGTGGCTAAAGAAACATTTTCTCTTCGTGCCGTGTTGTCTTGGACAATCAATGATTTTCCAGCATATGCAAATTTATCTGGATATAGTACTAAAGGACGTTATGCATGTCCATGTTGTGCTGACCAAACTAGTTCAAGGTGGTTGTACAATGGCAGAAAGTTTTGCTATATGGGTCATAGGAGATGGTTGCCTGACACACATATATTTCGGGCAGAGGCAGCGACATTTGATGGCACCGACGAGTGGGAACATGCTCCTGGGTCTTCTTCTGGTTCAGATATTTTGAGGCGGGTAGATGGTCATCAATTCAAATATGGAAAGGAACCAGAAGTTAGGACAAAGGGCAAGAAAAGGGCAAGGCCGGATCAAGGTGAGGAGACCGATCTATATGGCGAGGATGAGGATCAAAACTTGACGAGTTTAGGTGCATGGAAGAAGAAGAGTATTTTCTTCAAGTTGCCGTATTGGGAATTCAACTTACTGAGACATAATTTAGATGTGATGCATATCGGAAAAAATATTGGTCAGAATTGTATAGGAACAGTTATGGGAGATGATCGGAAGACAAAGGACAATCTCAAGAGCCGACTTGATTTGAAGTCAATGGGCATCCGACATGAGTTGCACCCAGAAGAATTGCCGAACGGGAAAGTGCTCCTACCTCCTGCAATCTATTCAATGTCAAAATCGGAGTTGGAGTTGTTTTGCAAAGTACTACTTGAACTTAAAGTCCCCGATGGCTATTCTTCTAACATGGCAAAATGTGTCAACTTTAAAGAGAAGAGGCTTCAGGGTCTAAAGTCACACGACTACCACATCCTAATGCAGGATCTCCTTCCTGTGGCCCTAAGGTCTTCAATGTGTGAGCAAGTCACTACTGTCCTGAAAGATCTTTGTAGCCTATATAAAGGTATTTGCTCAAGAATGCTTCGTGTTGAAGATCTGGACCAATTGGAGCAGCAGGCGGCATTGACACATAGTAAAATGGAGATGATATTTCCTCCATCGTTTTTCACTATTATGATTCACTTGATAATCCACCTTGCTGGTGAAGCCAGAATCGGTGGTCCTGTTCACTATTGGTGGATGTACCCCATTGAGAGGTAAAATAATTCATTCATCTTATGAAATTGAATTTTCAAAAGCTCATTTCTTTTAATCCCCTAATCCGCTCTAGTTTATTAATTGTACATGTTCAGGTACCTATACCGGCTAAAGGGTTATGTGAAAAATAGAGCATATCCTGAAGGGTCAATAGCCCAGGGATATCTATCAGAGGAGTGCTCACATTTTTTTTCCAGGTATTTGCCTGGTGTGGAGACATCTTCCAGTAGACCACGTAGAAATCCAGACATTTCCAACCTTGATGGTGCACAATATCTTTTTGATACCGCTGGCACCACTGTTGGTAAAGTTGATGCATTTGAGCTCGATAGCTTAGCATGGGAACAGGCACATCGATATGTGCTAGACCATCATGCATCAGTGGAACCATTTCGAAAGTAAGTTGCTTTTGAATGTAAATCGAATACAGTGAAAACCGCAGAGTTCGATATTTTTGATACTTTTGTTATTCCTAATTTCAATTGCTTGTTTTTTAGCGAATTTGTCAGGGACATCAAACGAAGGGCTAGACCAAGAAGACTACCACCACGTGAACAAAACAAGCTGATGAATGAAAAATTTCATAAGTGGTTTGAATCTCATGTAGGTGAATTACAGTTATGCAAGTTAATCTTTATTATATCTACATTTTCTATGGTGTTGATACGATTTGCGCAAAATTAATAGGTACATTCTTTGGGTCCTGAAGGTGCGTCATCTGAAATACAAGTACTTGCCAAAGGTCCCTATCAGATGGTCAAAAGATACGGAGGATACATATTCAATGGTTTTAGATTTCGTACTAAGGATCGTGAATCTAATTTGAAGTCTCAAAATAGTGGAATGGTAGTGACGTCTAAGACTAGAAGTTATGCTTCCAAATCGGACACGAGGCCTGTAGATGGGGATCTCGACTACTATGGAGTGCTCACGGATATCATTGAGTTGAATTATTTTGGCCATTTTCGTGTTGTCTTATTTCGTGGGGATTGGGCTGAGTTTGATAGGAATTTTGCTAACAACAAGGACAAGCTTGGCTTCACAGTTGTAAACTTCTCAAAATTGATTCACATCGGTACACACATTAGCCATGAGCCATTTGTGTTTACATCCCAAGTGCAACAAGTGTTCTACATTGAAGATCCAACCCTGCCAAAATCGTATGTGGCTATCCCTATGCAACCAAGAGATGTATTCCAACTGGGCGATACTTCAGACGATGAAGACGGTGAAGACATGAACAGTTACATTGCTTCTGAGTTTCCTGTGTTTGATGTAAACACAACGGATGTTGGAATTTGCGGGACTTGGCTCCGCAAGGATGGAGAAGAGGACGATGTACTGGAAGATGTCGTATTGTAGTTTACATGATTTTCAATTGAGTTTATTATATGTTTGTAATTTTATGTCTTAAATCTTGTTGTAATATTATGTCTGTAATTTCGAATATGTTCATTGTGAATTTAATACACTGGTTTAATTATCTTTCTATTTTCTACTGCTTGGTATTATTTACATTAAACTATGCTTAGTGTCATTTGAACCAAACTATCGTTGTCATTTGAACCAAACTATCATTTGAACCAAGTTATCGAATCCTTGACAGGTACAACATGCCGAGGCGTGGAAAGAGGGTAAATATAAATGATGGCAACGAGAGCCATGGGGATGAGCAGCCACTAAATAATAGTGGCAAGCAAACATATGAGAGTGAGGGTAGCACGCCGCCCACTGTCAAAAAACATCGGTAAGTCTTAAAATTGGTATTTTTAAAGAGATTATGTTACTTGAATGCATGAAAGACACGTACTAGTGTTTGTAAGTCTGCATTGCGGCTGTCGTCTATAAGCATTTCGTCTATGTTTCTTAAGTGGGCTGTGATTAGAAAGAAAGGACTGGAGTGGAGATCTGGAAATCCAAAATAGAGACATCTCGTTTATTATAATCTACACTTATTGTTGGACCAACCCCCTCTTGCTGTTGTTGCTGATGTCTCTTTGTGTGCGTGTGTTGAAGAGAATGAAGGGATGAGAGAGAGATGAGGAAAATGCCGCTATGTTAGCCTGGTGTATCCTCATTCTCTACCATCCCTCTTTCTGGCTCCATATATGGCTTCTATATTAAATTGGTTTCCTTCCACGATGACAGTCCGTAATACTACACTTGATATGAGCCCATGTTCATAGCTGCATCCTATTGCATACTCACAAACAACTAATACTTGTCGGCCTTGCATCGTATGCCCAACCCCACTTTGGCACATAACCTGGTATAGATGACATTGTATGACCTGCAAACAAGGATTGTTCAGTCGTGTTGTTGTAATGATTTGGAGGAGGTGAAAATGGGACCATAAAATAGCTTAAGAAGACCATCAGGTTTGTGAAATAAGCTTCACTAACAGTGAAAGAAACTGGGGATGCTATGCAGCATACTTAGTTTGGAAGTGAACCCATTTTGTGTTAAAAAAACCATGCCGAAGATAGCAATCAGATGCATGAAATCAGCTTCTTTAACAGTATCTGAAAATGAAAATTTTTCATAATCTGAGCATATATGTTTCTTTAACAGTGACTGTGAACAATTGTTCTTAATTGGGCTGTGATTAGAAAGAGACGAGTTGGAGTGGAGATCTGGAAATCCATATAGAGTCATCTTGTTCATAATAATTTATTATTGTTGTTGTTCTTGTCGCTCTTGCTGTTGTTGCTGATGTCTCTATGTGTTCGTGTGCTGAAGGGAAAGAAGGGATGAGAGAGAGATGAGGAAAATGCCGCTATATTAGCCTGGTGTATCCTCATTCTCTACCATTCCTCTTTCTGGCTTCTATATTTGGTTTCCTTCCACGATGACAATTCCAGTTAAAACTACACTTGCTATGAGCCCTATTCGTATTTTTCTTCCATGAACTGAGGATGGTATATAGGTACGTATGCCAAAATCCTCCGGCCGGATATGCACAACACTTGGGTTTTGCGATATAGTTGGGCTAAAAAAGTAGTAGAGTAACATATAAGCTCAGATAATGGAGAAATTTTCATTTTCAGATACTGTCAATGTAACCTGATTGCAATCTTTGGCATGGTTTTTTTAACACAAAATGGGTTCACTTCCAAAATGAGTATGCTGCATAGCATCCCCAGTTTCTTTCACTGTTAGTGAAGCTTATTTCACAAACCTGATGGTCTTCTTAAGCTATTTTATGGTCCCATTTTCACTAACTGTTAGTGAAGCTGATTTCAAGCACCTGATTGTCTTCTTGGCATGTATGTTTTTATACCAAAAATGGGTTCACTGTGAACTGAGGATATTGTATAGGTACGTATGCCAAAATCCTCCGGCCGGATATGCACAACACTTGGGTTTTGCGATATAGTTGGGCTAAAAAAGTAATAGAGCAACATATAAGCTCAGATAATGGAGAAATTTTCATTTTCAGATACTGTCAATGTAACCTGATTGCAATCTTTGGCATGGTTTTTTTAACACAAAATGGGTTCACTTCCAAAATGAGTATGCTGCATAGCATCCCCAGTTTCTTTCACTGTTAGTGAAGCTTATTTCACAAACCTGATGGTCTTCTTAAGCTATTTTATGGTCCCATTTTCACTAACTGTTAGTGAAGCTGATTTCAAGCACCTGATTGTCTTCTTGGCATGTATGTTTTTATACCAAAAATGGGTTCACTGTGAACTGAGGATATTATATAGGTACGTATGCCAAAATCCTCCGGCCGGATATGCACAACACTTGGGTTTTGCGATATAGTTGGGCTAAAAAAGTAGTAGAGCAACATATAAGCTCAGATAATGGAGAAATTTTCATTTTCAGATACTGTCAATGTAACCTGATTGCAATCTTTGGCATGGTTTTTTTAACACAAAATGGGTTCACTTCCAAAATGAGTATGCTGCATAGCATCCCCAGTTTCTTTCACTGTTAGTGAAGCTTATTTCACAAACCTGATGGACTTCTTAAGCTATTTTATGGTCCCATTTTCACTAACTGTTAGTGAAGCTGATTTCAAGCACCTGATTGTCTTCTTGGCATGTATGTTTTTATACCAAAAATGGGTTCACTGTAGTCATCAGATATTATATAGGTACGTATGCCAAAATCCTCCGGCCGGATATGCACAACACTTGGGTTTTGCGATATGGTTGGGCTAAAAAAGTAGTAGAGCAACATATAAGCTCAGATGATGGAGAAATTTTCATTTTCAAATACTGTCAATGTAACCGGTTTTTTTAACACAAAATGGGTTCACTTCCAAACTAAGTATGCTGCATAGCATCCCCAGTTTCTTTCACTGTTAGTGAAGCTTATTTCACAAACCTGATGGTCTTCTTAAGCTATTTTATGGTCCCATTTTCACTAACTGTTAGTGAAGCTGATTTCAAGCACCTGATTGTCTTCTTGGCATGTTTGTTTTTATACCAAAAATGGGTTCACTGTGAACTGAGGATATTATATAGGTACGTATGCCAAAATCCTCCGGCCGGATATGCACAACACTTGGGTTTTGCGATATAGTTGGGCTAAAAAAGTAGTAGAGCAACATATAAGCTCAGATAATGGAGAAATTTTCATTTTCAGATACTGTCAATGTAACCTGATTGCAATCTTTGGCATGGTTTTTTTAACACAAAATGGGTTCACTTCCAAAATGAGTATGCTGCATAGCATCCCCGGTTTCTTTCACTGTTAGTGAAGCTTATTTCACAAACCTGATGGACTTCTTAAGCTATTTTATGGTCCCATTTTCACTAACTGTTAGTGAAGCTGATTTCAAGCACCTGATTGTCTTCTTGGCATGTATGTTTTTATACCAAAAATGGGTTCACTGTAGTCATCAGATATTATATAGGTACGTATGCCAAAATCCTCCGGCCGGATATGCACAACACTTGGGTTTTGCGATATGGTTGGGCTAAAAAAGTAGTAGAGCAACATATAATCTCAGATGATGGAGAAATTTTCATTTTCAAATACTGTCAATGTAACCGGTTTTTTTAACACAAAATGGGTTCACTTCCAAACTAAGTATGCTGCATAGCATCCCCAGTTTCTTTCACTGTTAGTGAAGCTTATTTCACAAACCTGATGGTCTTCTTAAGCTATTTTATGGTCCCATTTTCACTAACTGTTAGTGAAGCTGATTTCAAGCACCTGATTGTCTTCTTGGCATGTTTGTTTTTATACCAAAAATGGGTTCACTGTGAACTGAGGATATTGTATAGGTACGTATGCCAAAATCCTCCGGCCGGATATGCACAACAATTGGGTTTTGCGATATAGTTGGGCTAAAAAAGTAGTAGAGCAACATATAAGCTCAGATAATGGAGAAATTTTCATTTTCAGACACTGTCAATGTAACCTGATTGCAATCTTTGGCATGGTTTTTTTAACACAAAATGGGTTCACTTCCAAAATAAGTATGCTGCATAGCATCCCCAGTTTCTTTCACTGTTAGTGAAGCTTATTTCACAAACCTGATGGTCTTCTTAAGCTATTTTATGGTCCCATTTTCACTAACTGTTAGTGAAGCTGATTTCAAGCACCTGATTGTCTTCTTGGCATGTATGTTTTTATACCAAAAATGGGTTCACTGTGAACTGAGGATATTATATAGGTACGTATGCCAAAATTCTCCGGCCGGATATGCACAACACTTGGGTTTTGCGATATAGTTGGGCTAAAAAAGTAGTAGAGCAACATATAAGCTCAGATAATGGAGAAATTTTCATTTTCAGACACTGTCAATGTAACCTGCTTGCATTCTTTGGCATGGTTTTTTTAACACAAAATGGGTTCACTTCCAAAATAAGTATGCTGCATAGCACCCCCAGTTTCTTTCACTGTTAGTGAAGCTTATTTCACAAACCTGATGGTCTTCTTAAGCTATTTTATGGTCCCATTTTCACTAACTGTTAGTGAACCTGATTTCAAGCACCTGATTGTCTTCTTGGCATGTATGTTTTTATACCAAAAATGGGTTCACTGTGAACTGAGGATATTATATAGGTACGTATGCCAAAATACTCCGGCCGGATATGCACAACACTTGGGTTTTGCGATATAGTTGGGCTAAAAAAGTGGTAGAGCAACATATAAGCTCAGATAATGGAGAAATTTTCATTTTCAGATACTGTCAATGTAACCTGATTGTTTAACACAAAATGGGTTCACTTCCAAACTAAGTATGCTGCATAGCATCCCCAGTTTCTTCTTTTGTTGTTAGTGAAGCTTATTTTCATGCATCTGATTGTGATCTTGGCATGTTTTTTTGACCAAAACGGGTTTACTGTGAACTGAGGATGCTATAGGTACGTATGCCAAAATCCTCCGGATACGCACAACAATTGGGTTTTAGATTTAGTTGGGCACAGTGAATTAGTAGAGCAACATATAAGCTCAGATAATGGAAATTTTTATTTTCAGATACTGTTAATGAAGCTGATTGCTATCTTTGGCATGATTTTTTAACAAAAAATGGGTTCACTTCCAAACTAAGTATGCTGCTAGCATCCTCATTTTCTTTCACTGTTAATGAAGCGTATTTCATTAAGATCCAGGATGGCAAATTTTGACTGGGCTATGATTGGATTGTTTAGTGGATGTTGTCTATGTTCTTAATTGGGCTGTGATTAGAAAGAGTGGGCTCGAGTGGAGATCTGGAAACCCATATAGAGACATCTTATTCATAATAATTTATTATTATTGTTGTTCTTGTTGCTCTTAAGGTGGTTGCTGATGTCTCTTTCTGTTCGTGTGCTGAAGGGAAATAAGGGATGAGAGAGAGATGAGGAAAATGCCGCTATGGTAGCCTGGTGTATCCAAAGTCTCTACCTTTCTTCTTTCTGTTTCCATTTCTGGCTTCTATATATATTTGGTTTCCTTCCACGATGACAGTTCCCTAAAAATACACTTGATATGAGCCCTATCTTATTTTTCTTATTTTTCTTATATTTGGTTTCCGTCCACGATGACAGTTTCATGGATTGTCTGAACAATCCATGAAGGACATGCTTAGATACTGAATTTTCATTTGTTTTATTGTTTTAGATAGTGGATATTCCCAATCAGAGGAGAATATAAAGGTTTCAAGTTAGATACTGAATTTTCATTTGTTTTGTTATTTTAGATATATTTAAAAACAAAATTAAGTACGGAATTTTTAGCATTGCAATGTAATTATTTTACCTCTGTATATATCATTAACAATTCCATTTGCAGTTGGCACTTTGATCTTATAATTCGAGATACAGGTAGTTCTTTTTGCAAGTTCAAAAAATATGTATATTCTGTATTGTGATCTACTGTTCAATTAAACTATTGTTTTTTTTTCACAGAGCGGTCGTCAAGATGAAGGAAATTCTGATGATCAGAGCTGAAGCTACTTGAGGGGTATGAATCTGCGGTCCTCCTTGTTGTTCTTATGTCCTCCTTGCTGTATGGTTGTTGTTCTTATGTCCTCCTCCTTGCTGTTGTTATGTCAGACTGGTTTTTTTTATGAGAGTTATGTCATACTTTGAATTTGGGATATTTTGGATATTTGTCAGACTGGTTTGTTTGGATATTTTGGATGTTAGTCTCTATATTAATTTGTTAATTATGACACTGTTAATTAATCAATGAATTTGGACGTTGATATGACACGTGTGAAACTTGATTATCTTTAATTATTCTTGTGTTTGGTTGTGGTTTACGCAGTAGTATGCAACGAAATTGATTGAATCAGTTGTGAGAATTAGTTTACAGGTTTTGTAAATGAAACTGTGAATTGAAATCGAACGGAAAAGCGGAGTATCGAAAATAAACGGGCATAGCCAGAACGGCGTTTTAAAAAACGGCGGTCTATATAATTTAATTGTTGGAGTGTGTGATACACCGACGTTTCAATGCACGCCGGCGAAAGTTATCAGCTGTAACGGCACAGGCGTACACCGGCGTTTTATAAACGCCGGCGTATATAACTACACCGGCGTTTTTTGGTCGCGCCGGTGTTCGTAAACAGGGAAAAGCAGGCGCTCATAAACGCACATACACCGGCGTTTCTTGACCGCCGGTATACTTTCGATCTACACCGGCGTTTTCATATACGCCGGTGAATGGATAAATACCGGCGGTTTACGACCGCCGGTGTATGTATATAGGTGCACAAGAACGGCACCCAGAGACCGATATACACCGGCATTTTATGACCGCCGGTGTAGTCCTAACATTTACCGGCGTCCACCAAAAACGCCGGTGTAGACCCCTTCGTTTCAGCGACGCCCGCTTCGGCGGCAGTTGGACCGGCGCTATTGTAAACGCCGGTGAAAGTTTCACCGGCGTAAAAAAACGCCGGTATAGACGTAAAAAAGCGCCGGGAAAGCTACTTTCTTTTGTAGTGACACGAAATAAAAGAAGAAATGCATGATGTTGACACACAAATACAACAAACCGAACCCACTAATAGTTGAAAAACTAGGGGAGAACAAGTGATTGACACAGATTTTATGACTATATCCCTGATGAGAATAATCCGGGTGTAGGACAAATGATTTGTAAACATTGTGACAAGATTTACAAATGGAAGAAGAGAGAGAGAACAAGTACAATTAAATGGCACATTTTAAATGTAGAAAAAGATTTAGTACAAGACCAACAAGGCCAACAAAAAATCTACCCTAGGACCGGACAAATAGATAGACAACCCTATGATCCTGAACTTGTTCGTCGGGAAATGGCCTGATTAGTTATTAAGGATGAGCTACATTTTTCCTATTCCGGGAGTGGAATGTAGAGTCTTTCAACCAAAATGCACAAAATCCATATTTTAGAAGAATTCCTAGAAACACACAAAAGTCCGATTGTTTTAAACTTTACAACGAAATGAGAGACACTTTAATTGCACTCTTGTATTCTTTAACTTGTAGAGTATCGTTAACTTCTGATTGTTGGAAAGGTTGTAACGATATTCTGATGATGGGCTTAACTTGTCATTGGATAAATAGTGACTGGATGATTCAAAAGAGAATCATCTCACTTGCGGCTTTGCCATATTCCCATAGTTGACTAGTTATTGCAACACGTATTTTAGAAATTTGCGATTTATATTATATTCGTGATAAAATTTTTACTATCAGTTGTGATAATGCATCTAGCAACAATGCTTCGATTAGCACATTAAAACACAATTAGCTCCTCGATGTAAGGATTTTTCATGTTAGATGTGCGTGTCACATTTTGAATTTATGTGTACAAGATGCATTGAAAGTAGCCGATTCATATATAATTGCAATTAGAAATTGTGTACATTTTATTGCTTTGAGTAGTCCTATGCTGCAAGAATTTAAAGTATGGTGGAAAGCTAGGGGAATACATTTTAGAAAATTTCCTAAAGATGTTAAACACCGATGGAACTATACTTTGGATATACTAAATGTTTTTTTTGATGAACCGGATAGAGTCATGTGACTCCAGCCAAACAAACAATTATATAAATGAAAATAAGTACAGGTAAAACAAGGTATTACAAGGCATAAAACTCTACTAATCAGGATGCTACAAAAAATACATCTGAGCACGATACTGAAAAGTAGGACCTCTCAAAGCACTAATTACAATAACACATGCAGAAAACAACCCGCAAGGAGACAGACAGGGAAGCAGCACAGGAAGGCAGCCGCAGGCTCCAATGCGCAGCTCGGTGCCCGAGAGTAGGAGCAGACGCACCTTCGTAGTTGGCCCTGATCTCCGTCCGAGGAGGATGAACAGATCGAACAACCAAAGGTGCCAAGACCTGAAGTTGGGGAGACCATGGGTGCCAAGACCCAGGTCTGACCAGCAGGCCACCACCGCAGGGACAAAAATAGCCAATCCAGGGCATTACGCACTGTTAAAAAGCCTACAGCCCCCTTGAATGCCGCAATCACAAAAAACCACTCCCAAAGAACAATCCAAAGCGATAACAATGCTTAAATAGCTAAAGAACAGCCCGCTCATAATTAGAACTAAACGGAAAGAACAAGCTTGGACCACCGAAGTCCAACAAAAAGAAGGGAGGTTGCTAAGACCTTGCGAGCAACTCAGAAAAACAAACACATAACCGAGCCAGATGAAGTTCATAGCAAGAAATGCTTAGCACCCGACCAAGCGGGAGACAAAGTGAAAATCGTTCCTTCAAACACAGCAAAGCGCTAAACCAAACAACCAGTCCAAGTACCAAAACAGATCTAGGAGGTTGGAGCAAGAGGAAAGAAAATCACCACATCTAGCAAATTATCGACAGCAAAAGAACAAAAGCATAAAACAGAACGGCGTAGAGCCAAAAGCAATTCCCATAAGTAAAACAGAGAAAGTACAAAATAGCCACCACTGCGCTACAAAATCCGAGCGCAACAAAAAACAAAACACGAGCTACTAAGCTCATCAGCGGAGGTGCAAGAAGTGAAGCTCCCTACCACCTTCAAGCCTGCGAATAAGAGAAAAGAAGACAAGAAAAAGGTAAATCAGAGGAGAATAACCTTAACAATACAGTAAAGGAGAAAAGAACATAAAGCATTGAGGGTACGGAGACAATTAAAGGCTTCATGTAGCCTATGACTAAGGAGAGAGTCTCTAGCTTCAATCGAAAGGGTGGAGGACCAGAATTTAAAGAAAAATAAAAAATATGCTATTAAGAGTTGGATAGAGGAAGCCTGGTGCTTGAATAACCTCTTGTTTCTTTCCATCCAAATGATCCAAATGATAATTTGAACTGATAGGTTCCAAGATCTATGATAATTTTTAATCGACGGGGGACAAGACCAGCACGAGAGTAAGTTGGGAGGAATCGAAGGAACTTCCCAAGCTAGGGAACATATTTTCCACAATGGGCACGTGAAGTTGCAGTTAACAAACATATTATCTGTGTCCTCAAAACAATTAGCGCAAAGGGTACACAGCTGTCCCCACTCTAAATTTCTTTTGTTGAGGATTTCAACGGTCAGCAGCCTGTTGTTTAGGGCGAGCCAGGTAACAATTTTAACTTTGAGGGGAGCACAAGACTTCCAAATGAACTCGGTGAATGGGGATAGAATACCTCTAAAGTTAAGAAAGTGGTAAAAGGATTTAACTGAGAAAGTCCCCGCCGAGTTCCATCTCCAAGAGATATCTTCTTTCGGCTGCCACTCAAAATTGGTGAGAGAACTGAGAAGATCATTTAAGTCTGAAGATAAGTGAGATGGGAAGCTGTCGAAGAAAGGGATGAGCCAGTATCTATGCGAGTCTATCAGAGTAAAGGATTCAGCTACCGTGGCAAGGGGATTGGAGAACAGATGGAAGAGAGCAGGGAATGAAGAGGCAAGTTTGGAATTACCAATCCAAATATCAGACCAAAACATAGTCTTAGAACCGTCGAAACAATCATGGATAATGCTACATTGAAAAGCTTCAGCCGCTTTCCAAATACCCTTCCAGAAAGGGGAGGCGTTACGGTGGATAGAGGTAGGGAGATCCCACCACCGGCGGTTGGAATAGCAGTTGGCCTTGATACTATGGATCCAAGGTAAGTGATCGCTTTTGAAGAACCTCCAGAGCCATTTACCCAATAGGGCCAAATTATGGTGTCTAAGGTTCAAAACTCCTAAACCCCCCGCCTCTTTGGAGGAACAAACCAGTTTCCAATTGCAAAGGTGAGAACCTGGCTTGTGAGAGGAAGATCCAGACCAGAAAAAGTTACTTCTGATTTGGTCTAACCTCTTGATAACCCAAGAGGGAACATAATAGAATGACATCATATAGAGAGGGATAGCTGAAAGGACCAAGTTAAGAAGGGTAAGTCTACCACCACGGGAGAGAAGTTTCCCAATCCAAACGTTAAGCCTGGATTCGACCTTGTCCACCATCCGCAACCAGTCAAATTTATGCAGTTTACCCCATCTCAAGGGAATACCCAAATAGGTGATGGGGAAAGAAACAATAGGGCAGTTGAAGAAGTTGGATATTTCGATCTGGCGGTTGGGGGAACCTCCCAACCAGAGCACTGAGGATTTTTGAAAATTGTTCGAGAGGCCCGACGCCAATTCGAAACAATACAGAAGGAATTTAAGATTACGGAGAGATTGAGGGTTTGGTTTAGCAAATATGATAGTATCATCTGCGTATTGCAGGTTGAGAACACCATGAAAGAGACGCGAAGCGCCTAGACCCTTAATGACCTGCGCTTCCCATGCATTGTGCAAAAGTTTGCTAAAAATATCTGCCACTAGGGAAAATAATAAGGATGATAGTGGATCCCCTTGGCGGAGACCACATCTAATTTTAAATTTGTGGCCTTTGGAACCGTTTATTACGATGGACGAGGTGCCAGAGAAGAGACTGGATTTAATCCAAGCGATCCATTTGGGGCCAAACCCCCTGTTAAGGAGGATATCAAATAGAAATTCCCAACTGACATTGTCGTAAGTTTTTTGGAACTCAAGTTTGAGAAGAATTCCTTCAGAGTTAGAGTTGTGGCAGTGTGAGATAATTTCATAGGCCGAAGCCACACTGTCAAGGATAAAACGATCCCTAATAAAACCCGATTGAGCGGAATCTATAAGTGGTGGAATAATAGCACTGAAACGTACGGAAAGGACTTTCATGATGATTTTGAAGGTAGAGTTGATAAGGCTAATAGGCCGAAAGATAGAAACTGAGTGTGCTCCCATTATTTTGGGGATGAGCACTATGTGAGCATAATTGATACGATCGAAGGAAAAAGATCCCTAATGAAGCTCCGAGAACATACGGAGGAGATCATCTTTAAAATACTGCCAGAACCTTTGGAAAAAGAAAGCCAGGAATCCGTCCGGTCCTGGCGCTGAATCGCTTTTTAACCCAAAAACTGCCGATTTGATCTCCTCCAGAGAAAAGTGGGCTTCGAGGGAAGAAATGTCCTGAGACGGAGTCCCGTAAAGTTGATGCCAATCAAGGCAAATAAAATGCTGTTTGTGAGAACCAATCAGATTTTTGTAGACAGAGAGGAAAGTCCGATGGATCTCCTCATCGGTGCTGAGTTCGACACCATTGTCAGAAATGGAGGAGATACGATTACAACGCTGCTTGTGGGAGGCAAAGTTATGGAAGAAAGTGGTGTTACCGTCACCTTCCTTTAACCAATTAACTCTGGCTCTTTGAGCCCATTTGATGTGGTCCTGATTAAGAATGTCGGCGAAATATCGCTTACAAGAAAACTCTAAGCTCGAGCAGAGTCTGATAATGGGCCTTGCTCCTCCATCAGATCGAAAGAATCTATTGAGCTGAGAAGAAGGTTTTTAAGGAAATTGGTGTTATTTTGTCTATCGGCACGCCAAATTTTGCACCCGAATTTGATAGCATGTAGTTTAAGGAGAATGCCACCCAGACCAGACGATCCGGTAACTGCGGATAGGCATTCCACTACAAGGTTGACAAAGAGTTGATCTTGTAACCAAAATTTTTCGAATCGGAATTTATGATGATGAGGGAAGGAGAAATTGGAGTGAAGGGCGATTGGAACATGGTCCGAGGAGGGGTCTGGTAAAGCCTTGACGAAGGAGTTGTGAAACTGGTTAATCCAGGTGAAAGAAACGAGAAATCTGTCTAGTTTGGCCATCGTCGGAGATTGACGCAGGTTTGACCAGGTGAACGATCTACCATTAAGCAGGAGATTGATCAGCTGGAGATCACGAATACAATCGTTGAAAAGGGAGGAGTGAGAATCATAGGGGGACGGGGTTGATCTTTTGCAGGAGAATCTGGTGACATTAAAGTCCCCACAAAGAAGACAAAGGTCAGACGAGAAATTGTGAAGGGATTGGAATTCGTTCCAAAAGAGAGGGCGCCTGTCCGAAGTGGAGGGGCCATAAACCGAGATCACCGTGAGGGTACAATTAAGAGTCGTCCAGTGTAGTTGGACAATATGGAAAAAGTTAAGACGCTGGACCGAAATAAGAGAGAAGACTGACTCTTTGAATCCGAATAAGATACCTCCCCTCGATCCTATCGCGTCAAGAGAGATCCACCTGGGGATGATGGATCCTCCGATGGAGCGAAAGATAGAAGGGGAGGGTGAGTCGATCTTTGATTCCTGAATGGAAATAAGATCACAACGAGAAGAGTGAATAAGGTGATAAATGGCCCTTTGTTTAACGGGGCAATAGAGACCCCGGATATTCCAAGAGATACTAATCATGGAAAAGAAGGTGCTCTCGAACTCTGATAAGTTCTTTCTGCCTTAAGGAGGAGATCAAAGACGAATTACCCAGATCAACAATAAAACACAAATCCTTGGCGCAATTTGCCAATTGATGATTGGATAATAGATCAAATTGAGGATGAAAAATAGAACCCAATACATTTTGATGCAGCAGGGAAGAGGGGAGGGAAGGTTTGTCGCTAGGAACAACAATTTCTAACGGAGTCGAGTTTGGCTCATAAGTTGTAATCGTTCTCGCCATTTTTTTAGCTAAAATCTGGGCACTAGATCGAATGAGGCGGAGTGGGAGTTAATCATCCGATGAAAATCTACGCCCAGAGTCTCTTCCCTCCTTGATAGGAGACCGACAAGGAGGAATGTCGGGGTCAGCTAAAGAAGAGAAATTGGAAGAAAAGGGGGAGATTAGAGAAGGTAGGGAAATCACTGTGTCTGCCCTAGATCGAGAGCCAGGAAGATGCAGGTCAGAGGCGCTGTCTGTGTTAGATAACACATTCGGAAGCGAGACCTCCTCTACCTTCCGAAAAAGGGGAACCCACGGAGAAAATAAAGAGATGGTAATGGGGTGGAGAGGGGCCCGGAGAGAGCAATAAGGAATAGCACTAAAATATCGCAATAGCTCCAATAACCGAGCATGATCAGAGAAGCTAAATTGAATAGAAATAAACGACTTACAATCAGGCGATACCTGTTTGAGAGAACGTTCACGCTCTAGCTCTGCTTCCTCAACTTGAAGCAGGTCATCTTGATCGATCCAATCCTTTTTTTAGAAGATGACGACTTTTTGACCATGATGGGGAGGATATACTAAATGTTGTTACTCAATACAAAGATATTATAAACATTTTTTGTCTTGCAAGAAAAACATGAAAAAATTTCAAATGACTCCCTAATCATGGTATTTTGCCAAATCTTTATTACGATTTTTGGAACATTTTAAAACCGCAACTTTGAAGTTTTCTACATTTTATGATTTTACTTCTAGTAGTATTTTTATTTCAATCAGTACTATGATGCAAAATTTTCAAGGAATAATTTCGGACGAATACATTGGCCATATTGTTGTTCCCGCTTATACAAAATTTTTGAATTATTTTAATCCCCCTCATATGTTGTATTGTATTGCTACTGTTATGGATCCTCATATCAAATTAGCGGGTACGAGGAGTTTGATTGAAATGTATTTTACTTTACTTGGAGATGAATCTGAAACTAATTGCGACACATTTTTTGCTAGCTTTGAATCGACATTGAATAACTTGTATGATTATTATGATAAATCTTTTGCATCTAGTAGTCCAACTAGTATAGTTACTTTTTCTTCTTCTACTTCTAGATGTAAGAGTAAAAGTACATTAGAAGATGCGACTTTTAATTTACTTGCTCGTATTCAATCAAAAAAACCTAGTTCTAATGCACCTAATGAATTAAATTGGTATAATCAACAAGATAGTGAGAGTTCTAGTACTAAGATTGAAGTGCTATAATGGTGGAAAGAACATGAAAATATTTTCCTATTCTTTCACATATGGCTAGAGATCTACTAACTCCTCCTGTCTCTACAGTTGCTTCTGAATTTTTTTTTCTTCAAGTGGCAGAGTTCTAACAGATTACAGGAATCGCTTGAAGCCGGATTAGTTAGAGATGTTCGTGTGCACTGAAGATTGGATGAAGGCTGAAAACAGGACTCAAGAAAAGGCGGTATCTATATCAACAAGTGGAAGCAACTTTCTGAAGTCCAACAACAAGATAAGGAATTTGGGGGATTAGATCCTAGGTTTAGGTTAAGTAGAGGTGCACGACAGTAGTCCAATTTCCACTCTTTAGTCTAACTCTAGGCTATCTCGAACTCTAGATTGTCCTCTCAAACATGTAATTGGAGAGATTTGTATATTTATTTAACAGTATTTGTATGTAAAAAAATTGTAAAATTTTTATTGAAGTTGAAATGAACAAATATATACAATTTTTTTCAAATTCTTAATCTCTTATCTTTGTTGTACAATTTTTATTTATTTATTTTTTTAGGTTAAAAGAGATGGGAAAAAAAACTTGTATTTGTAAATTGTATGTAAAAAAAACTTGAAAAAAATTCATAGTAGTTAAAATGAATAATCAATAATATATGCATTTTTTCAATTTTATACATTTATACTTGTTTTATTTTTTTTAAGTGAAGTTGTATATAAAAAAAATAAAATTAAATTAAAAAAAAAATGGTCCAACCCGCGACCCGGCCCAACCCGAAATGGGTTCAACTCTAACGGGTTCGCGGGTAGATCGGGTCGACATTACCAATTTCGAACCCGGCTCGGCCCGGCCCGGTTGACACCCCGACCCGACACGAACCCGCCCAAGTTAGGCTTCAACCCGCGCAGGTTCGACCTGACCCGGCCAGGTCGACCCGAATGCCAACCCTAAGAAAAATAGTGGGATAAATTCGCAAGTGACTCGGATTACCATGCCAAGCGGTATGGGATGGGCCTAGCGAATTTTTGGAGAAATTCGCAACGGACCCGGATTACCACCCCGAGAAGTGCGAGGCGAGCCATGCGAATTTGTTGAATAAATTTGCAAGTGACACAAATTACCATGCCGAGGGGTGAAGGACGAGCCAACCAAATTTGTGGAAGAAAATTGCCAGTGACCTGGGTTACCACGCCGAGGGGCGAGGGACGAGCCAAACGAATTTTTTGGAGAACTTTGAGAGTGATCCGGATTACCTTGTCGATGGGCGAGGGACGAGCCACACAAATTTTTGGAAGAAATTTGTGAGTGACCCGGATTATCACCCCGAGGGGCGAGGGGTGAGCCAAGTGTATTTGTGGAAGAAATTCGCGAGTGACCTGGGTTACCACGCCGATTGGCTAGGGACGAGATAAGCGAATTTATTGGAGAAATTCGTGAGTGACCCGAATTACTATGCTAAGGGGCAAAGGACGAGTCGAGTGAATTTTTGGGCAAAATTCGTGAGGGACCCGGATTACCATGCCAAGAGACGAGGGACGGGCCAAGAAAATTTGTCGGAGATATTCGTGATTTACCCAGATTTTCACTCCGAGGGGCGAGGGGCGAGCCAAGCAAATTTGTTGAAGAAATTCATGAGTGACCTGGATTACAACGCCAAGGGGCGAGGGGCGAGCCAACCGAATTTGTTGAAGAAATTCATGAGTGACCTGGATTACAACGCCAAGGGGCGTGGGAAGAGCCAAGAAACTTTTTGGAGAAATTTGTGAGTGACCCTGGATTACCATGCTGAGGGACGAGTGACGAGTCAAACGAATTTTCGGGAGAAATTCACGAGTGATCCGGATTACCACCTCGAGAGGCGAGGGCGAGCCAGGCATTTTTGTGGAAGAAATTCGTGAGGGCCTAGGTTACCAAGCCGAGAGGAGAATGACGAGCCAAGTGAATTTATTGCAGAAATTTGCAAGTGACCCGGATTACCGTGACGAGGGATGAGGGACGATGGACTAGCCAATCGAATTTGTCAGAGAAATTCCTTAATGACTCAGATTACCACACCGAGGAGCGAAGTGTTAGTGTATGCCCTAGAGGCTAGCTGTGTACCGAGCTTACTAGTTTGCTTTGTATCATAACATTTATTTTCTATTGAGCCATTTTATTTATTGTGAATTAAATGAACAAATTAAAGTTCTTAGAATAGTAAGTTCAATGTCATGGGATATCAAGTGCATGACTTGATTGTGAGATCCTATTGGCTGAAATCAGAACACTATTCTTAAATATCTCTAGTCAAGTATTATTGTGAATTAGGACAACGAAGATACAAAGAGACTATTGTGTACGTAAACTGATAATCATTCTCACGGGTCATGGATATGAGATATCAAGTCTTCACATGGGTACATATTAGAGTAATAATGTACTGGACAGACTCACCATAAGAACGTTGCATGGATCGATACGTGAGTGTCATAAGAAGTTCACACAGTGACCATGGTGTATGTAGTCATTTGACTTGAAGTCACATCGATTTCCTACATGAGAATTTATATGTTTTAATGCCGTCGAACGTTGTTTGTAATAAGGTGATTATAAAGTCGGCTATTGGATATACTACAAATCATGCGGAGGGATGTAAGTGACTTAGATATGATTTGTCCCTCCTACATAACAAGAGCGATATCTACGGGCCCCTTGATTAAGTGAGACTACAAATTGTATGGCCGTGCTCAAATGTCTCAATATGAGATATTGTGCTCATCTGTTTTAGTAAGTCTACTCGGACATCAAGAAACCAAAGATTGAACTGTACAATGGTGACACGCTCTATGCCTTGTGGTCAATTAATATATCTGGACAGAATGACTAGACTACATGATAACATTGGTCACGAATAAGTTATGTCAAATCACTGGCATTCCCATTACTTAAGTAGTAGTGATATATTGCTAAATACCACTCACTATTTGTAACACTAGAATAGAATTTTAGTATTACTGTCAACGTAATGGGAACCTACAAGGTCACACACTTAGAATGGATGGAAATTGAGATTCAAATTCATGAGATGGATTTTATTGGGAATCCTAGTAAGACTTGGACTCGTGACAAGATTGGGTAATTAATTAGATAAAATGTGCCAACTAAAGTTAGAAGACCCACACACGAATCTGACCCAGGTCAGATTGTGAGTTTAACCGCCTCACCACTCTCTTAGGGTTGATTTTCTACACATATATATATAATATATTTCTGTAAAAATAAAATATGAGAAAACCCTAGCCGTCACAGAAACTGTGAGAGAGACAGAGATCGTGAGGAAACATCCCCTTCCTGCAACTAGCACCGCAGCGTGAGAGAGAGCTTGGTTTGATTTGTTCGTGTGGATATAGTAGAGGCACCGCAACCTTTACGATTGACATATTTGGAGACACCAGATCCATCTTTAAGGTATAGCTCCTAAACACGAATTACAATTTCTGCACGTATCTGTGGCTAGGTTTTGATATTTTGTGATTTTTCTACTGTGTGATTGCCCTCGAAACCTAGCAGTGGTATCAGAGCCACTTGCGAAACCATAATTTGGTTTTGTATGATAACCTAGCAGTTGTATCAGAGCCACTTGCAAAACCATAATTCAGTTATGTATGATATATGATTATTCATGATATGTTTGCACTTTTGGATGAAAGATTCATATGTGATATAATTTTTGCAATAGTTGCAATATAAGAATTTGTTTATGTGTTGGTTGTTAACATAGATGACACACCAGGGTAGCCCTGGTTTGGAACTATTGAAAACCCTAGAGCAGCAAGATGTGATTTGTAGTGACATTAGGATTTTTTTAAAGCATGAAGAGTTCATGCGCCTGCATCGTATGCAGTGGCGTTAGGGTTTCTTTAGACATAAAGAGTTCATGCTCTGGCAGGTGGCAAGGGATGATGAGGCAATTTTTTAACTCTGCGTAGGGTAACAATATTAATTCCCCAAAAAAAAATTCCTTAAAAGAACTAAATAAAATCATAACAACTTATTCTTTGTTTATTATGTTATGTGTTGCATGGTGCATGGTTGTGACCTTAGTTCTGTGATACATGGTTTAGTTCTGTGATGCATGGTTTATGTTCTATGATGTATAGTTTATATTTTGGTATTTTAATATGACTTGTGTGTCGTGCATCTCTCTACATTCTAATTGCAATCTAAATACGGCCTACGTGTTGTGCCTTTCTCTGTACACTCTGATTATACATTATTTTCTTTATATGAAAATGTAATCTCACTATGGAGGCAAGGAATTGGAAACCATACGAAAACTTAACTTAGAAGCTACTTGGAGAAGACGCGATAGTCCCTATGTTTGATTATTGATACTCTCATTGGCTTGGGAGTATAAATACTTTATGGGTCACCACCATGTCACATATATTTTATGCATATATGTTGTATGAGATGCATTGGTTTTTTTTTTGTTGCATGCTAATGGATAATAGCTGGTGAGAAAAATTAATAAAATAACAAAATTTCTCAAAGTAAATATTAAGTCATAATAAGATAGAAAATTTCTCCAATGCGTGGCACTCGTCTAGGCTAGGATCAATTAAGTGTAGGCCTGCCTAAGCAGGTAGCCTTTATCTATCATGGTGAGACGCAATTGGATAAAAATAATTTTCAACTGCCAACCATTGGGTCTGACTTAACTAGGCTATTTCAATAGGATTAAAAGTTTAGAGGCATAGAGTTGGGCTTCAGTCTATGAGATAGATTAGAATAAATATTATCCACCCAACTATCCAAGAGTTGCATACGATGTAATTGGGAAGTGTTCCCTACCTAAATAATGAATTTTGGGTGATCAGCCAAAGCTGACTCCGAACTATGTCAAATATGGATCTTGATCTACTAGAAAATCTTACGATAGGATTTTCCAAGTCACTGGTGAGGGTCGTTTATTTTAATAAAAATAGTAGGAGGTATATTTAATAAAAGAACTTATTAAATATTTCAATGTCATGATACACACTCTGCATATTTCTGTTGATGGTTACCTTATTGATTTTTGTTATATATTTTAATGACATGATATTTACTTTGCATACTTCGGTGATAGATTACTATAGCATCCAACACATCAAATAACCTATTATTGCGATCTGTCCATGAGAAGGACAAACTATCTGGAACAAATTTTCTAGACTGGTACTGGAATCTGAGGATAGTTCTCATGCATGAGAAAATGTTGTATGTTCTAGAGCAGCCTATTCCTGAGCCACCTGCTGCAAGTGCCCCAAGCATCGAAAAGAATGCTCATAAGAAGCATCAAGATGACATCTTGGACGTTGGTTGTCTCAAGCTAGCCACCATGAGCTCTGAGCTTCAGAAGCAACATGAGAACATGGATGCCTATGATATAATCGAACACCTAAAGAGGCTCTATCAAGAGCAGACTCGACATGAGAGGTTTGAAGTCTCAAAGGCATTAGTACAAACTGGCAGAAGGAGGCCCTATTTAAACTCATGTGCTTAAGATGATTGGGTACATAGAGAACCTGGAAAGGCTTGGTTTTCTTTTGGGTCAAGAGTTAGCCACTGACTTGGTCCTGTAATCGTTGCCGGAAAGTTATAGTCAATTCTTCATGAACTACAACATGAATGAAATTGACAAACCTCTGTGAGAACTATTAAGCATGTTGAGAACTGCTGAGCGCAACATTAGTAAGGAAATACCATCATGATGGTCCAACAAACCAAAGGTAAGGACAAGGACAAAAAGCAGATTAAAAAACTCAATGACAAGGGAAAGGGCAAGGGCAATTTCAAGCTCAGCACCTCTACCTTGAAATCTAAGGGTGGGGTGGCCAAGGAGGGCACATGCTTTCGCTGTGGTGAGACCGAACATTGAAAGAGGAACTGCAATAAGTACATGGAGGAGCTTAAGAAGAAGAATGGAAGTGAGATTTCCATTACATGTATTTTTGTTATAGAAGTCAATATATCTAATTCTGCATGTTGGGTATTAGATAATGGATGTGGATATCACATTTGTGTAAATGTGCAGGATCTCAAAATGAGTAGACCATTGGCTATGGGCGAAGTGGACCTACGAGTTGGAAATGGAGCAAAAGTTGCTACTTTAGCTGTAGGGACTTATCATTTATCATTGCCCACTGGGCTTATCATTGAGTTAGAGAACTGTTATTTTGTTCCTGCTATTAGTAGGAATATTATATCTATTTCTTGTTTGGACAATAAGGATTTTTCATTTATAATAAAGAAAGGTTGTTTTATTTATTTGAAAGATATCTGTTTTGGTAATGCAAAATTGAGTAATGGACTTTATATTCTCGACCACGAGTCTATAATATAAATACAAGAGGTTCAAATCAAATGATATGAACCCAACTTACCTTGACATTGTTGTTTGGACACATAAATGAAAACCACACAACTAAACTCCATATAGATGGATTCTTGGACTCATTTGATTTTCAATCATATGAGTTATGTGAATCTTGTTTGTTGGGAAAGATGACAAAAGCTTTATTCACTGGAAAATGTGAAAGGACTAGTGATCTTTTAGGTCTCATACACAGTGATGTCGTCGGACCTTTCAATACAGTGGGTAAAGGTGGTTTTCAGTACTTCATTACATTCACTCATGATTTTAGTAGATATGAGTTTGTGTATCTAAAGAAACATAAATCAAAATCATTTGAAAAGTTCAAAGAATTCAAGAATGAGGTACAGAACCAACTTGGTAAAAGTATTAAAGCTCTTCGATCAGATCGAGGTGGTGAGTACTTAAGCCAAGTATTTGATGACCATTTAAAAACAGTGTGGGATACTATGTCAACTCACTCCCCCTGGAAAACCACAATGGATTGGTGTCTCTGAGAGGAGAATTGAACCTTCTTAGACATGGTTCGATCTATGATGATCCATGCAAACCTTCCAAGCTCTTTCTGAGGACATGCTCTATTAACAGCTGCATCCACACTTAACCGTGTTCTATCTAAAATGATTCAAGAGACATCATATGAGATATGGATGGGGAGGCATCTTAGTAAGATTTGGGTTTATGAAGCCTACGTAAGGCGCCAAGTCCTTGATAAACTTGATACCAAATCTGATAAGTGCTTCTTTGTAGGATATCCTAGGGAAACCAAGGGATACTATTTCTATAAACTCATCGAAGGAAAAAGTTAGTCGCACGGACTACTGTGTTCCTAGAGAGAGAATTTGTCTCCAAAAGAACCAGTGGGTGAAAGATAGAACTTGAAGAAACACAAAGTTCACAAAGTAGCAGCGAACCTGTCATTCCCCGCTTCCTAAAAAGAATACAGAATACGGATACGCGAAAAAAGCCCAGCGAATGATTTTCATCATCCATAAGCTGTTCAAGAATCTTTACAACATCTCACAAAATAATCACAGTCGGAAGCAAAATTATCAACCAACATGCACCTATGAACCAAAATACCAACAAGAATACTTGAAACCAAATACATTAATCTCAAATAGTCATGATCTGAATAAGTCAAAATCTTGGGTTACATTGCCCAAATACAAGAATAAATCCAAGTATAAGAATACAATATTGTTCAAGCAAGCAACAAGAAATAATAATAATAAAATCCATCACTAGTACTTCATGTCATCAATACCATCTGGAACCTGTTCTCCAAAATCTGCAATACAAAAATTGCAGGGAAGAGAAAAGGAGAAAACAAGTACCCGTCAATTGCAAGTTACGGGCCGCTTGTAATGCAGGATACAAGTACATGGGGAAAACTAACTAATAGCATGGTATAAGCATGATATCAAAATAAACAACTAGCATGGTATAAGGCGAACAAGTATCATGTAGCATATATTAAGAGTCAAGTAAACAAGTATCACGTAAGTAAGCAAGAAGTGTCAAGTGTCACGTAATCATGTATCAAGTGTCAAGTTTCAAGTCTCATGTGTCATGTAGTCAAGTATCAAGCAAGCATGTATCATGTTCAAGTATCATGTATCCAGTCTTGTAGTTATTAATATCTAAGTAGCACTTCATGCAACCCAGCTTTTACTACATGGTTGCTACAACAAACAGTTTCGCTTTAGATTTCATAGTAGACCATGGTGGGCAGTGTACTCAGGGATCATAATAGAAACAGGTTCATGAATCAAACAGGTACATGAATCATCCGATTCATGCAGCAACAGGTTCATGAAGCAATAGGTACACGACCAACAAGTCCGTGCAGCAACAGGTAACAGGTACATGAACTAACGGTCCATGCAGCAACAGGTAACAGATACATGAACCAGCAACAGGTAACAGATACATGAACCAACAGGTCCATGCAGCAACAGGTAACAGGTACATGAACCAACAGGTCCATGCAGCAATAGGTTCATGTATCAATATGAATCAAAATGGGAAACACGGGCTCCCTTCCGAGTATACATTTCTGAATTATCCATTATTAGATCTTTCCCTTAAACTCCGGCTTGATTATTTTTATTATTATCAAACAAGCATGTATGTGTCACAAACAGGTCAAGAATAACTTAGCATGATTATGTAACAGGTTCAGGTTGCAAGATAAACAAGTACAGGTACAAGATAATACATAACAGGGTAAAACAACTAGCATCCTAATTCAGGATAGCAAGACAGGGTTGTACTAAAACAGCGATTCCCAGTGTTACAAAAATAAAAATCTGAATCCGTCGAAATTTATAGAAAATAGACTCCCAACCGAATCCAGCGAGTATAATATGTCATATAGTAATTCACAAAAACATAGTTCAAAACTGATTTGAATACAGAAAACACGTTCAGCCAGAAATCAGGAAATCGAATTCAAGAGTAGGAAAACCGCATCAAAACTCAAAAAATAAATCCACGAAAATTCTGGGGGTATTTCCCTATATGTCTAGTATCAGAATATAAAGTTTCAGAATTTTCCAGCAAAATTAGATTATTCATCAAAAATCAGAAAACATCTATAAACGATAGTTTGGCAAATCTGGAATTTCCAACAGTGCTGTACAAAAACTGTAATATTTCGCAAACCAAGAAACGAAATCCAAATCCGCCAAAGGGAGATGAAAATAGACAAGATAAAATAATTTTCATATTTCACAAATATTTTTTATATAGTCAAAGGAATCAGGGTGAAAATACGATTCTTTACGAAATAGCGAGTAAAATACAGCAAGTACAGTCTTTATAAACAAGCATGAAATGGCATATAAAACTCATCAATAAAATCCACCAAAATTCTGGGTAATCCCTAAATAAGTATAGAAATACTGAAAAAAGTTCTAGATCAAAATAATATGTGTAGCACAAGTATCAAAATGATTTAGTCATCAAAATCACCAAGAAACGAAATCTGAAAAAGATCTACACCTCTGAAGTAAAACATTCATATCTTACAGATAGGAAAACGAAATCGACCATGGTCAGAGGGGTTGGAAAGTAGACGAATTTCTCTACAAATCATGTTTTATACTAAAATTAAGATTCTGACCTTAATATGGTCTAAATTACTGATCAAGACAGAATACCGGCAAAACACAGAATTTCCTCAAAAACCAAAATCAACATAGATTCAACGAAACTTGATCCACACACAACCAAATATGAAATCAAGTCTACCAAGTGTCCAAACATCATGAAATAGGATAATTAACATATCTAAAACAAGTCTATCACATGGTTCTTAACAAATACCCAAATTCTCACAAGAAGTCTCACATACATGATCAAATCAAGAACGGGCCAAAACCTAAGTTGTTTCATGTCAAATTTTTTTTCGTGAGACAACTATGGTCAAATCACTATAGAGACAATATCAACAAGGGGTTTCACACACAATTTGTCTCTAGAACCCAACTACACTACAAGCGGTATTTTTGACTTGTATCATACAAAAGGAATTTGAGTACAAGTTATTTGTCTGAAAGACGACGAATCCAATGAAGAGAAAGAGAATAACGGGAACAGATCCTGGGCACGAACTCAATAGCAACAAATCACGAACAAGATGATCACGAATAAGATGAACAACTGATCGCGAACAAGATCGGACGACTGAGATCAAGGGATCAAGATATCAAGGCGAACGGATCAGATCGGATGACTCTGATCGAAGATCAAGATCAAGATTGAGATGTGATCAGTATCTTGATGATGATGATGATGATCGATTCAGATCGACGATCGGACGGCCACCAATCAAAGCAATCAAGAACTCTATGATGATGATGA
Source organism: Hemerocallis citrina (assembly GCA_017893485.1). Lineage (NCBI taxonomy): Eukaryota > Viridiplantae > Streptophyta > Magnoliopsida > Asparagales > Asphodelaceae > Hemerocallis > Hemerocallis citrina. The sequence continues at coordinate 191,752,927 of CM030362.1, forward strand.
TCATGATGACCGACGGCCCAAAACAAAGATGATCAAGAACTCCAAGATGGTCAAAACTCCATGATCAAGAATCCCACTGACAACCAAGATCAAACCATGATCAAGAAGATCAAGAAGATCAAGATGAGATCGTGAAGATCCGACGACCCAAAACAAGAGATCAAGAATCAAGATCAATCGGACGGCTAACAATGCACTCAAACATAATGAAAAACCCACATGATCAAGAACAGCACGCCCATGATCACATCAACAGCAATGGCACCCCACGGCAATGGCTGCACTGGTTGCTCCGACGGCGGGTGGTGCTGCCACAGGTGGCTGCAGCCTGGCAGCGATGCGAGACAGGGCCGCGGTGGTCGCCCAGGGAAGGAGAAAAGGAGACAGGCTCACACAGGGTGGAGCAGCAGAGTCGTCACATGGGCGCGCACAGCAGTAGGTGCTGCTGTCGGGACCTGGCGACGTCGAGGTGGAGTGCCGCAGTCGCTGCAGGGGAGCACCGGGAGTAGCTGGGGTGGTTGCGATGCAGGAGGAGTGAGAGAGGATGGGTTCGAGGATGAGGAAGGTGAGAGGGAGAATAGGGATGAGGGATGGCGGCCTAGCACGACGGGCTGAAGTCGAGAGGGAGAGAGATGAATGGGGAAGATGAGTGGGAGGCCAGGAGCAGTGGGTTCAAGGCGGCCCTCGGGGAGACGAAGCGACTGACAAAAAATAGGGGAGACGAACAGCCGCAAAGTGCAATGGGTTATATATAGAGATGAGATTGGGTGTTAGGGTTAAGCAGGTGGGGTGACGGGATGGGTAATATGGGGTTATCGGGTTTGGTCAAAATAGGGTAATGGGGTTATTGGGTTTTGGTTAGTAACAGGTATAATATATTGGGTTAGGGTAATGGGTTGTGGATATAGTTGTGGATTAAATGGGTTATAGGGTAATAGTTAATGGATTTGGGTATTAGGGATATTGGGTTTATATAATAAAAATCCAATAAAGAAATTAAAAATTCAATAGAAAAAAATAAAATAACCAATACCAAAAATTGTTTGTAATAAAAATGTAATTTGTACAAAATAGAATTTATTTAAACTAATACAAATACAGTTAAGAAATTAAAAGTGGATTTTTTAATAACCAGCCCAAAATAAAAATAATAACAATATTACAAAAAACAATAATAACAATAAGAGTAGTAATAATAAAAATAAGAATTGTGTTACAATATAAAAATCACGAAAAATATTTACAAATAAAATCATTGATCGAAAACAGATTTTAATAGGAGATCCAATAATATAATTTGATAAAAGAACTTGAAAATGGTAAAAATAATTTACGAAAATTTCAAATACACAAAATACACAAAAAAATATTTTTGAAAAAACAGGAGTTACAAATCCTACCCACCTTACAACAAAATTTCGTCCTCGAAATTTGCTTAGGCGGTACATAGAACAGGGCAAAAGCAAACTGGGGAAGGGTAACAAAACAGAGGGTTAAAGGGGAAGAAACAAAGCTGGGGCAACACCCAAAAAAGAAGGAAGATGGATAACAATGAGGTCAAATGGAATGTAAGAAAAGAAGCAAACGGTATCAAAAGGAGAGAAACAACACAAGATAACAAAGAAAGATAGGGAGTAAATAGAACTGGAATCAAAGGGAGAAAGGACAGGGAAAAATTGAATCAAATAATGAATGGGTGCACGATGGCAAAATGGAATGCAAGAAAGAAGTGACTGGTATAATAAATAAAGAAGACACAACACAAGACTTGCAAGATAACAAGGCAAGGAGATGAAGAAACAGATAGAGCTGGAATCGAAGAAAGGATGGACAAGGAAGGGATGAACCAAGCAATGAGTCAACGGATAAAGATAAATACAAAGGATGGAAAGAAGCAAACAATACAAAGGTGGAGAAGCAGCAAGAGGATACTGGGACCTGTGGGTTATGGGCTCACGACGCTTCCGCTGGGCCACTCTGATCGGGAAAGACTTGCCAATAGGATCCAGCAATGCCGACGGACGGATCAAGCAAGAAAAAAAAAAGAACGGATAGCACCAAAATTAAGGAATATGGGTACGAGAAGAATGAATTCATACCCAAGAATAAATCAACCAAAGACGACGAATGAAAGAGACAGAAGAAAACAAGGAATCAAAGGATCGAATAAGAAAGGATAAAAAAGAATGGAATAAGACTAGTATTTAGATTAATATTGATTATGATTCATTTATGTATGCATGGTTGGTGAAATGTTGAGCCGATCCCAGTTCGAGCCAAGCTTGTCTAATATATCAGTCAAACTAATACATTAGCCAAACCTGGGCTCTGATACCACTAAAAAGCTTGTCACGCCCCGTTTCCCGAAAAGAATACGGAATACGGATACGCGACAAAAGCCCAGCGAATGATTTTCATCATCCATAAGCTGTTCAAGAATCTTTACAACATCTCACAAAATAATCACAGTCGAAAGCAAAATTATCAATCAACATGCACCTATGAACCAAAATACCAACAAGAATACTTGAAAAGAAAATACATTAATCTCAAATAGTCATGATTTGAATAAGTCAAAATCCTGGGTCACATTGCCCAAATACAATAATAAATCCAAGTACAAGAATGCAATATTGTTCAAGCAAGCTACAAGAAATAATAATAATAAAATTCATCACTAGTACTTCATGTCACCAATACCATCTGGAACCTGTTCACCAAAATCTGCAATACAACAATTGCAGGGAAGAGGAAAGGAGAAAACAAGTACCCGTCAATTGCAAGTTACGGGCCGCTTGTAATGCAGGATACAAGTACATGGGAAAACTAACTAATAACATATTATAAGCATGATATCAAAATAAACAACTAGCATGGTATAAGGCGAACAAGTATCATGTAGCATATATCAAGAGTCAAGAAAATAGACTCCCAACCGAATCCAGCGAGAATAAATAAGTCATATAGTAATTCACAAAAACATAGTTCAAAACTGATTTGAATACAGAAAACACGTTCAGCCAGAAATCAGGAAATTGAATTCAAGAGCAGGAAAATTGCATCAAAACTCAACAAATAAATCCACGAAAAAATCTGGGGTATTCCCATATATGTCTAGTATCAGAATATAATGTTTCATAATTTTCCAGCAAAATTAGACCAGTCATCAAAAATCAGAAAACATCAATAAACGATAGTTTGGCAAATCTGGAATTCCCAACACTGCTGTACGAAAACTGTAATATCTCACAAACCGTGAAACGAAATCCAAATCCGTTAAAGGGAGATGAAAATAAACAAGATAAACTAACTTTAATATTTCAAAAATATTTTTCATACAGTCAAAGGAATCAGGGTGAAAATACGATTCTTTACGAAATAGCGAGTAATACAGCAAGTACAGTCCTTATAAACAAGCATGAAACGACATATAAAACTCATCAATAAAATCCACCAAAATTTTGGGTATTCCCTAAATAAGTATAGAAAAACTGAACAAAGTTCTAGATCAAAATAATATGTGTAGCATAAGTATCAAAATGATTTAGTCATCAAAATCACCAAGAAAGGAAATTTGAAAAAGATCTACACCTCTGAAGTAAAATAGTCATATCTCACACATACGAAAACAAAATCGACCAAGGTCAGAGGGGTTGGAAAGCAGACGGATTTCTCTACAAATCATGTTTTATACTGAATTTAAGATTCTGACTTTAATATTGTCTAAATTACTGATCAATATAGAATACCGGCAAAACACAAAATTTCCTCAAAAACCAAAATCAACATAGATTTAACAAACCTTGATCTTCACACAACCAAACATGAAATCAAATCTACCAAGTGTCCAAACATCATGAAATAGGGTAATTAACATATCGAAAACAAGTATATCACATGGTTCTCAATAAATACCCAAATTCTCACAAGAAGTCTCACATACATGATCAAATCAAGAACGGGCCAAAACTTAAGTTGTTTCATGTCAAATTTTGTGTCGTGGGGCAACTATGGTCAAATCACTATAGAGACAATATTAACAAGGGGTTTCACACAAAATTTGTCTCTAGAACCCAACTACACTACAAGCAGTATTTTTGACTTGTATCATACAAAAGAAATTTGAGTACAAGTTACTTACCTGAAAGACAACAAGTCCAATGAAGAGAAAGAGAATAATGGGAACAGATCCTTGGCACGAACTCAATAGCAACGAATCACGAACAAGATGATCACGAATAAGATGAACAATTGATCGCGAATAAGATCGGACGACTAAGATCAAGGGATCAAGATATCAAGGCGATCGGATCAGATCGAATGACTCTGATCGAAGATCAAGATCGAGATCGAGATGTGATCAGTATCTTGATGATGATGATGATGATCAGTTCAGATCGACAATCGGATGACCACCAATCAAAGCAATCAAGAACTCCATGATGACGATGATCATGATGATCGATGTCCCAAAACAAAGACGATCAAGAACTCCAAGATGATCAAAACTCCATGATCAAGAATCCCACGGACGGCCAAGATCAAACCATGATCAAGAAGATCAAGAAGATCAAGATGAGATTGTGAAGATCCGACGGCCCACAACAAGAGATCAAGAATCAAGATCAATCAGACTGCTAACAATGCACTCAAACATGTTCAAAAACCCACATGATCAAGAACAACACACCCATGATCACATCAACAGCAATGGCACCCCACGACAATGGCTGCACTGGTTGCTCCGACGGTGAGTGGTGCTGCCGCAGGTGGTTGCGGCCTGGCGGCGACGCGAGACAGGGCGGCAGTGGTTGCCCAGGGGAGGAGAAGAGGAGACAGGGTTGCATAGGGTGGAGCAGCAGATTCGTTACAGGGGTGCGCATAGCAGTGGGTGCTGCTGTTGGGACCTGGCGGCGTCGAGGTGGAGCGCCGCAGTTGCTGCGGGGGAGCACCGGGAAGAGCTGGGGTGGTTGCGACACAAGAGGAGTGAGAGAGGATGGGTTCGAGGATGAGGAAGGCGAGAGGGAGAATAGGGATGAGGGATGGCGGCCTGGCGCGACGGGCTGAAGTCGAGAGGGAGGGAGATGAACAAGGAAGATGAGCGGGAGGCCAGGAGCAGTGGGTTCAAGGCGGTGCTCAGGGAGACGAAGCGGCTGACGAAAAAATAGGGGAGACGAACAGCCGCAAAGTGCAATGGGTTATATATAGAGATGAGATAGGGTGTTAGGGTTAAGCAGGTGGGGTGACGGGATGGGTAATATGGGGTTATCGGGTTTGGTTAAAATGGGGTAATGGGGTTATTGGGTTTTGGTTAGTAACGGGTATAATATAATGGATTAGGGTGATGGGTTGTGGATATAGTTGTGGATTAAATGGGTTATCGGGTAATAGTTAATGGATTTGGGTATTAGGGATATTGGGTTTATATAATAAAAATCCAATAAAGAAATTAAAATTCAATAGAAAAAAATAAAATAACCAATACCAAAAGTTGTTTATAATAAAAATGTAATTTGTACAAAATAGAATTTATACTACAAATACAGTTAGTAAATTAAAAGTGGATTTTTAATAACCAGTTAAAAATAAAAATAATAACAATATTACAAAAAAAACAATAATAACAATAAGAGTAGTAATAATAAAACTAAGAATTGTGTTACAATATAAAAATCACAGAAAATATTTACAAATAAAATCATGATCGAAAAAAGATTTTAATAGGAGATCCAATAATACAATTTGATAAAAGAACTTGAAAATGATAAAAATAATTTACGAAAATTTTAAATACAGAAAATACACAAAAATACATTTTTGGGAAAAGAGGGGTTACAGAACCAATGGTGGAAATAGAGCAAACTCCATAAATTGTTATGGAACAACAACCTGCTTAAGTAGCACAAGGCCAACGTAAGTCTAGTTGGATACCTCATCAACCCAAGAGATATGGATTTCTTGTGACTCAACATGGTGATGTAATCATAGATCAAAATGATCCTACGACTTATGAGGAAGCTGTAAAATGTCCAAACTCTGAGAAATGGCTTGAGGCCATGAGATCTGAGATGGAATCCATGTTTGCCAACCAAGTATGGCCCTTGGTAGACCCACCTTAAGGGGTAACCTATTGGGTACAAATGAGTTTTCAAAAATGTCATGCCCTGCTTCTCAAAAATACGGAATACGAGCACGTAACATTGGCCCAGCGAATGACTAACGTCACCCATAAGCTGTTTATCCGATTAACTCAATAATATAAATAATACAGAACAATTACGTAGGTAATAATAATAATCTCATGAATAATAATATTTGGATTGAAGCAATGAAAATATCCAAATACAATAATAATAATCCACTGTCTGGAAACAATAATAAAATCCGGGACATAAGCCCAAAACGATAATAATCCAATCCAAAATAATAACAAGTCTCAATACATTAAGTTTATTAAAGCGATAAGCAATTTAAAAGCAGAAATCTTCAGAATGTTTGTTCTCCAATTCCAGTAGGCAATTCTCCTTCATTATCTGTATACACTTCATCTAAAAAGAGGAGAAAAATTGTCCTTAGAGCAAGTCATTGACAGCAAGTAGAGAAAACAGGGAACAATGGAATAACGGTATAACAATGAATCAATGGATCAATAGGAATCAATAACATAGCACGATGACAATAATCAATAACATGGTAATCAATGCAACGGTGTAACAATGATTCAATATTCGGTAACGGTGATCAACGGTTAATATCAATATCACTTAAACAATATTGGATACAAATAGGAACAATGATGAACAATATGCCATGTCGGTGATGTGTCAATCCTTATATCTATTATTCATTTTAATCCTAACTAATGCATGTACTATTGCATCATATACTACAGGTTCGATGCACACAATCAATTTCGTTTTAGACTCAAGTGGTTCACTTGGTAGATCATGTACTTGGCAACGGTAATAGTAAACACTATTCACCTTTCGGTGTATGAAACGGTCATTGATAACGATACCGTACACGATAGATTGGGTTACTGCCATAACCACAATCACACGATAGAACGGTAGTCGGAACGGTAATTAGGGAAACACGGACCCCTCCTCCAAGTACAATCTCTACTTTGTTCATTACTTAAAAGTCATCCCTTAACCCCGGCTTACTAATTATTTATCAATGCAACAACACAATATGCAATTAATGGACAATTCCGTGAACGATAGTATCAATAGGGAAACAATAGGTTGATAACAAGGATAGGACGGTTTGAATAGGGACAATAACTCATTGAGAATATGCAATGCAACATACATTCATTAATTCATGCAATAGTACAACATAGGAATTATTAATTCATTAAAAAGGGACATCTAAAATTCTGGACAGCAAGCGCAATCTGTACCAAAATGCAGTTTTTTGCTGAATCAGAAATCGAAAGTTGAATCGATCAGAAAATCTGGAAACTAGAATTCCATACGGTTCCAATGCATACTTAAAGTTAAAATTCCGACAATAGTAGCTTGTTCAAACACATATTTCTTTACAGATTTTATGTTTAGGCAGAAATTCGACATCTTATTGTTTTAATTTTAGAAACTGCAAATACTCGATATTAAATTCATTAAAAATACCTATTAGGTTCCCAAATATGTAAATTAAGAATCTGGAAATTTTCAGGAAATTTTTTTATCATTTGATAATCATTTTTACTGCTTAAACATGAAAGGTACGAGATTCTGAAAATCTGAAAGTAAAAACACAGCTGTAGCAAAACGGGCATAACGTTTACTACAAAACTCGGAATTTAAAAATTCAAGATGATCTGGAAACTAGAAAGATAAGGCTACAATTCATATTTAGAAAGTATTTCATTTTAAGGTCGTTTACTGGTTCGAAAACAGCGGTCAAAATTCAGTTCAGCAAGTAATTCAGGGTTTTGTGTAGCTTTCTTGAAAATAAATTAATTAGACAATATGTGTATCGATTCTCTAGTCAATAAATTATGTAATCAACATGATGGGTGTCAAAACATGATAAATAAAACTAGAACACGCTCATACATCAATTTATCATCAATCAATCATCAATCAATCAAACAACATACAACCTAGCAATTGTCTCTACAATAGTTTATTTGTGTGTCAATTTTATGAACCACCCTACTATCAATTCTATATGCATTCATGAAAGGTCCAAACTTTAGAGTCAAAGTGGCACGATGTCAAGAATATTGGGGTTAGCTCGTGTAAACCCTCAATAGACCCAACGAATAGATGAACAATGGATAATACGATAACAAAGAGATCTACTTACCAGAATTTCAAAGAAATTTGAATTTGATACAATTAACAATTCAAGAGGACGATGCCTTGTCTGTTAGACGGTAAAAACGAACACCAGGAATAACAGGATAAGAATCCCGAAGCAACGAACCCACGAACACACAATAACACGTGCAATACATGTGCAATAAAAGAGCATCAACCCAAGGCAACAACAGTAAAGCAATTATCAGTAAGAGCAACATCACTGAAGAAGGGGGCTTCGGGATCTGACCGACGAAGCTCAATGGCGGCGGCACGGGGGCATCGAGCGGTGAGGATTGCGGCACAGGGATTGACGCGGCGATGGGAGGTGGCGCGCCGTCGATTGGGAACAGGAGCAAGGGGAAGGGCAGGTGGGTTTTGGCTGTGATGTCGAGGAGAGGGAAGAGGGAGAACGGGGATCGGTCTGGTGGTTCGGTGGTGAGCTGGTGGCGCTGGTAGAAGGCAGCGAGGAGAGGGGGGTTGCCGGAGGGGGATGGGATCGTCGGAGATGGTGAACAGAGAAGGGGATGGGTTCCGGTGCAAATTGGGTGGGAAACAGTGACGGGGACAGAGAACGGAAGGAGAGAGAGAGGAAGATGAGAGAGAATAAGCAGCTAGGGCTCAAAATTGTACAATTTTTAGGATTTGCATTAGGGTTGTATTTATAGGTACAATTAGGCAATTAGGGTACCCGGGTTAGAGGTTTAGAGTTCAATAAAAGCAGTTTTGGGTCGAGAATAAATCAAATTGGGTTTTAGGGTTCAAACAAGAGATAGATCAAAATCAATAGGGTACAACTAAAAATACCCACAATTAAATAAGAGATAATAGAATCAACAAGAATGGCCCGATCAAGAAGAACGAAGAATTTCATGAAAAAAATGAAATCCAAGTAAATAGATAAATAATACAAATGAAAACAATATAAGTTGGCTTGAAATTAAATTAGAATTCACCATGAAAATCAGATCAAGTACGAAAACAAAATAATTCGTTAAATGTACTTTAATTAAATAATCAAGGAATAACAATTAATAGTTATAATAATAATAAAATAATACAATAAAATACTTATTCGGGTTTAACAATTATTAAAATGACCCAATAAATATATATATACATATATAATTTGGACTCAAATACAAATAGTTGATCAATAAGATCTAGAAAATAAGATCAAAACACATCGTTATTCGAAATGAATAAATTTTCGATTAGAAAAACACTTTAATATAAAATCCAAAATGATTTTAACAAACAATGAATTTATAATATCGAAATACAGAAAATATTCAAAAAATACGTATTTACGGAAATGAGGGTTACAAAAAAGAAAACTGACATGAATGGTAACTCGCATACCTTTAAGGGGCAATTGGTGGCTAAAGGCTTCAAGCAAATTCATGGTATAGACTATGATGACACTTTTCCCCAAGTTGCCATGTTTAAATCCATTCGGATCTTGCTTGCTATTGCAGCATATCAAGATTTTGAAATCTCGCAGATGGATGTCAAACTACTTTCTTAAATGGAAATCTTTTCGAGGATGTGTACATGACACAGCCTGAGGGTTTTGTCACTCCAAAGGATGCTGGAAAGGTGTTTAAGCTGTAACAATCCATTTATGGGTTAAAGCAAGCTTCTAGAAGCTGGAATCTTCGTTTCGATGATGCAATCAAAGAGTTTGGTTTCATCAAGAATGAAGATGAACCTTGTGTCAACAAGAAGGTTAGTGGGAGCACAGTTGTCATTCTGATGTTGTATGTAGATGATAGACTACTCGTCAGGAATGACATCCCTATCTTATAGTCTGTAAAGATTTGGCTAGGGAAATGCTTTCCCATGAAGGACTTGGGTGAAGCTACCTTGGTATTAGGCAACAAGATCCATAAAGATAGATCAAGAAAATTGTTTGGCCTGAGTCAGGGTACATACATAGATTAAGTATTAAAATGTTTTAATATGCAAGAGTCCAAAAAGGAATTTCTGCCTATGTCGCATGGTGTAAGTCTGTCTAAGGCTCAATGTCCTTCAGCTCAAGATGAGAGGGACCGCATGACTAATATTCCATATGCATCTTCAATTGGATCTATCATGTATGTCATGTTATATACTTGTCCAAATGTCTCATATGCTTTAAGCATGACGAGCAGGTACCAGTCAGATCCCGATGAGAGTCACTGGACTTCTGTCAAGAACATCCTTAAGTACTTGAGAAGGACTAAGGATTCGTTCTTGGTATATGGAGCCGAGGAAGATATTGTTGTAAAGGGTTACACTGACGCTTGCTTACAGTCTGATAAGAACAACTCCAAATCACAATCAAGTTTTGTGTTTTGCCTAAATGGTGGAGTTGTGAGCTGGAAGAGTTCAAAGTAAGAGACTGTAGCCGATTATAGCACAGAGGCTGAGTATATTGCTGCCTCCAATGCAGCAAAGAAGGTTGTTTAGATCATAAAATTCATCATAGAACTTGGCATAGTTCCTTGCATTGTGGACCCGGTGGACATCTATTGTGATAACAATCCCTCATTCCACAAGCTAAGGAGCCTAGATCTCACCAGCGATCCAAACATATACTTAGGCGCTTCCATCTCATTCGAGAGATCATCGATAGAAAAGATAGGAAGATATGTTGTAACCCCCATTTCTGATTTTTCGGAATTCTTTTGTAATTCTTCTCTTTTCTTAAATTCTTGTATTCTGATTTATTAATAATAAATCTTGCTATTCTTTGAGCCATTTGTTCTCATTTGATCATCCGAATTCTTTTTGTTTGAACCCTGTCCAGTGCACTCTATTTTGTTTATTGTGTGTTGGGTATTTAATTTAATCTATTTTATACTTAGTTGTTTTCTTTTTTGGATCCTAACCCAATCCAAAAACCATTACTTAACCATATATATACACTAATTAACTCTTAACCCTAATTAACTATAACCCTAATCTCCTATTCCCCATCTATTTCCGCCTAACCCCTTCTCCTTCCATTCCAACTCTCCCGAGAACCCATCATCTACCTTCATCGACAACCGAGCGCCACCTGCTTCCGCCCTCACACTCAACCCCATCTCCACCTCAGTGGCCCCTCCATCTCCTTTTCACCTCGCCATCACCATTGTCCACAGCAGCGACCACCCACCTTGCTGTAGCCCTCTTGCTATCACTGCCCAGCGCAGCGGCCACACCTCCTTCACCCCTGCCGTGCCCTCGCCGTCAACACCACAGACCGCAAGCACCTCGAGCACCTCCTAAGCCAAGTCAGCAACTCTTGCGGCCATTGCTTCCATTCCCGAGTGCCGCTCGCTGCCGCTTTTCGCTGTTGTGCCGCTGTCTCTTTGCTATTCGCTACCGTCATTGTTAGCCGTGTGTTGTGCTGCTGTTTTTCCCTTATGTTGATTCTCTATGCATGAGCAAACGTCGTATTAAGACAAGTTCCTCTTGAACCAACTTGTTGTTCTAGTTCAAGAATTGTTTTGATCTCTGCAAGTAGTTCCCATTTCAATTATCGTATTTTATTTACTTGATACCCCTCAAAGAACAATTACGGATTAATCAACGAAACCAAATAGTAGTTTTCTTTTTGTGTCATTCCTTGATTCAAACCTAAGCCTTGTTATACATTGTCATATGCATACACTACACGAATACATAGATTAGAAGCTTGTTATATAGAAGAATGATGATTTGAATGCTTTTCGATTGGATATGATGTTATTACTAGATTCGTGAATTTAATGTTATGGAATAATGATTTGTCTTGTTAACAGTAGAATTCCACCCGTATGATCGAGTATAATTTCTTGTTAATTATTGTCATAAAGTTATATGCTTGTGTATCTCGTTTGTTACTAATTAATAATAATCAACTTTCTGTCCTGCTGTTTATTCCATGTTGTGTTGAGTTTCTGATCCAGTTTCTGTTATAATTAGGCAGAACTTTGTAAATGACTTTTGTCTCTGAGTCTAATTTCCAGAATATTCGACAGATCTAAATTTCCGAATTATAAACTGCAAGTTATCATATTTTTAACACTGCTAGGTTTACATTTCTAGATTGTCGTTTACAAGCATATCGACATGAATTGTTAATTAAAATAAAATGTTAACAGTAGAATTAAAACTTGACATTAACTAGGTTGTTACTAGACATGATTAGGAGTCAACTTGAAATTTTTATAAGATTATTTAATGAACTTCTAGACCGTTATATATATGAGAACTTGACCCTAGGTAGCTGCCAGAGCACTAGTTTAGTAAAGAACCATTATTTTAACCTAGCAACAAAGATTATTAATTAAAACTTATTAAATAAGAGTTGTAGCCTTTGTGTCTGGAATCCAGACATTTGAAAATTTTGCAATCCGACTTACAGATTGCAAGATATTCAGATTCTCGTGGTGTAATGTCTGAATTCCAAAATACAGTCTGAAAATACATTACCATGTTTAAATAGTTGAAAATGTATATTAAATTAAGAATTTAGACCTGAGATTAATCGTGTTGCTAAACACTATTAAGAACTAAATTATGATTTTTATAAGATTTTAAAGTGATTTTACAACTAACTTTTATATATAAGAATTTAACCCTAACATGTTGCCTGAACATGAAACCAGTAAAGAATGAAACTATGCACCTAGATACTGTAGTTATAATATGTCATGTGAATATGCATTGGAACCGACAAGGTGTCTAGTTTCTGGAACCCCTGACGGAACTTGATTTACTTTCCTGTAGCAACGGAAAAATCAGTTTTTGTACAACAACGTCTTATTATCCAGAATGTTTGTTTTGTATTATTAAGTATAACCATGTTTGATTTTGCATCTAGTGAATAAAATTAATCATACCATGCAATGCATCTCCTTGACATCTCCTTGACATCGCCTCGATACTTTTGTACCCATTGCATGTTCATATTAATGTCTAATAAAATAATAGCAAGCCGGTGTAATAAGGGTCGACTGGGTAGTGAACAATCAGAGAATGTACTCGAGCAAAGTCCCTTATCGTTTGATTGATTATTGTTATTGATTTTGGATTATTAATTATTGTGTCGAGTAAACGATTTACCACTATAGTCTAAACGATCACTGTTTGCATGCACCGAACCTGTTGTATGGGATAGAATTACGTGCATTAGATAGGATAATAAAAGACTAATAGATTGACACTTGCATTCTTGATTATGATTATTGTTATCGACCTCGAATCATTGAACGTAGTCATTGATTATTGCAACGTTAACTCTAGACCTTTGATTTTATTATCAACCCTTGTTATCGGTCTTGACATTGATCTTGTTCATTATTTCTTGATATACCATGTTTTCTTGCTCCTTTACTTCTTACTACTTGTTATCTGTAACATGCTCTAACTGCCACTCCCCCAACCTATCTCTAGTTGATGAGCTTGCAGGAACACGAGGAGATTTGACTGAAGGACTTGGTGAGCAATTCTTCTAGAGAATGAAGCTGAATCATTATACTGTTATAATTATTTCATTCATGTTATTTTCTTTCCTGCATTGTTACTTTTGCCGTACTTTGTATTCCGGGCTTTTGTGACCCGAAGTTTATTACTTTTCTCCCAGATGTTGGATATTATTCTATGGATTTATTTCATGGATTATTGAAGTTTATTCATTGTTTATATGATTAATCATTCATGCGTGGTTGTGATCATATTTTATATTGTTGAGTTAATCTGTTATAGCTTATGGATAATGTACACATCATTCGCTGGGCCTTTGTTACGTGCTCGTATTTCTGGATTTTGGGAAGCGGGGTGTGACATATGCAGAGTACCGACAGATGATAACATCGCTGACCCACTGACAAAGCCTCTTACATAGCGAAAGCATGGGGTCACACTAGGTCTATAGGCATTAGATGTATGTCTGATTAGCTCTAGCCAAGTGGGAGATTGTTGGTGTATGCCCTAGAGGTCAGTTGTGTATTGACATTACTAGTTTGCATTATATCATGACATTTATTTCCTATTGAGGCATTTTATTTATTGTGAATTAAATGAAAATAATAAAGTCCTTAGAATAGTAAGTTCAACGCCATGGGATATCAAGTACATGACTTGATTGTGAGATCCTATTGGCTAAAATTAGAACACTAGTCTTAAATGTCGCTAGTCCAGTATTATTGTGAATTAGGACAACGTTAATACATAGAGACTAGTGTGTGCATATACAAATCATCATTCGCACGGGTCATGAATATGAGATATCAATTCTTTACATGGGTACATATTAGAATAATAATGTACTGGACGACCCACCATAAGAATGCTGCATGGATCATTAAGTGAGTGTCATAAGCAGTTCTCACAATGACCATGGTGTACGTAGTCCTTTGACTTGAAGTCACTACGGTTCCCTATATGAGAAGTTATATGTTTTAATGATGTCAAACGTTGCTTGTAATAAGGTGATTATAAAGTCGACTATTGGATATAGTATAAATCATGTGGAGGGATGTGAGCGACTTAGATAGGATTTGTCCCTCCTACATAGCATGAGTGATATCTACGGAATCCTTGATTGAGTGAGACTGCAAAATGCATGATCGTGCTCAAATGAGTCAATATGAGATATTGAGCTCATTTGTTTTAATAAGTCTACTCAGACATCAAGAAACCAAAGATTGAACTATACACGTAACGCTCCAACTTCCAAACATAGGTAATTTGTAGCACAAACAGGATCTTTACTTGAATTTCGTACAAAAATATAAGCAATTTAAAACTTTTTCATTACAATGTTATTCTTCACAATACGCAGCGAAAATTTACATAAAAGAAATGCGATTTTTATTATTAAACATCTTCAATCTTGCAATATCTATTGACAGCAATTTCATGTCCACGTCGCTCACTAATACGTGTCCTGCAACTTGAGAACTGTGGGCACATCAGTTGCATGCCACTGATGCATTGCTATAATATAATGATTCCTCAATTTAACAATCACAAAATTGAATGCAAAATGAAAAGTGACTATCCTAATTATATCAGTGTATGTTATGAACCTAATGACTAATGCAAAAATTCATGCTACGATGCAACTCTAATGCGCACATGTTCGGATTCTATGCATCACATACTACATAGGTCAGAGGACAAGCCATTAACATACTCCTCATTATAGGGTTCAATCCCTTGCTATGCAATACACCCAATGAATGTACTCTAACGCGTAATCACATGTGAGTCGCACCCCCAGGATTTACTGGGCGTAACCTCAGTCACGAACCCTAGCAAGTCGATCTTCTGTAATTACAGACCTTACTCAACTCGTATGCACACAATTAAATCATAAACCACTGCTCACCACAGACTGCCTAAAAAAGGGTGTCTGGATAGTTGGTGCCCTTTATCCTTGGCTTATACTATATAATCTCTCTTTCACTCTTCTTCATCCATGATATGGGACAATTCTACACCACAAGCTCATGTCAACACTCCTCCATGCATACAGCACAGCCCACTTTCTTCATGTCTTTCATTCATTTTTGTCTTTTAGTGCATTTATGCCTAAGCCCCGTAATTAATCTTTAGGCCACATTCTTAATTCATTTAATTACATATCCCATAAAATCTCTTTATAGGCCCACTCGAATATTCACTATATATCTCTTAAATATTTCCTATAAATCTGGGGTGTTACATTCACCCTCCTCTTAAGAATTTAGCGTCCTCGCTGAATACGGGATGTGAAATCTAGCACAGGATCATCTTTCTAATCGAATGTAGACTATCTCCTTAATCAAATACATATCACTGCCTACCAAGGGTCTTACGCATCGCATACACACATCGCTGCCCACCAAGGATCTTACGTATCTCATATATACAAGCTCTACATTCGATGTTGAAAGTTGGCTCTGATACCATCTGTAACGCCCCGTACTCAACTCGTACGCACACAATTAAATAATAAACCACTGCTCACCACAGACTGCATCAAAAAGGGTGTCCAGACAGTTGGTGCCCTTTATCCTTGGCTTATACTATATAATCTCTCTTTCACTCTTCTTCATCCACGATATGGGACTAAGTTCTACACCACAAGCCCACGTCAACACTCCTCCATGCACATAACACAACCCACTTTCTTCATTTCTTTAATTCATTTTTGTCTTTTAGTGCATTTATGCCTAAGCCCCATAATTAATCTATATGCCTCATTCTTAATCCATTTAATTCCATAGCCCATAAAATCTCTCTATAGGCCCACTCCAATATTCACTATATATCACGTAAATATTTCCTATAAATTCGAGGTGTTACACCCTTATACCGGACTTAAATCAACATGCCGAGAAACAATAGCCCATACTGGCCACTTCTCAAACGTTCAAATAACAAATTTGTTGGCACCCTGGGTTTCACTCAACCTCTAGAATCCATACATCTCACATTCAGAGATCTTCCTGGTTATTCTTAACCTCAAAATATAAAATTTCATTCATTCACTTATAAGTCTTTTATTCTCTTATTTATTCCTTTCAATTCATCAATCTCAGACAACTAGATTACTTCTCACCCATTATAATGAAAATTTCAATAAGATTTTCACATTGATAAAGCTTTATCGAAATTATTCTTAATTCATTCTCCAATAAACAGTTTACAACATAATTTTTACTACAAAATAAATCTCTAAATTTTATATAAACATCTCACAATATTTCAAATTTTAGTTTGCCTTAAAACGAAACACTTTTGGAATAAATCCAAATAATCAATAAAACATGTCTTCTAATTTTGTAATATAATTTAACCACAATAAATCATAAATTTTGTATATAGTTATTTCAAAAATATTCCATTAATATACTAGATTAGTTTATACTCTTTCTCAAGGAAAAATACATGCAAATAAATGTAAAATAATAATAACCAAAAAAATGGCCCCATCCAGAATCGAACCTAAGCGCAAGCTGCACCGCACCCCAAATCGCACCCCACAACCAAGTTTACAACTTGTTGTTCATGTAGAATTCTTCACAAAAATATATTATAAGTTTCTATTCACTGTTTATAGAAATTTATAAGTATTTCAAAAAAGAATAAGGCTCTCAAGGACTCGAACCCGAGACCTGGGTACTGTACCTAGTGTAGCGCCCCGAATTTCCAATAAATAAAATCATAAATAAGTGACACAATTTTCTAAATCAACTTCAATTGCAATCATAAACACAGTATCAAATACAGGAAAAATTAAAACTTTTTATTACATCTTTTCTTCTTACAAAACATAGCGGAATTAAATACATTAACTACAAATCTTTACAGCACATAGAATCTTCAATTTGCATTTATACTCTAAGGTTTATTTACATCGATGCTATCCATAACAGAAAACTCTTTAAAAGTCTATTGAAAAGTGGGCACGTCGGTTAAATCCAATTGACATCAACTATAGTAATAGTGATACTTCTAAATCTCACAATCACAAACTTGATGCATATTAATAAAACAATTATAAATGATGCATACACAATAATAAATAGAACATAGAACAACAACTGAAGTTAAGCTAAGTGTCAAGTGTATGAGATGAAAACAGAAAGCAAGCATGCATAAAACAAGTCAAGAAAAACAAATGAATATGATGATTTCTAATGCTTACTTGTCGGATTCTATGCATCCCATACTATATAGGTCCGGTTCAAGACCTTATCGTTCTCCACTTTATTGGTTTAAATCCCTCGTTATGCAACTAACCTACTACGGTGATAGAAACAAGATCTAGATACTCTGCGAATAGGCCTACGTTCGGGTATCTACCCGCCAAACTAGCACCCTCAACGCGCAAGCATCCCGCAAGCATCACTCTAACTCTGGAGAATCACCTCCCTGCAGTGTACCCCACGAATAGGCATGCTGACCCTCGACGCGCAGATACACTGTACATTCTGCGAATAGGCCTGCCGACCCTCGACACGCGAACATACTGTACATTCCGTGAATATGCCTACCGACCCTCGACGCGGAAACATACCAAATCCGTCTCACTTCTAGACATTCCGCAAATTGACCTGCCGACCCTCGATGCACAAACATACTAGAGAGACACAACAAATACACTGTCCTAGAATACATCCGTCCGACTAGCAACAGAGTCCATACTTACGTTTTCCAAGATCTATCTCATCTCCACTAATTCATGTCCTTATGTTTAGTATATTCAATTAAATAAATCACAATTTTCCCTAGAGTTGGTGTACCCTACCGAGCTTAACTCTACTAAACAAATAACAAAAGCTCCACGGGCCAAATTCCACAAAATCTCATTTGCCGGCATGCTAGGATCTCACTCAACCTCTAGAGTCTCACAACTCAAAATCCGCAACAATATTTCTAGGTTTCTCATCACAACCCTAACTCACAATTCAAAACCCAACTTGGTTTAATATACAAAACTCTTTATTAATCACATTTCTTTTAATCAACTCATAGTACCATAAAAGACTCTTTCAAATATGGAAACATAATCACTTTACGAAAATTCTTTAAAAATCAACTTTCAAATCTCACTTCCCAATCATCCATAAGTTCAATTTATTCAACTAGGGATTCAATCAATTCAAATTGAAACAGGACTCTCAATTATATGGGATCTCGTCCCCAAGAATATGAAATTCTTTTATTCCAAAAATATGAAATTTACCTCTTTTAGAAACTGAATATACCCCCTTTAGAAATCAAAGTTTTCATCTTTAAAAAGTGAATATATAATTCCTCACAACTAAGAATTTAATCTCTAAAAACATAGATTTACTTCCTCAAAACGTTACTTGAATATATTAGAAACTTGCAACTAGATTTCGACAAAATCTGAAATTTAACAACTTCTAAACTTCATCAAAACTCCATTAAACTTCACACAAATATTAGTTTAAACCCATATATATACTCATCTATATGTGTACTAGGGTTCCCCACCTTAGCACACAAAGCCACACACAAAACCCCACTCAAAACACCAAAAAAATCCAACAAATACCCAAAAAAGTAGCAAGATGTTGTTGTTGCTACTGCTCGAGTTTGAACAGTAACCACGGGTTACTGTTCACCCGAAACCCTGCACTGTCCGGGTTTGAACAGTAACCTCAGGTTACTGTTCACCCGAGACCAACCCTAACCCTAGGGTTTTGATTTCAAAACTCTAGCCCCCAATAAATTTTGATTTTATTCTTTTCATATAAATTACTTTCCTTAAACACTTTGCATGCACAACAATTAGGGTTTATCATCAAGAATTTTATTTGTATTAAAACATCGAAATAAACATTAAAAATCTTATCTTTTAATCTTTTAAACCATGCCTCTTGAATTAAACACTAAGATCCAACATCTACAATCACATATTAATCTTTCATGCATAAACAACTTCTTTGTTCAAGACAAATTAATTTCGATCCATACAACAATTATTCAAACCCTAATATTAAGCTTGGATTTTTAATAATTAAAAACAATGAATAAACATGAAAAATATTTCAACTTTAAAATCAATCAAGCATGAATTTAAGAGCATACAACAAGTTCTAATTATCTCTACAAACCTCCATCATCTACAATTAAATCTATGGTCATCCAATCAATGTTATAAATTCCAAATTAGATCTTTCATGCATCATCAATATTTAACACTCAAGATTAGTAGAAACGTGATCATCACTCTTAAACATGCATATTTATTTCATATAGACTTCTAAAAGTTCTTTCATCATGCCTAACATCATCATCTAATATTTTAACCATGATCAAACTATCAAAATATAGATCCACAAATCTACAAAATCCACAACAAGCCCTAGAATGCTCTCTACTAAATTCAGCATAACAATATCTTAAAAACAAATCAAGAGATAAAAAGTACCACCCACTTCATAGAATACCAATTGATGAATAATAATAAGAAGAAAGAAAAGCTCATCCTCCTCGCGAAAAATCGAAAGATCTAAGTCTCCAAACCCCAAGAAATAATTTTTAAAATATATATTTTGTTGTGAACAGGGGAGGGTAGCTGCTGCTGCTACTAATATAGACCGGGGGTCCAGATCCTAGGGTTTTGTGAACATTTTACAAAATCCCCCTCCAAAAATCATACATATATATATATATATATATATATATATATATATATATATATATATATATATATATATATATATATATATATATATATATATATAGGTTTTCCAAATCAAGTAGTTAATTAAATCAATTAGGGTAAGACTTAATCTCTCCTAAGAACTCCTAACTGACTGGCCCCTAATGCAGCCATAAATTTTCAAAATTCGAAATTTGCCTCCATGTGGCAATTTTACATAAAAGTCCTTCACTTTGAAATATTTGCAAACATGCAATAATTTATTCATAAAATAAATCCAAAAAATTTATAATTATTACCCACTATAAAATATTAGATTCTCCAAATAAAATTTCTGACCTTTTATTCTCCAGGAAAAATATTTGCACGTGTTTTGCACGTGCAAAAATGATAAATTTCAAAAAAATGCTTAATAAATAAAAAAATATAGAAAATAAAGGTCATAAACCCCCTGTTCATTCTCTCTGTTACATAGCCAGGTTCTGAAAAATTAGGGTTTTAATCACAGTTTTGCAATTTAATCCCCCAACAATCCAAAAATTGCATAATTATATATTTACTCAATAATTCAAGTCAAATCAAATTAGAGGGATGAATCTCTCCCCCCAATATCTCCACTGCCAAATCTGCCTTCCCAAAACCGAAAAACAAATTTTGAATTCGAATTTTACCTCCAAACAACATTTTGCTTAAAAACCTTTTTCTTTCAAAGTATTTACAAAAATAGTTTCTTTATTCAGGAAAATCCCAAAATTTAGAACATACTCAATTATAAATATGGGAATTTATTTAGAAATTCAAAAGTAGAAATTTTCACATCAACAATATTTGCACATGTGAAAATGTCAATTTTACAAAAATTCAAAATAATTAAGTAAATTGATTTAAAAATTATTCATTAATTCAAAATATTATATTGATAATTACGTGGCGTTACACCCAGTGCCCAAATCTGAGCACGCTAACCAAATTCGCTAGTCTCACTCACTGTCTACACTCAAAATGCAGAACTTTTAAATGTGGACTCTTAATCTTTATATTCTAACATCAATAAAAATAAATAAAATTTGTTCTTACAATTCCTCTCACATTCTAAGAGTACACATACGATTTCTAATGAATTCCATATAATAATAACGTGGAAAATTCATTATTCATATTATCCACAATTTTATCAATCTAATTTATACATCAACATCAATATAATCCATTCATACCAATATGAGACATTATTTCTACGTTTTCATCTCACGCTATTTTGCAATATAATATATTCATCTCTATTTAACAATTTGGCTAGCAAAACATGACATTCTCATACTAACAAAATTTTAGAAAATTAATGCATGATATCGAATTTTCTTTTTCTTTTATTATCACCTCATTAAACTTAGATTAATTGGTACGCAATCGAAAATTTATTTACAATCTAAAAAAATTTAAAGCTACATATAATCATGATTTCATGGCATAATCTACTCAAAAGCAACAAATAGAAATCAATGAAACACCCACCTCCTGATGCAACTTGCAATAGAAACTACTAGAAATCTCCAAGCCTTCTCCTCCAAGACTAGAACTCCAAAGCCAAGAGTGTATGATTTGAACAAAATGAAAATAGGGAGCTCTCCTAAGCTTGGCCGGTGGGGATATAAAAGAAGAGGGTGATGGGAGGTTTTTAAAACTACCCACACACTCCTAATAACAATCCACAAACCCTTTAAACTAATTCACATGCTTTTCTTTTCCCCCCCATCAATTTGAACGGCCACTTATGAAGGTAAAACACGGGTTTCAAATGTGTTGGTGTGTGCACATAGGTTGCACTGCACACAAAAATATTATGAATTGTATTTAATAAATTACATATGTTACTCAATTTAATATAGGTTTAAATTAAGTTTGTTTCCTTAAAACTAGACTTAATCATGTATACATTGTAAAATAGAAGAAAATTATTTACATACTCTAAAAGATTTTCCAATTGACACGTGCAAAGAAAAACACATGTAACACACGTATGGGAAAAATACTAAATTTTAATATTTTGCGGTTGTTACAATACAAGGGTGACACGCAGATACCTTGTGGACAATTTAGATATCTAGACAAAAAGAATAAACTACATGGTAACATTGGTCACAGGTAGGTTATGTCAAATTACTGGCATTCTCATTACTTGAGTAGCAGCGATATATTGCCAGATACCGTTCACTATTTATAACACTAGAATATAATTTTAGTATTCTGTCAACATAATGGGAATCTATAGGTTCACACACTTAGAATGGATCTGAACTGGGATTTAAATTCATGAGATGAATTTAATTGGGGATCTTAGTAAGACTTGGACTCCTGACATGGTTGGGTAATTAATTAGAATAAATGTCCCAACTAAAGTTAGAAGGCTCACACACCTAGTCTCATTTACTTTCTCTTCATATAACTAGAGGTTCTCTCTCTAGAACTTCCTCCGATGGTCTTTCTAGTTGTTTTCGTAATTCCCATAACCAGTTAACGTATTAATCTCACTATGTCTAGGGATTGGTCCGGCGATTCAGCCTTAACCTCGGACCGAAGTGAGTCACCCTTGTTGTCCACGTATCAATCATCTTTGGCATCGACGAGTCCGAGAGGTCATGGAGACTTGGAAGGCGAAGTGGGGGAGAGTTTGAGAATGGTCGTCATTTCCTCAATTGACCAGTTAGAAGCTGAAAGGAAAAAGGAAGTTGAAGGGGTCCCCTCGGACCAATGACGTTGAGTCATTATACGATGGTGTGATGGCTATTCCTCTGCCTTGAGCCCCACGAACCCCAAGAAGAAAGGAGAAGTTCGTCTACCCACCAGACACCTCGTACGAACTGATGGAGTACGAGCCGGAA
The DNA here is from genome assembly GCA_017893485.1 of Hemerocallis citrina. Taxonomy (NCBI): domain Eukaryota; kingdom Viridiplantae; phylum Streptophyta; class Magnoliopsida; order Asparagales; family Asphodelaceae; genus Hemerocallis; species Hemerocallis citrina. Next base: position 191,776,257 of record CM030362.1, read on the forward strand.
GGGATGTGGGACGTCCATTTCTATTGGACCCATGCATTATCAGAATATACCCGGATGATCAGATCAATGCAGTCCATTTTGGAGTACAGCCTTTATCACTGGGTCAGCCAAAGATAAAGGCGGACAAGACGGTGAATACCTTGCTGGGACTAACCCTCCTCAGATTCGGTATACTTTTCACATCCCTCAAGTATGATCTTCTCATTCCAAATTTGGGGATCCGTCCGACTAACAATCTCTCTGAGTGGTTCTGCATGTTCCCCCTGGATGCATTTGTCTCAGGACTTTGCCTCCCCCATGCACCTATTCATAAAGGATGTTCTAAATTGAGCCCAATGAGCCTTTTGCAGTACGGCCCAACTCCTGGAAGCATCTCATTAGCTTCATTATGATGTGCCAGAAGAATGGGGTGCCCCTAAAGCTCAAGAATTTATGCATGGGCCTGGGCCTAACTACTGCTCGGGTACTCAAGGGGCGGTGCTTTTTCACTCCTCGTCACAAAAACCACGTGGTACACAACCACCCAGACTCAATCAAGGGGTGGAAGACAAAGTACTTCATCGTTTATAGCCCCAAGACTTGGGATATTCCCACCTGGTTGGTGTACGATGTTCCGAAGATCAAAGGCCCGAGGCCGAGGGACTTCATTTTGGACGAAGATAAGAAGTTCAAGAAGATATTCGACTGGGGAAACAGAGACTGGGTGAGGGTGACTGAGATAAGCCTTGCGGAGTGTGGCCTGAGTCCGGCCGTGCCATGTATGTTCTTAGTTTCATTTTTGTAGCTAACTCTATTGCTTTGTTTTAACATTACTACGTTTTCTTTTGCAGCCATGTTTGAAGACAATGCCATCGTGGTAGGTTGAACTGGCGAAGAAAAAGGATGCCAAGGAACTGAAAGGGACGAATAGGCTTTCTTCTTCGACCTCCGATAGGTCGTCGGAGGGTCGATCCGATAAAGCGAAAAGATCGAAGGCCCTCACCATCACCGAATCACCAGACTCCTGTAACTACCGTTTTCGTTCTTTTCCTTTTTCCCTTCATTGTAATATTTTATATACAATTTGAATAAAATACTTTATTTTTCTTGATCATCATAATTAAATTTTGTCCATGAACTACTATTTTTTTTCTTGTTGGGTTATTTTCTTGTTGATCCTATTTTTATTTGATTGTGAGTATTTTATTTGAAACATATTGTCTTTAAACCCATCTCTTATTGAACCCGAAATCCAATTGCATTTAATTCTAAATCCAAACCCATTTTTATTAGATCCTAGCCCAATAACCCAACAACCTAATTGCATTCTATAAATACTAGCCTAATGCAAACCCTAAAAACAAAACCCTAATTACTAGCCGTCTTCCTCTCTCTCTCTCTCTTCTACCGTCAGCCTCCCCGACCTCACCTTCCCGCCTAAACCCCCCGACCACCATCTCCCTCTTCTCCGGTGACCTTCCCCAGTGTCGCCACCGTCCGACAAATCAACCCCGAGTGCCGCCCAACACCCCAGACCCCGACGCCCTCTGCCGCTCCACTTTCCCCTCGACAACAGCCACCCAAGACCCGCTCAAGCCCATCCAGTTGACCACCGTCGACCTCCATGCGCTCGTCCGTCCCGCCGTTCACCGCACCACTGCCAGTCGACCTTGTCGTCGACTTGCTTTGCTGTTGTTGTCGCTCTTCTATTGTTGTTGTGTTTCTGTGTTCTCTTGTACACACAGTGTGCACGTATTTCTTCGTGGGTTCGTGTTCGTTGCTCCGGGATTCTCATTCCATTATTCTTTGGTATTCGAATTAATCGTCAATAAGGCAAGTCACTTTCCTCTTAAATTAATATTATATCAAATTCAAGTTTTTATTAAAATTCTTGCAAGTAGATCCAATCGTTCATCGCATCTTATACTATTGTTCCTCTTTCGTTGAGTATATTGAGGGTTTACATGAGCTAACCCAATTATCCTCGACTTCGTGCCTTTGTTGACTCTAAAAACTGAATCTTTCATGCAATCATGTAGTATTGATAGTAGGGTTTATTCATACAAACAACACACAAATAAACTAACATAGAATTGAATGCTAGGTTGTGTGCATGAATAATCGATTGATGTTTTGTTGTTGTTGAACTAGTGTATGTGTGTATTCTTGATGATGTCTACCATCCTATTGTGTCTATCATGCTGATTATAAGATTTATTGACTAATTGAAGTGGAACCCATCATGTTAGATCGGTTTATTTCATGAAATATATTGAAAATCTGTATGTTTACTGTCTGTCTGGAATTTGTGAGATGTTTTCGACTCTGTATTTGTTATCAAAATTAATAACTTTCTGAATAAGAGTTGTAGTTCTGTTTCTCTAGTTTCCAGAATATCTAAGATCTTTAAATTTCGAGTTGTATAGCAAAACTTATGATGATTTTACTGCTGCTGCATTTTATTTCCAGAATTTCAGATTCATGTACGTTTTTATTTTAAAACTATTAAAAAGCTAAGTTAATGTTAGATTAATGCACTGGTAATTTTCAGAATGATAGTTAACATGATTAGAAGTCTAATAAATATTTTTGATGAATTTATAACTGAGTTTTCGATGATTCTAAAGATATAATAACTTGATGTCGATTTTCAGTCAGAACTTGTAATCTATAAAGAATGATGTATTTGACCTAGCTACTGTTGTCGGATTTTGTATTTTAAACATGCATTGGAATCTTTGGGAAGTCTAGTTTCCAGAACTTCTGACTGATTCACTTTTTTATTTCTGTATCAGCGGGAAAATTGATTTTTGTACAGTGACTTCTTGCTGTCCAGAATTGAGTTTTCCAGATTTCCTGAATATAACTATGTATACATCATTGTATTGTATGAATTGAAGTGTATGTATTGCATTGCATGATCCTAATGTACTATTGTCATCATTCTATTTGTCCCATGCAAAGTTATCATCCTATTGTTCTTCTGTTGTAACTATCGTTCATCTAATGTCTCTAAATTGCATAATGTATTGCTGCATCGATAAAATAATTAACAAGCCGAGGTTTAAGCGATTCACTTGAGTAGTGAACAATATAGAGACTGTGTTGGTCAGTATTTTATCGATTGATTGTTGGAGCGCTTACTACGGCATCCCAATCTTTCGTGTATCGTTTCAGTATATCGTTTCAGTGTATCATTATAGTGTATCGTACAACAATGTTGCTATCGTATCACTGATTATCGTATCGACACATGATCTATAGAATTCACCACTAAAGTCTAAACGATATTGTTTGTATGTATCGAACTTGTAGTATGGGATGCAGTAGTACGTGCATTAGTTAGGTTGAAAATTAATAGACTTAAGAGTTGACACAACATCGATATTGCATATTGAACATCATTATTTCTATTGATATCGAATATTATGTAAGTGTTATTGACATTGACCATTGAACATTGTCATCGAATATTGAATCATCATTTATACCAATTGCATTGACTATCATTGAAATTGATATTTGCTATTGTCCATCATTATTGATTCCTATTGACCCATTGAATTCATTGTTATATCACTATTCCATTGTTATTTGCTCTCTCTACTTGCTGTCCATGACTTGCTCTAAGGACAATTTTTCTTCTCTTTTTGCATAAAGTGTTCACATGTGATCAAGGAGAATTACCTGTAGGAATTAGAGAAGAAGCTTTCTAAAGATTTATTGCTTTCTAGTTGATTGTTATTTCATTGAACTTATTGTATCGAAACTTATTATCATTGTGTTAGGAATTATTATTGTATTGGGCTTATGACCCAGATATTATTGTTTGTTTCCAGATATTGGATTATCGTAGTTGGTTATTTCATATTGTCTTATTCCAAGTATTATTGTTCATGTGGTTGTTATTATTGCCTGCACAAATATTTTGTATTGTTATTATTATTGAGTTGAATGGGTAAACAGCTTATGGATGAAGTAAGTCATTCGTTGGGTCAATGTCACGTGCTTGTTTTTCGTATTTTTGGAAAGCGAGGCGTGACAAGGTTTTTAGTGGTATCAGAGCCCAGGTTTGGATGATATATCAGTCAAACATGACTAACATATGGAGGTTTTGCTTTGACTGACATATTAGTCAGATTTGGGTTTTAACCGGTTTGACTCAACAATATGTGCAATGCAGGAATCACATGGATAATTGATAACCAACTTATGATCTAAATGCTAACCATTTGATTTTTATTGCAGACCATGGTTAGAAAGGGTGCTTCATCTTCCCGAACTGGGGATGAGCTATCCAATGAGCCGACTATTGCACAGATGATGCAACAGATGATGCAGATGCAGCATGAGCACATTGAACTGATGAGGGTGGCTTTTGAAGCTACCAACATGGAACGTATTGCATTTGCACCCGAATTGTTGCCACCGTGACCTAGTAATAAGGCAGATTTCATGAGACTCAATCCAGATAAATTCTTGGGCACTGAGGGTCGCTTGAAGCCGAGCAATGGCACATTCGGACCGAGCAGCTGTTGACCGCAGCACGGATCTCGAATGTCAAACGTGTGAATGTCGTGAGCATCCAACTTATTGATCTTGCCCACATCTGATGGCAAGCTGAGGCTGAACGATTGGGGCGACCCATCGACCATGCCATCTTCACTGAGAGCTTCCTTATGGAGTTCTTTCCTAATGCCACAAAGAATGAAATAGAACGACAGTTTGTCTCACTAAATCAGGGGAGTCGGACCGCGGACGAGTACGCTGTAGAATTAACCCAATAAGTCATTTTGCTACTTTTATGGTGGCGAATGATGATGATAGAGGATGTCGTTTCTTGATGGGCTTGGATAGTGAGATTCAAGACCATCTTGCTGCCCTGACTTTGTTCTTATGTTGATATCCTGGATGTAGATAGAATTCAGGTGCAAACTAGTTTGAGGAAGTGTGCCATCCCGTGGTCTGTTCCGCACCCTGCTGCTGCCAGGCCTTTTGGAGGGCCTATTAGGAGGCCAGTTCTGACCCTTCCTACTACGGCATTGTCGTACCCACCTACTGTTCAGAGACGCACTTGGTCTGTTCGTACTATCACAAGACTGGGCACTTGTGCCAAGACTGACGGGTAGCAAATTGCTAGTGCCTTCTGTGTGGAGGCAATGACCACATAGTTCGTGATTGCCGTAAGTCCAGGCCCCTGGCACCAGTTAGAGGTTCCGCTCCGCAGGGAGTGCTTGCTCGTGGTCAGGGCAGACCACCATCATCCGCAGGGAGAGCCGCTCCTAGGAGAAATCTTTCTGGAGGTCGTGGTCAGACCTACAACCTGACTGCGCAGGATGCTGAAACCGCTTTGAGCGTTGTTGCAGGTATATCTTTAGTTGTGTTTATTTTGGCTTTTATTTTTTTCCCTTGCTATCTTGTTATTCTATTCTGTTACTTTATCTGTTATCCTCCCATCCATGTCTGTTTCTTGCATTTTTTCTTTCTGCATATTGTGTTCACATCTTTGACTTCTTGCTAGGTATTATCTTTGTTCACTCATTTCCTGCTCATGTTCTTTTTGACTCCGTGGCGACTCATTCCTTTGTTTCCACCCGCTTCGTTGACCTGCATCATTTGGCTAGCAATGCTATGCCAGTATCATGGAATATCATTATAGGTGGAGGTGTTGTCATGTGTTCTCAGATCTGTGACTAGAGTCCCCTGATCATTGGTGGTGTTGATTTTGTTTTCGATCTGATTATCTTCAACAATTCTGGTTTTGATGTTATTCGGAGATGGATTGGCTTGGTGAACAATATAGAGACTGTGTTGGTCAGTATTTTATCGATTGATTATTGAAGCGCTGACTACGGCATCCCAATCTTTCGTGTATCGTTTCAGTATATCGTTTCAGTGTATCATTATAGTGTATCGTACAACAATGTTGCTATCGTATCACTGATTATCGTACCGACACATGATCTATAGAATTCACCACTAAAGTCTAAACGATATTGTTTGTATGTATCGAACTTGTAGTATGGGATGCAGTAGTACGTGCATTAGTTAGGTTGAAAATTAATAGACTTAAGAGTTGACACAACATCGATATTGCATATTGAACATCATTATTTCTATTGATATCGAATATTATGTAATTGTTATTGACATTGACCATTGAACATTGTCATCGAATATTGAATCATCATTTATACCAATTGCATTGACTATCATTGAAATTGATATTTGCTATTGTCCATCATTATTGATTCCTATTGACAGATTGAATTCATTGTTATATCACTATTCCATTGTTATTTGCTCTCTCAACTTGCTGTCCATGACTTACTCTAAGGACAATTTTTCTTCTCTTTTTGCATGAAGTGTTCACATGTGATCAAGGAGAATTACCTGCAGGAATTGGAGAATAAGCTTTCTAAAGATTTATTGCTTTCTAGTTGATTGTTATTTCATTGAACTTATTGTATCGAAACTTATTATCATTGTGTTAGGAATTATTATTGTATTGGGCTTATGACCCAGATATTATTGTTTGTTTCCAGATATTGGATTATCGTAGTTGGTTATTTCATATTGTCTTATTCCAAGTATTATTGTTCATGTGGTTGTTATTATTGCCTGCACAATTATTTTGTATTGTTATTATTATTGAGTTGAATGGGTAAACAGCTTATGGATGAAGCAAGTCATTCGTTGGGTCAATGTCACGTGCTTGTTTTTCGTATTTTTGGGAAGGGAGGCGTGACAAGGTTTTTAGTGGTATCAGAGCCCAGGTTTGGATGATATATCAGTCAAACATGACTAACATATGGAGGTTTTGCTTTGACTGACATATTAGTCAGATTTGGGTTTTAACCGGTTTGACTCAATAATATGTGCAATGCAGGAATCACATAGATAATTGATAACCAACTTATGATCTAAATGCAAACCATTTGATTTTTATTGCAGACCATGGTTAGAAAGGGTGCTTCATCTTCCCGAACTGGGGATGAGCTATCCAATGAGCCGACTATTGCACAGATGATGCAACAGATGATGCAGATGCAGCATGAGCACATTGAACTGATGAGGGTGGCTTTTGAAGCTACCAACATGGAACCCATTGCATTTGCACCCGAATTGTTGCCACCCCGACCTAGTAATATGGCAGATTTCTTGAGACTCAATCCAGATAAATTCTTTGGCACTGAGGGTCGCTTGAAGCCAAGCAATGGCATATTCGGACCGAGCAGCTGTTGACCGTAGCACGGATCTCGGATGTCAAACGTGTGAATGTCGTGAGCATCCAACTTATTGATCTTGCCCACATCTGATGGCAAGCTGAGGCTGAACGATTGGGGCGACCCATCGACTATGCCATCTTCACTGAGAGCTTCCTTATGGAGTTCTTTCCTAATGCCACAAAGAATGAAATAGAACGACAGTTTGTCTCACTAAATCAGGGGAGTCGGACCGCGGACGAGTACGCTGTAGAATTAACCCAATGAGTCATTTTGCTACTTTTATGGTGGCGAATGATGATGATAGAGGATGTCGTTTCTTGATGGGCTTGGATAGTGAGATTCAAGACCGTCTTGCTGCCCTGACTTTGTTCTTATGTTGATATCCTGGATGTAGATAGAATTCAGGTGCAAACTAGTTTAAGGAAGTGTGCCATCCCGTGGTCTGTTCCGCACCCTGCTGCTGCCAGGCCTTTTGGAGGACCTATTAGGAGGCCAGTTTTGACCCTTTCTACTACGGCATTGTCGTACCCACCTACTGTTCAGAGGACGCACTTGGTCTGTTCGTACTATCACAAGACTGGGCACTTGTGCCAAGACTGACGGGTAGCAAATTGCCAGTGCCTTCTGTGTGGAGGCAATGACCACATAGTTCGTGATTGCCATAAGTCCAGGCCCCTGGCACCAGTTAGAGGTTCCGCTCCGCAGGGAGTGCTTGCTCGTGGTCAGGGCGGACCACCATCATCCGCAAGGAGAGCTGCTCCTAGAGGAAATCTTTCTGGAGGTCACAGTCAGACCTACAACCTGACTGCGCAGGATGCTGAAACCACTTTGAGCGTTGTTGCAGGTATATCTTTAGTTGTGTTTATTTTGGCTTTTATTTTTTTCCCTTGCTATCTTGTTATTCTATTCTGTTGCTTTATCATGTTATCCTCCCATCCATGTCTGTTTCTTACATTTTTGCTTTCTGCATGTTGTGTTCACATCTTTGACTTCTTGCTAGGTATTATCTTTGTTCACTCATTTCCCGCTCATGTTCTTTTTGACTCCGGTGCTACTCATTCCTTCGTTTCCACCCACTTCGTCGACCTGCATCATTTGGCTAGCAGTGCTATGCCAGTATCATGGAATATCATTATAGGTGGAGGTGTTGTCATGTGTTCACAGATCTGTGACCAGAGTCCCTTGATCATTGGTGGTGTTGATTTTGTTGTCGACCTGATTATCTTCAACAATTCTGGTTTTGATATTATTCGGAGATGGATTGGCTTGGTGTTACTCATGTTTTAATAGACTGCCGTGTGAAGAAGGTGGTGTTCCGAATGCCAGGACGTCAGGAATTTGAAATCTGTGTCGGTGAAATACTGCTTGCTTGTGTGGAGAAGTTGGCAAGTCAAGAAGCTGGGGTGATGGAAGAAGTGTGTGCAGATGGTGATGTTGCACCGTTGGTTGTGCGAGACTTTCTAGATGTCTTTCCTGAGAAATTGTTGGGATTACTGCCAAATCGTGAAGTGGTATTCAGTATTGATTTTCAGTCGGGTACAACTCCGAACTCTAAGAGTCCATACAGAATGGCTCCTGTTGAGCTGGCTGGGTTGAATGAGCTGATTCAGGAGTTGCTGGATAGAGGTTTTATCAGGCCGAGTGTCTCGCCTTGGGGATCTCCAGTACTGTTCCTCAATAACAAGGAGGGTAGTCGCAGGTTGTGGATTGACTACCGTGAGCTGAATAATGTCACAGCGAAGAATCGGTATCCACTGCTAAGTATTGATGACCTATTTGATCAACTAGGAGGCAAATCTGTATTTTCAAAGCTGGATCTTCATTCTGGTTACCATCGGGTTAAGGTGAAAGTCAAGGATGTGCAGAAGACTGCCTTTTGTACGAGATATAGGCACTATGAGTTCTTGGTGATGCCTTTCGGAGTTACTAATGCTCCAGATGTGTTCATGAGTTTGATGAATTAGGTTTTCTCTCCCTTCCTAGACAATTTTGTTGTGGTGTTCATTGACAGTATCGTCATCTATTCTCGGAATCGTGATGAGCATGCTGAGCACTTGAAGGTTGTTTTGCAAAAATTGAGGGAGAATCAGCTGTATGGGAAGCTTAGCAAGTGTGAGTTTTGACTGTATCGTGTGGCATTCTTAGGCCATATCATTTCTAGTGATGGAGTTTCTGTCGATCCGTCCAAGATCTTTGCAGTTAAAGATTGGCCGACGCCGAAGTCAGTATCTGAAGTTTGGAGTTTCCTTGGTCTAACAGGGTACTACAGGAAGTTTGTTCGGGATTTTTCGAAGATTGTCGGGCCATTGACTAAGTTGACTAGGAAAGATCAGAAGTCTGTGTGGGATGAGTCCTGTGATGAAGCCTTCACTGAATTGAAGAATCGGTTGACATCAGCACCTGCGTTGACTATACCGGATGGATCAGGAGGTTTCGTAATTCACTGTGATGCTTCGGGAAGAGGTTTGGGTACTGTTTTGATGCAACGAGGCAAAGTTGTCGCATATGCATCTAGACAAATTGAGGTCGCATGAGAATAATTATCCTACATATTATTTGGAGCTTGCAGTTGTGATTTTTGCCTTGAAGCTTTGGAGGCATTACTTACTTGGAGACCAAGTGGAGATATTCAAAGACCACAAAAGTCTCAAGTACGTGTTCACTCAGAAGGAGCGAAATATGAGGCAGAGACGATGATTAGAGTTGATGACAGATTATGATATCAGTTGCAGTATCACCCTGGCAAGATTAATTTGGTGCTTGATGCTTTGAGCAGAAGACCGGTTGCCATGGTTCTAACTGAGCAGGATGAGCTTGTGGAAGCTATGAGGAGATTAGATTTGGATGTGGTTTTGCTTGGTTCTGAGCAGAGTTGTATGGTGCTTCAGTTACAGTCGGCTTGGTGGATCAGGTTAAAGAAGCATAGTCTGGTGATGAGCAATTGCAAAAGTTTCGAGCTGAAATCGAAGCAGGATCAAGGACTAATATGGTTATTCATGAGGATGGATCTCTCCGCTTTGGAACCCGTCTATGTGTTCCGAACGGGAAAGTCAGGCAGAAGCTACTTGAGGAAGCCCATCGCTCGCCATATTCTATTCATCCCAGTGGTACGAAGATGTATCGAGATGTGAAGTTGCATTTCTGGTGGCATGGTAAGAAGAGAGCTGTGGCAAGATTTATTTTGCAGTGTCTGATCTGTCAGTAAGTGAAAGTAGAACACCAGAGGACTGCTAGACTTCTTCAACCTCTTCCCATTCTGGAGTGGAAGTGGGAGAACATTACCATGGATTTTGTGACTGCTTTACCTAGAAGTCCAAGGGTCATAATTCCATCTGGGTAATTATGGATGCTTGACAAAGAGTGCTCATTTTATTCCCTTCAGAGTGGGTCAGTCTACTGAGAGCCTTGCAGAGAAGTACATGCAGGAGATTGTCAGATTGCATGGGGTCCCTATCAACATTATATCAGACAGAGACACTAGATTCAGATCTCAATTATAGGAGTCTTCAAAATAGTCTTGGGAGTAAGCTGATATTCAGTACTGTATTCCATCCGCAGACAGATGGGTAATCAGAGAGGACTATTCAAACATTGGAGGATATGTTGAGGTCATGTGTTCTTCAGTTTAGAGGATCTTGGGAAGATCATCTACACTTGGTGGAGTTTTCATACAATAATAGCTACCAAGCAAGTCTTAAGGCAGCTCCGTATGAAGCTTTGTATGGTCGGAAGTGTATATCACCACTATGTTGGGATGACATTGGTGAGAGGAAGCTTTTAGGGCCAAAGTTGATCACGATGACTATTGATGCAGTGGGTCAGATCAGGAAGTATCTACAGGACAGGCAAAGGAAATGGGCAGACATTCATAGGAGGCCGTTGGAATTCGAAGTGGGGGATCAAGTGTTCCTCAAGGTATCACCATGGAGAGGTGTTATCCGGTTTGGAGGTGGGGGCAAGCTAATCCCTAGATTCATTGGTCTGTTTGATGTGGTGGAGTGAGTAGGCAAGGTGGCCTATAGACTCGCGTTGCCTCCGGCTCTATCTGGAGTGCATGATGTTTTCCATGTCTCCCAACTCAGGAAGTATGTCAGGGATAATATTCATGTTATCGACAACTCGGAATTTTCTTTTCGACCAGATTTTTCCTATGAGATCCGTCTGGTTTTGATTTTGGACCGACGGAAGAAGATTTTGAAGAATAAGGTCATCAGATTGGTTCGAGTTGCTTGGAATCCTCACTCGCCGGGTGAGTCGACTTGGGAGCTTGATGAAGAGATTCAGAAGAAGTTTCCCCATCTTTTTGTATAGTTCTTTTCTTTTCTTTGGAGTTACCCTATTACCACTTGCTTAAATTTCGAGGATGAAATTTTATTGTAAGGTGGGTAGGATTGTAACTACCGTTTTCGTTCTTTTCCATTTTATCTTCATTGTAATAATTTATTTACAATTTGAATAAAATACTTTATTTTTCTTGATCATCTTAATTAAATTTTTTCCATGAACTGCTCTTTTTCTTCTTGTTGGGCTATTTTCTTGTTGATCCAACTTTTATTTGATTGTGAGTATTTTATTTGAACCATATTGTCTTTATATCCATCTCTTATTGAACCCAAAACCCAATTGCATTTAATTCTAAACCCAAACCCATTTTTATTGGATCCTTACCCAATAACTCGACAACCTAATTACATTCTATAAATACTACCCTAATGCAAACCCTAAAAACACAGCCCTAATTACTAGCCGTTCTCCTCTCTCTCTCCTCTACCATCAGCCTCCACGACCTCACCTTCCCGCCTAAACCCCCCGACCACCATCTGCCTCTTCTTCGGCGACCTTCCCCAGTGTTGCCACCCTCCGACGAACGAACCTCGAGCGCCGCCAACATCCCAGACCCCGACGCTCTCTGTTGCTCCTCTTTCCCCTCGACAGCAGCCACCCGAGATGCGTTCAAGCCCCTCCAGTCGACGGCAGCACTTCAGTTGACCACCGTCGACCTCCAGCGCTCGTCCGTCCCGTCGTTCGCCGCACGAATGCCAGTCGACCCTGCCGTTGACTTGCCTTGTTGTTGCTGCCGCTCTTCTATTGTTGCTATGTTGCTGTGTTCTCTTGTGCACATAGTGTGCATGTATATCTTCGTGGGTTCGTGTTCGTTGCTCCAGAATTCTCATCCCGATATTTTTTGGTATTCAAATTAATCGTCAATGAGGCAAGTACCTTTCCTCTTGAATTAATATTGTATCAAATTCAAGTTTTTATTGAAATTCTTGCAAGTAGATCCAATCATTCATCGTATCATATATTATTGTTCTTCTTTCGTTTAGTATATTGAGGGTTTATACGAGCTAACCTAAATATCCTTAACTTCATGCCTTTGTTGACTCCAAAAATTGAATCTTTCATGCATTCATGTAGTATTGATAGTAGGTTTATTCATACAAACAACACACAAACAAACTATCATAGAACTGAATGCTAGGTAGCGTGCTTGAATGATCGATTGATATTTTTTTGTTGTTGAACTAGTGTATGTGTGTATTCTTAATGATGTCTACCATGCTATTGTGCCTACCATGCTGATTATAAGATTTATTGACTAATTGAAGTGGAACCCATCATGTTAGATCGCTTTATTTATGAAATATATTGAAAATCTGTATGTTTACTGTTTGTCTAGAATTTGTTAGACATTTTCAACCCAGTATTTGACATCAAAATTAATAACTTTCTGAATAAGAGTTGTAGCTCTGTGTCTTTGGTTTCCAAAACATCTAAGATCTTTAAATTCCGAGTTGTATTGCAGAAGTTATGATGATTTTACCCCTGATGCGTTTTATTTCCAGAATTTCAGATTCATGTATGTTTTCATTTTTAAACTATTAAAAAGCTAAGTTAATGTTAGATTAATGCTCTGATAATTTTCAGAATGATAGTTAACATGATTAGGAGTCTAATAAATATTTTTAATGAATCACTACAAGCCGCAAGGTCTATCCCGATGTTTTTATCCCGACGTTTGGGTATGAACGTCGGGATTGATAACATTTTTATTTTTTAAAAAAATTACTTCTATCTATCTCTGCGTTTTTGAGAAACGCCAGGATAGATAGGGTCTATAGCGGCGTTTTAAACATAAACACCAGGATATGTCCTATCTATCCCGGCGTTTATAGAATAAAGCCGGTATAGACCATATTTTATTTTCGCCCCCCAAATCCCAATTCCCCCAATTTATACATTCTCTCACTGACAACCGTCTCTCTCTTTCTCTCACACACTCACAACCGTCTCTCTCTTTCTCTCTCTCTCTCTCTCTCTCACACACACACACACACACACACACACACGAATCGACCACGTTGCCGTCGTCTTCTGTTATCCGCCTTAACCCACCGCTTCCACCATCACTCGCCATCATCTATTTTGATTAATTTTGACCCTAGGTATGAATTTGATTTCCAAAACACTTGCTGATTAATACTATGTTAATTTGAGGTTAGGGTTGTTTTTTGGAAGAGAATGGAGTATAACCACCTGCTCTTTAATCTGTGTATTTCTTAAAGGAGAGAGCTTGGCGAATGAATGGGTGGAATTGGGATAAAGTTTCAAGAGTTCTTAGATTAATCCCAGTTGATGGGTTTGTTTGTTTTGAATTAGGGATCAAGGGTTGTGATGTTAGAGGGTATGAGACTTAGAGTGTTCTTGTGTTAATGACATTGACTTTTTTTTTATGAGGTGATTTCCAATGTGATCTTGTTGAATAGCTTTTGTTGTTTGAGATATCAATCTCCATTTTGATTGAGGATTTTGTTGATGGAAGTCTTTGTCATGATTATGGATCCATAAAGACATCTCCATATCTTGTAGCTATATGAAGAGTAACTAGTGTGGCCATGCTGGACTATGAAATTTCAGTGCACAATTGGCCAATGGTGGTGGTGGACTACCTATATTGTAGTTGTGAAATATAGGATATGATCCATACAAGCGACATGAGGGCAAGGTTAATAAAAAATGTTGTATCTTGAATTAGCTGTAAATGAATTTATTGCCCAATACAGTGCAACACTTCGACACTAATTGATTGCACAACATCACACTAAACTCTTTCTTATACACTGGTAAATTCTACTTTATGTCTCTTTTAAATATGTCATATTGTCAGACAAAGGTCCCAATGATACAAATGCATATATTCTTAAATAACTAAAAAAATGAATGCCATGAGTTGTTGTCTTAGTATTTCAAAGTTCCCTAGAAATGTTATGAACTGATTTGTTAATTTCTTCAGTGTAATTATGTGATACTTTTTACGTTTTATCATTAATACGTTGCTTAGTTTAGTGATAATTTTTTGTTATTTGGCATTTCATTTTGCAGGTGTACTTCACAGTTTATGATAAGCTCAAAGGCCTTCTTCATTCACACTAGTATAATGCACGTGCGATGCACGTTTATAAAAAAGTTTAGTCATTAAATTAAATGAATTTGTATACCGTATAAGAAAAGAAATAGCAAAACATTTAACTTGCAAAATAGCAGGCTTCAATAATAAAATAAGTGTGAACGATTATAGAATCAAACTTCAACAATACATAAAGGATCCTAATGCAATGAAAATACTCTATGAATTTGGAGAATATTTGAAACTTTTATACAAAACATGAAAATTATAACAAAACTCTAAGCAGAATGTTAAATAAAGACAACAGACACAAAACATATAATTAGAATACTATTCACAACCTGCGATTCCACGAAATTTGTTTCTCGCATCTCATGCAACTTTACAATCCGCCACAGAGAAGCTATTGTTAGTATGCAACTGCATAGGTATTGACCGATAGGAGGAATAAATAACTTCTAAGCATATCAGAACCACATGTATTTGAATCTCTCTATAACATGATGTGTGAGAAATTTGAACAGGTATATATAGATTATACTGATACATCTACACATTGTCACATAGAATAAATCAAAACCAAATCAGAAATTTTTAACATTGTAAAGTAAGATTACTGGACTCAATCTAGCAACAGTTGATACACTTTTAATTTCAAACACAGAGTATTACTTACAATTGAAACATATAATAATAAAATCATTCATCTACTACTACTGACCGGATCTAATTACATATATAGAATTCAATGAAAAAAAGAAAATTTAGTTCATTATACCTTTCTTTCGTTATACTTCATTTCTTTACATACATTATAGCAACTAAATTCTTGTTAAGACGTGCAACCTCAACCAAAATAAAAGCCAACAGCTCTTAAGAATTTCGGATATTTGAATTTAGAAAGCCGAAAGATGGCTAGAAGATGAACCCCCCCCCCCCCCCCCCCCCCCCCGGGTCATTTTGAACACGGTCATCACTCCTACCACTAATATTGAGTGGATTCGAATACTTTTCGTTGCTCTCCCTAATAGCTAACTTTAAATTTAAATTAGAATCCGATCGGTTCAATTTTTTTATCCTCAGCTTTTTCATACTTTTCTTCATAGCACGCTGGCATGCTAATTCCATATCTGTATTTTAAAAAGATGAACACATTAAAAGAGGATAAAGAGGATAAATTAATTATGCATTGGTCTGCTTAGTATTAGTTTTTCAATATGTGCACATAATGTGAAATGCAGTCACAATTTTCCAATGTATTAGTAAATGGTTCTTACCTAAAGTGTGTTAAATGTTTACATACCCCCAAAATGGTTCTGAAAAAAAATATGCATTGGTTTGCTTAGTAATTCAGCCACATATGTGCGTATAATAGCATCTTAAAATATATATATATATATATATATATATATATATATATATATATATAACATAGAGTATATTGTAAAAAATGCTACAATTATTCTTAAATATACAAAACTAATAAGTATCCTACAAATTCACACTTCCACAACTCTATGTTGTTGTACTCCTAACAAAAAATAAGAAACATAACTCACATTGCAAAAAATAAATTAAAAAAATAAATAATAAATAAATAAAAGAAAGGATAATCGAAGAACTGTTTCCAGTGTCGAAACACAATGTTGTTCATGAATGGCTGATCCATGACTAATACGATACCCTTCAATAATTGTAAAATTAACCTAATTCAAAATCGAAGGTCGATTTCCCAACATTGAACCCATTGAAACATTAAAAGGCGTAAGTAGATATGGATGAAGAACTCAGAGACTAAGAATATAAAGATTGCTCAGTCATATGCTGTTATTGCTAAGAATATCCAATGCCCTATTTAATACGAATTATTTTTTCAAATTCATAAGATTTTATTAAGCTTAGATGCAACTATTAAAGAAAATATACTTGTAGGTAACCTGAGTTTGATTCAAATCATGATAATACTAACATGTCGATCCCGTAATAACGGTGAGACGGCGGCGAAACGGTGGGGTTCGACGGCGAACTGCAGCAAGGACGGCGACCTACGGCGACACGACTGTGCACTGGCGACGGGAGTGTGAGGGATAGGGGAGAGAGGAGTTGAATAAGGAGAAGATGAGTTCAGGTTTTGGATTTAGGATTTTTTCTGCTAACAGAGAAGATGAGGGGTTTTTTGATTTTACGTGCATGACACGAGGATGTTTAGTAGATGTAGTTTGGCCGTATATTGCACGGATTTGCTCAGTTACAAAATTAGGGTTTGTTTGTTTACAACCCCAACTCTCCCATTAAAATAGTAAAGATGGTTAAATTTTATTAATTTTTTTGTTCAAGAAGTATTGCGGAATCATTACTAGTCATTTAGACATGATTGCTTCATTATGATATTGTAAAAGAAGCATTGCAAGTTGATATAATTTAACATCGATAATTCTATACTTGCAGCTGATGTAAATGGCCAACTCACACTGGTGCAAACATGCTTACTGCCTCTAGTGCGGGAGCTGCAACATCTATTGCTACCAATCCATTATGGGTTGTTAAGACCAGACTTCAAGTATGCTTTATCATCTCCTTCTCTGGCTATGTAACACCCCGAATTCCAAAACCGACTGAATTCGAAGTTTCACAGGATCTTTACACTTCTCTTCGTACAATTTTACAAGAAAATAAAAACTTTTGTTACATCAGAGTTTACATTTACATTACATATTTACAACGAAAGCAATTTACAACAATTTACATGAATTGAAATGTACAACACTTGAATTATTCTTTAATCAGCATGCATTCTTTAGTCTTGTTAATCACTTTACCCTGCATAGAAACTGTGGGCACGTCAGTTCCTTACAACCGACGAAATATTATACACAGCTATCCTCTCTATGCCGAACAGTATAACGATTCTCAAATACTTAAACAAACCACAAACTTGATCACAAACAGAACTACAAGGGACTATCCTATTGATGTCGTGTTGTGCGGTGCACTTAGTCCTTAATGCAGTAATGTATGTTACATGACACTAATGCGCACTAGTTTAGATTCTATGCATCCCATACTACATAGGTCTGAGGGTAAGCCCTTAACCGTTTTTTATCTTTTAGGGTTCAATCCCTCGTCATGACTTAAACTACTACTGTAACTACGATAAGTATCCTAGATGCTCTATGAGTTACGAGCTCATGTCCAGACAGCCTGAAGGGGAATCTCACGTCATGTCACGACGCATCGTGAAGAACCTATGGACAATTCAGCCTCCGTCATGGGACATGACACTACCTGCAATCACCAAACACCCCACGAGCGTCGCCTGCGGTACGGACTCCTGAAGATATATCCACGTCATGACACGACGCATCGTGTAGACAGCCTGTGAATATTCTCACACCGTTGCTCCGAGGCCCTCATACTCGTGTTTTTCTTTTATTTTCATCACATCTTCACTATGTATCTAGTCCTTAGTTATTTGAATCATGAACAAAATCAATTCTCTAAAGTTAGCCCTTCCACTATACCGGTTTTAACCATTTATACAACATGACCCAAATCTTGGTCTTTTCATTTCAAATTTTATTTCAACATATTTCTTTTCAATGCCGGTATGAGGCTTAGCCACACTCTAGTTTCTCAATTTCACCTCATAATCACAAAATTTGAGTCTTCATACTCATAAGTTCTTTTTCACAATTAACATGATTTCCATTCTTTTCTATGAATCAAATCTCATATATCAAGTTCACTTGCAATTCATATTTCATAGTCAAAATTTATTCCAATAAACACATATGTTTTTCACTTGTTATTTCTTTTCTTTACTTGATTCAAACTACAAGGTCGTATTTTTCTTTCATATACAATACCCAAATTAGGCAATAAAGGTCCATAAATAACACACTTAAATTTTCTTCCATTCAAAATTCTCTTTTATAACTCAGTATAATCTTCTCATGAAAAATAATTGCTTTTCATATTTATACAAATGTCAACTTCATGCAATTCTACTTAAATTTCACTTCTAAATCACCTTTATTTTAGTCAAATCATGCATAAATATTTTTCATAAGATCTACATATTTTTAAAATAATTGTAGTATTTTGTTCGAATTTTTAAAAGCCAAATAATCAATTTAAAACCCAAAAAATCAAAAAGTTTTAAACCTGCCGAAACCAGGAATCGAACCCAAGACCTGAGACTAGCCAACCACCACCGAAAGCCAACCGGGCTAAGGCACAACCACGATATGGCAAGGGGTTTAATGGATAAGAGATTTAGGTTTCGGTTTGGGGTTTTATTCAAAAACGAAAACAAAAGGGCAGAGCCCAGTTTCGAACCCAAGACCACAAACACTCGCAAGCTACAGTAAGCGCCCAAAGCACCCATTAACCAAATGGTCTAAAAGTCCAAACTGATATAGAGTGGGGTTTTTAGGGGTTTAAGTCCGAGACTCAGTTATTTCGAATTTTTACAAAAATGAATGTTTTTTAGTTCTCTTCTTCTCCAAATTTATTCAAAAACTCCAGATTTTATTTTTTATCTTATTACAGTATTTCAGTATAATAAATTTTGATTTTTGATACAAAAACATAATTTTGCTCTCTACTTGCATATTGTTCTTCAATTTTCGAAACTTTGGGAAATGAGCATATTCTCTTTATAAAATTCACTTAAAATTTCTCCAATTCCCTTATAAAATTTTTCATTAATGTTATACATTTATTTCAGTAATAAATTTCATTTTTCATGTCATTTAATAATCAAGTAGGCAAATCACATTTTCCTATGGTTCTTATTTCAATTATTTAACATTCAAGCATATCTTCTTAATTTAGCATATAACAAACAAATAAAGCATGGTAGCATGGTAAATTCTAAATTAACAATGACAAATTTTGCAATCAATTAACATAATTTAACATACAATTTTACAAATATCAATTTGTCTCATTTTCACATCACATGGCTAGATTAGTTATAGTTTATTTTAATCTTATCAAACATACCCTAGCATGATGGCTACTTAGAAGTTTAAGAGAAACACCCACCTTTAATGGAGAGAAAACACACAAAATTTCCTAGGGATCTCCTAGAATGCACAAGGAAAGCCTTCTTCTCCTAGTTTGAGCCACCAAGTTGCTTCTCCTCCTAGTGCTAGGTAGAACCCGAGCCTCCCCTTCTTGATCCTTGAAAATGCCGACCTCCTCTCCTTGGTTGAAGAACACACTAGCACTTAATCTTTTCAACTCACAAACTCCTCAATCTTTTGTCTCACTAACTTGTATTTCTTTCTCTCTTTCTTTTTCAATTTTAGGTGCGAGGATAACTAGTGTAGGGTGGGGGGGGGGGGGGGGGGGGGGGGGGGTATTTATACAATTTTTTAGGGTAAATGGAAGGCTAGGATGAGATCATATGGTTCAGGATCAAGGGCCAAGATGAAATAGGGAGTTGTAATAACTTCCCATGATGAAAGTAACCACCCCACTATCTCATCCACTCTCCCTCCTTCCCATGCACAATCTGGCCTACAATAGCGTGAGCACATTGCACATGCTAGTGCATGCACGTGCCATTCTAGTGTCCCCCACTTACAAATTTGTTCATGTGAAAAATTATAATTGCTCATGAAATGAGTCTACACTACAAGTTAGGCCATTTAAAAGAGGATTAAGTTAAATGGGCTCACTAATGGGCCAATTAACCATGAGCTCTACCAATTAATTTAATTAATTAAATAAGAATGGGCTAAAAGAGACAAATAGGCCAATAATTTAATTAGGCTTTTAAAAAAATATAGTCTTTTGGAAAATAAAGAGAACAAATACTATATAAGAAATATTTTTATAAAAGAAATTATACAAATGAAATTATACATGCAAAACACGTAAAATCACAAATTTTTCATAAATAAAATTTTAGGGTGTTACAGGCTAGACTATACTTTTTTTTTTCAATTGCCTGCATCGATTTTCATAAAACATTCCACAAGATGAAAATGTGTACTATGTTTCATTAATCCTTATAATTGAGTGGTGGATTTCCCAATTAAATATTCAATGCTGATTTTGTTTGTCGAAGGGCTTAAAAGGGTTGAGCTTTCTCTCATAACTCCTTTTGCTTTTGATATTAGGGCTTGCTAGTGAATTCTAGTCAATGAATTAAAATTTCACTGGCCCAAGAATATGGTGCAAGCATGCACACACTCAAATGCTAAAAAGAACAGAAATAGAAAACTAAGGTGTTGTTGCAATGAATCTGACACTTTCGAATTTTACAGGGATGAGAAAGTAGTTACTCAAGCCATCGAACTTAATGAACAACTACATAAAGTAATGGCACAATATGATGCATGATGCATTTCTTTCAGTTTCTACTGGTTCAACAACCCCTTCCTTTGTCAATAATGAGGCAAATGAGGAAGAGGATGAAGAGCGTCTTTACCGTAGGTACGGTTTCTTTATCTATGCCTTATTTGGAGACTGGGAAACTGCATAAGCTCTCAGTATTTCAAAGTTAATATTTGTCTTATGTTTCATTCATGTTCTTGTGCTCTCCTTTAATTTTTGTTCATAATTTCTGAAGTGTGGTGATAAAGTTATTTTTTCGGTTAATACATTTATTTCTTAAGCATATTTAAAATCATTCCGCAATTTGAAGCAGGATACAATTGTATAACCACCTAAACTGTGAGCATTACTGTATAATGCCTTCTAAATAAGGGGCAGATTCTTAATTCACATTCATTCGAGACATTTTGTCTTGAAACATTATATTCGCTCATAGAGCTAATATTGCTTATTCATTGTACCTAGACTCCACAGAGATGCAAAATCCTGATCTTTATGCCTAGTGCATTTTTTGGAATTTGTCAATATTTCAATCCATGGATAAGGCTAAATGCATGAGCTCCTAGTATAAGGGTGTACAAAACCAAACCTGCACAATATATACTAAAGTTACAGCGATGCAGTTATTGATTGTGTATTAAAACAAATAATTGCAAATAACTGTGCTAACAATTTGATACTTTGATGTAACTTACTTTTGTGTGTACGAGACACCATGGGAGAAATTACACAACAGGCCTTTGATCTTTTAGAAGGCAAGTATACATCGTCGTTAATTATTTGAAAGAATTAATGTTTCCAAGTACTAGCAGGATATTGTTTAATTTGGCACACTTCATGCATGACAATTTGCTCTGTAATTTCCACGGTCCTTGATGTATTTGATAATTTAATCACCCAACTTCATAAATCTGCAGGGCTAAAGATGATAATGCATTAGAAGTTGGTTTCGGAGCATTTGACCACTCAACTCCTCTCCCTACCCTCCCTTCTATATATATAGTTTGTTTCGGAGATTTCGGAGCATTATATATATATATATAGAGAGAGAGAGAGAGAATTTCATATGCTTATAGTTTGTATATATAATTGAATTGTAGAATTTCAATATAGTTTCACCTGCAGTCAGTTGTTGTTCATCTGCTTATTGTTTTTTGTTGTTGTTAGTTGTTGTGATTGTTGTTATTGTTATTGAATGGGATTGAGGAGTTCTATGTTGTTTCATAACGTATTTATGAAATTTTATTTAATGTAAGGTAATTTTTTGTTAAAAAATAATTTAAAATTCAAAAAAAAAAATTAAAATGCCCACATATCCTGGCGTTTTCAAAATCCTGATAGGGTGCTTTTTTCAAATAATAATAATAATAATAATAACCTATCCCGACGTTTTTGCTCAAAAACGCCGGGATAGAACCCCTTTTCCTTTTTCCCAACAAAAGCTCTATACCGATGTTTTTCTCAATCAAACGCTGGGATAGATATAGGCTATAGCGGCGTTTCTCAAAAATGCCGGATAGACCCTATATCTATCCCGACGCTTGCTATAGCGGCGTTTCTGGCAACGTTTTCAGAAATGCTGCTACGGTCTATCCCGAAGTTTATAAACACTGGGATAGCCCAAAAAAACCATCGGGAAAGTCCGTGCGGTTTGTAGTGAATTTATAATTGAGTTTTCGCTGATTCTAAAGATATAACAATTTGATGTCGATTTTCAGTCAGAACATGTAATATGTAAAGAATGATGTATTTCACCTAGTTACTGTTGTCGGATTTTGTATTTTAAATATGTGTTGGAATCATTGGGAAGTCTAGTTTTAAGAACTTCTGATGGATTTAGTTTTTTATTTCTGTAGCAGCGGAAACACTAATTTTTGTACAGTGACCTCTTGCTGTCCAGAATTGTGTTTTCCAGATTTCCTTAATATAAATATGTATAGATCATTGTATTGTATGAATTGAAGTGTATGTATTGCATTACATGATCCTAATGTGCTATTGTCATCATTCTATCTTTCCCATCCAAAGTTATCATCCATTGTTCCTCTATTGTTACTATCGTTCATCTAATGTCTCTAAATTGCATAATATATTGTTGCATCGATAAAATAATTAACAAGCCAGGATTTAAGGGATTGACTTGAGTAGTGAACAATGTAGAGACTGTGTCAGCCAGTGTTTTATCGATTGATTGTTGGAGCGCTGACTACGGCACTCCAATCTTTCGTGTATCGTTTCAGTGTATCATTATTGTGTATCGTACAATAATGTTGCGATCATATCAGTGATTATCGTACCGACACATTATCTATAGAATTCACCACTAGAGTCTAAACAACATTGTTTGTATGCATCGAACTAGTAGTATGGGATGCAGTATTACGTGCATTAGTTAGGTTGAAAATTAATAAACTTAATAGTTGACACAACATCGATATTGTATATTGAACATCATCATTTCTATTTATATCGAATATGGTCTAAGTGTTATTGACATCGACCATTGAACATTGTAATCGAATATTGAACCATCGTTTATACCAATTGCATTAACTATCATTGATATTGATATTTTCTATCGTCCATCATTATTGATTCCTATTGACCCGTTGAATTCATTGTTATATCGCTATTCCATTGTTATTTGCTCTCTCTACTTACTGTCCATGACTTGCTCTAAGGACAATTTTTCTTCTCTTTTTACATGAAGTGTTCACATGTGATCAAGGAGAATTACCTGCAGGAATTGGAGAACAAACTTTCTAAAGATTTATTGCTTTCTAGTTGATTGTTATTTCATTGAACTTATTGTATCGAAACTTATTATCATTGTGTTGGGAATTATTATTGTACTAGGTTTGCCCGTTGACATGTGCCTACGGCACGTCTTCGGAACGGTTCACCTAGTTTGAATATATAAAATAGTTTTGGAGGTCCAACAAATTAACTGAAGTAGAAAACATATTATATGATGAAGCAATATATCTACATTTAAGCTCAACCATCGCTTTCTTGATCATTAGCTTGAACTTACCTGAAATACATATAGTTTGTTAGAAACCCTGCATAGAGTTTTTTTTTTTTACTTCAGCATCACTGTTAGATGCTTGTATAGTTATGCAAGGACATTATCATATAGATTTTATAGAGCTTACTCTAATCCCATAACCATTATGAGCATGTCTAAATACAATGGTAACGCAAGTGCAGGTGTGAAGGTATCTACATTACCGATAATCTAAACATTTATTTGTCTGAGACTCAGTTTGCAATTGAAATACCTCTTATTATTATATCAACCAAAATGAAATACATGAAGTTCTCAAAACTCTATTCCAAGCTAATCATTTCTTTTATCTCCATTTTGTCTCTCTATTGCACATTTATAAAAAAAATCAAAATGGATGAATAACAAATTTACTTTAGCTGTCTTTCTTGAGTGGAGAGTTTGCACCCTTCGCTGGTAAACTCCAGTCATCCCAATCCTATATATCCAAACATACACTAAAAGTTCTTATATGTTATGTTATCTATGGTTTCTAATAACCAGTGAAGGAAACAATTCACGATAGTATTTTCTCTTGTAGTAAAGAAATTAATGTTGCATAATTGCCAAGTTATTTTAGGTTGCTGGTCAGCTTACCTATCCTGCTATGATTTGGAAGCCAAAATTGAGGCCACCAAATAATCCATCTCTCAGTTGCGAACACCTTAAATCAAAACCAATAAAAAACTCATCAAATAAATCACCAACAACCCAAAAATAAAACAATCATACCTCTCTAAACTTAGATCCCATGCACACAAAAATTCGAGTCAGCAAAAAACTGAGCAATCCCCTGCACACACAAAATTAAAAATTAGAATGAGAATTCGGTTAATGAGATGCAATTAGAGTCGTCGCATCGCATATAAAGGCTTTCGAATTGGTGGAGGAGAGTCGCCGATACGGAGTCGCTTGATATTCGCGTTCGATTTGGTGGAGGGGAGTCACCGATACAGAATCAGCAGTGGATCAGATATCGGCGACGACCTCTTGATTGGGGTTGGACATTGGATTTGGATTTGGATTTGCTTTGAAATTTTCAAATTTTCAAAGTTTCAAATTTTCAAATTTTCAAATTTTTCGAACTTTTTAAATTTTAAATTTTAAATTTTTTTTTTAAATTTTTTAAAAATTTTAAATTTTTTTATTTTTTTATAATTTTATATAATTTTTTATAAGTTTTTGATATTTTTTGATTTTTTGAATTATTTTTAAAGTTTTAAATTTTTTTAGTTTTTATGTTTTTAAGTTTTTTTAATTTTTAATTTTTTTTTAAATTAAAATTTTTATCTTCTTAATTTTTTGAATATGAGAGAGAGAGAGAGAGAGAGAGAAATAATTAAATAAATAAAGGAGTTGTTTGGGTGGGTTATTTGAATTTGATTTTTGGGGAAACTTTTGGGGGGGGGGGGAATGTGTTTTGTTAGATCTGGGCCTTTAATTTTGACAGGATTGAAGGAGAGCCACTAGATAGATTTCTTTGTGTTTTATTATATAGATTGGGCTTATGAACCGGATATTATTGTTTGTTTCTAGATGTTGGATTATCGTATTTGTTTATTTCATATTGTCTTATTCCAGGTATTATTGTTCATGTGGTGTTATTATTGCCTGCGCAATTATTTTGTATTGTTATTATTGTTGAGTTGAATGGGTAAACAGCTTATGGATGATGCAAGTCATTCGCTGGACCAATGTCACGTGCTTGTGTTCCGTATTTTTGGGAAGCGGGGCGTGACAAGTCCCCAAGGGCTATGCCAAGTGATAAAGCACTCAAGGTCACCGAGTTGGCTAAGTCTCTGCTTCCTCCTATCCAACCGTTGGCGAAGAGCATCATCGGAGAAAAGACTGAGGAAAATTTTAGGCCCGGATGGGCCATGAAGGAAGCCAACTCTATAGTAGAGATCCCAGTGGCTCTTGAGGTTGTGAACCACCTCGCTCCACCGAGGAACAGGAAGAGCCTCACCCACGAGACCTTTGATTCGAGCTACCTCAAGTTTGCTCAGGCCCTCATCATGGTATGGACCGGAGCTTGACGAGTTGCATTCCCATATTTTTAGTTTTGAATTTCTCAAGTGGTTTACCCTCATTTTGCAGACGATTCTTCAGGGGGCAAAGATGAAATGGCAGTACGAGCATGAGCTCAAGTGCACCAACCAGAGTGCGGCCCGAGTGGAGAACGAATACATGGAGGTCAAGCTCTGGGCCGAGGTCCTGGAGAAGAGGGGGGAAGGCTTTGGAGGTGAAGATCTCGTCTATGACCTGGACCGAGATGGCCTGTAGGTAGAGATGGTGGCATGGGCGATGAGGAGAAGGAGCTGACTAATGATCGAGAAAAGGCCATGGACATGGTCATCAGGGCACAAGACCAGGGGTATGATCGAGCCCTTCTCCATGTTAGGCAGAGGTATCCCGACCTCGACCACGAAGGCCTCTCCTTTAACATGGAGGTCAACAGTAGTCCCCCGACTCTCGGGGAATAGTCGTCGAGGGACGAGGAGGTCCCCATATGACCCGCAAGCGGTCGACACCGAGACTTCACAAGTCTCTTTTCAAGAGGTGCCTCCCTCCCCTAAGTCGTAGGCACTTGTATTCTTATTTTATTTTATATCATTGCAGAATGTAGACTGGCCACCACCCCCTTGTACCTTTTTGCTTTTGACTGAGAATGTTTTGGCACTTAAGATTTGTTACGTGTTCATCTTTTTGCGTCTTTGTCCGACCACTTGTATCTTTTTGTTGACCTAGATTATGGGATACGAGCCTTGGGAGGTAGACCCTTGGGACAAGACATCAAATCTCTCCAAAGTAGGTTGCGACAGGTGGAAAGTATCATCACTCGACTTCAAAGAGAAGCTAAAGATCGAGAGGGGGCATTCGATTCCCACATCCGGAGATCACAAAGCATCGTGCAAGAACTCTGACATTAACTTGGCCTTAATTAAAGCCGAGGGGGAGCTCTATTAGGTTTGGCAGGAGAGCAATCTTCGGAAGTCGTCCTTAAGCGGATGCTCGTGGAGAGAGACTTGGAAATACCGTTTGAGGACCAAGTTCGGGGAATCAGATTTTTCATTTCCCTTGGGGAGCCCGTTTTCGAGGTGAGATCCTTACCCGGGGATGCTCTCCGGATTAAGGGTCGTCAGTGATGCTCAGAGTGGAGTGGCTGGATCGTCTAGCATGGCTAGCGTTCGAGAGGGCCTCGGGTGTTATATCCCGGTCGGATATTATATTTGTATTATTATTATTTTTAAAATTAAAATTTTTTATGGAAATTTTTGGTTTTACTAAAAAAAAGTTATCTGTATATATATACTAGTAAGTATATATATGTATTGTATCGGTTTTGTGTACTTGTACAAAATCCTGTAAAATGCGTTTTTTAGAAAATGTCTGTAAAATCCCTGGCTGATATTAAAAATTACTATTTTTATTAATATTTTCAGAATTGAAATATTTTTTGTAGATATTATCCGGTTTTGTTAATAAACATTATCTTTATACATATACCAGTCTGTATACATCTGTATTGTACCAAATTGATACTGGAATCTTCCAAGAGGGTAATAAAATTATTTTTATTATTATTTCTGAATTAAAATATTTTTGGTACAGATTATTCGTTTTAACGACCGAAAATTATCTGTATAGACACATATATGTATGTATATATACTGTATCGATTTCATACGTTTGTACGAAATCATGTAGTATGTAATTTTGGGAAAATACCTCTTATTCCTGAACAATCATGATCAAATAGAAGGTTAGGATTGGAGTAGGGTGCTGATTGCAAATTTATTGGGTTTGATTGCAATTTAAATTTGCAAATTAATTCAAATTGTTTTGAGCCACAAGAGAGAGAGACAAGTGGCTCTCTATCTACCACATGCTCTCTCTCCCTCTCCTATAAGGTTGTCCGGCCAAACACAAGAGGGCAAAGCCCTGTTTTCTTTTGTGTCTCTCCATCTCTTCTCACTCTCTCTTTCTCTCTAGTATTTCTTCTACTTCATTACTTGCTTATTTTTAGAAAAAAATTGAGAAGAAAGAAAAAGAAAGAGAGATTAAATCAAAATAAAAGAGTGGGTTCTCTTTCATGTGGTGTTCTTGAAGAGGAGCAAGGAGGAGAGAGCAAGTCCTTCCTACACTTTTAGGTGGGGGTTTCTCAGCTCTTGTTATTGTTTGTTTGTTTTTTTTTAATTGTTGTATGTTGTTAAGAAACTTGGACTAAATTCATTTTCATATGGTTAGTATGGACTACAATAGAAGAGCATGCAAAGATTGGAGTGTTAGAACACAAAATAAAGCGATTAAGATTCGATCGTTGTAGTTGTAGGGTTAGAATTAATTAACTAAGTTAAAGTAGGAGTTTTGACTCCAAATTAATTGGAGATGTTCTCATATGCGTTGTTACCATGCTCAAGTTTTTGTAGATTTTTCCGAGTTAATTTGATGGGTGAAACAAACGTTTCCCCCAAAATAGCGAGCTTTTCAGCTAAATGCTGTTTTGGTGGATTCGGCTTGTATTCAAAGGGCTGTATCTTGATGTTCCTTGCGGAATTTGGAAAAAGTGATCAACTAGGAAGTTCTAGTAGACGTTCTCACCTGTCCAAAATGTCCTATTTGGTTAGATTCCGATAAGTGGTGCAAAAGTTATGACCATTACAAAAACGCAGCAGCCAGCTTGGTTAAATGCTTGCTGTTTTGTTGCTTGAAGTTTTTGCACCTCTTATTGATTGAATCTGGAAAAGTGATAAATTAGAGAGTTGTAGTAGAGTCTCTCACCTTTCCAAAATTCCCTATTTGGTTAGATTCTGATAAGTAGTGCAAAAGTTATGACCGTTCCAAAATGCAGCAGCCAGCTTTTGACTGAATGCTTGCTGTTTGGATTGCTTGATGTTTTTGTACCTTTTACTGATTGAATCTGATAAAGTGTTAAACTAGAGAGTTGTAGTAGACATTCTCACCTTTCCAAAATGTCCTATTTGGTTAGATTCCGATAATTGGTGCAAAGGTTATGACCGTTACAAAAACACAACAGCCAGCTTTGGCTGAATGCTTGCTGATTTGTTTGCATGAAGTTTTTGTACCTCTCATTGATTGAATCTGAAAAAGTGTTCAACTAGAGAGTTGTACTAGAGTCTCTCACCTTTCTAAAATGCCCTACTTGGTTATATTTCGATAATCGGAGTAGGAGTTACGACCTTTACAAGTTTCAGCTTTGCTGTAGCTTTTGGCTGTCTTTAGTTGTCTTTGTATTGTGCTCAAAGGACGGTGGATTGAATTCCATAAGGAATCTGAAAAATTCATCAACTATAGAGTTGTAGTATATGTTCCCACCTTTCTAAATTGTATGATTTGGTTAGATTCCGACAAGTGGAGCAAAAGTTACAAGCTCTCAAAGTTTCAGCTTTTTGTTAAGAAATCGGCTGTAGGTTAATTTTTGTGTGTGTTCAAAGGACGATGAATTGAATTCCATAATGATTCTGAAAAATTCATCAACTAGAGAGTTGTATTATTACTTCCCACCTTTCCAAAAAGTATAATTTGGTTAAATTCCGACAAGTAAAGCAAAAGTGACATGCTCTCAAAGTTTCAGCTTTTTGTTAAGAAATCTACTGTTGGTTAATTTTTTGCGTGTGTTCAAAGGACGGTGGATTGAATTCCATAAAGAATCTGCAAAAGTGTTCAACTAGAGAGTTGTAGTATATGTTCCCACCTTTCTAAATTGTATGATTTGGTTAGATTCCGACAAGTAAAGCAAAAGTTACAAGCTATAAAAGTTTGAACTTTTTTTGAAATTCTGCAGATTGGTTTACTATTTGCGTATGTTTAACGGACCGGATTTTGAATTCCTTACGGAATCTGAAAAAGTGTTCAACTAGGAAGTTGTAGGAGATGTTCTCACCATTCTAAAAAGTCTAATTTTGTCGAATCCAATAAGCATAGCACTGTTTGATTCTAGGGTGTTAGAAGGGTTTTTATGTCGCTTTCAGATTTTCATTGGCAATATGTTTATATTAGGCTGTTAGAAGATTCTTCTGTTGCTTCTAATTATAAAAGATTAAGTTTTTGTTAGTAAGCTTATACGCGAAATTCTAGTTCATGTTAACTAGAGTTGTCATGAATTGTTTGTAGTTTGAAACATGCACTTAATTATGTGTAACAAGTATTCCTTGTGCTCATAAGTCATGTAATAAGTATTGGTCTGTCTCATACGTAGCTCACCTAGCTCGTATGAAGTTGTTTATTCATGCGTAGCTCAATGGGCTCATATGGAGTAATTATCTTGAATAGATAGGCGATGAGTGGATCCGAGGAGATCTTGTAAAATAGAGATTGAGTCTTGGTAGGTTGTGTCAACAATTGTTACACTCTCTTGAAGAGGGACACGTGCGGTGCTTTTTTCATGATAAGTTGGAAGCATAGTGACATGTCTCGCTTGTTTGAATCTTTTGGTGACGTCTCATGGCAAGTTGAGAGTACGACTCTAGGTTGAAAGTACCTTGTTTCTCGTACGGCTCCATTTGATTAGTTAGGGTTAATGACATCGTTAGGGTAATAACTGTTACTTAACCATTTTTATCTATGAATTGCCGAAGGGTGAGAGTTGGTGTTAGGGGTGATACCTTATAATCCGACTTCTCCTATAGGCCGACACTAGGTGGTATTATTGGGATGTATTTTCCTGTCAAAGGAATACGGGTGGTGCTTTTTCATGACGAGTTGGGAGCACGGGGTCCGTATCTCGGGTGTTAATTCCTGAACTGCCATGATAAGAACAAGAGGTTTTCCTAGGAAAATAGACCCTACGATTCCGTCAGGTTCTATGCCTTCTCATGACGAGTTGAGGGCATGGAAGAAGGTTGGCTAGTATCTTGTGGTTCGTGTTGGCTTTTGAGAGAGGTCTGGTTCACCAGGCAGTAGTGGAAAACGGGGACACCACTATTGTACTGCGGTAGCGGAACTAGACCATACCTGCAATCCCATCAGTCATGTAGTATGTGTCATGAACAGAATGGGTACAAAAGTAGAATTCATGACGTGGGTTCAAATCCCTATATATGAAGAAACGGCTTGATATGGGGCGTATGTTGTATGGGCTGCATACTGTTCCAGAGTCTCGCTTGCATTAGAATAAGAGCATCCTTGCATTAGTTAATCTTGCATTATGGTCTAAGTCATAGCATACACTGACACATCAATTATATATACATGTTTCTCTTTTCATCAATCTGTTTGTTTAAAGTTGAGAATCGCTGCTAGTCATCAGCCTTAAAGCGTTAGTATAGGTACTGATGTCCCCATTTCTATAGGTGCTATATTGCAAATTACAAGTACTGGATTACAGAGCGACAGGTACAGAATTCAGGAGGACTCAAGGCAAAAGAAGCAAAGTGTTGATTTATAATCTATTGTAATATATGTTGTAATTTATTTATGTTGAGAAGCATCCAAGTAAAAGTACAAAGTGTTACATTATTCATTATACTCTGATGTAATTTTTATTGAAAGTTTGTAACACTTGGGCTTGTATGGCATTATTGTAACACTGATGTAATGTATTGCAGTTTTATAACATTCAGACTTGTAATACATTTGTGTTGAATAAAATGTTTTAAATTTTTCTATTTTTCTGTGTATTGTGCCTAATTTGTAGGAAAAGATTTCTGGCTTATGTCACGGTTTTCCAGTGTATAGAAATCGGGGCGTTACAGAGTGGTATTATAGCCGACTTCAATTTACAGTCCAACATAGTAGAAAAATTAAACTTGGATGCCTTGTAGGAGTCAGGTTTTTAGCTAGTTGTAGACAGTTATAATTCATATTGTTGTTTCTTTCAACTTATGTTTTATAATTTCTCTATATCTGGGTTAATACCCATGTTTGTTACTTTCTATCTGATGTCTCACGGAACCAGGAGTGGTAGGAATGACCCGACTGAGGGCGAGGGTAGTGGAGGCAATGGCACAGGTCTAGATATAGAGGTAGAATTCGCCCGTATGTACCAGGCATTCAGAGACCTGGCAGACGCAAGCCGAAACAATGTGCAACAACAAGGAGCACTCGCAGGTAACCGGAGAGTAGCAGCTACCGACCCTGTCAAAATGGTCGAATCTTTTCGAAGGATGAGGTCGCCTATTTTTTGAGGGCCAGGCAGACCCAACAGCAGCTAACGACTGGATTCGTCAAGTCGAGACAGTGTTTGAGGTGATGCTGACACCAGATGAGGTCAGATTGGCAAGCATTCTACTGGAGAAAGATGTCAGGGTCTGGTGGCAGTCGGTGAAGAGGGGCATGGGCGAAGGACCCATTACCTGGGAAGACTTCTTAAGGGAGTTCAGGCAGCACTACTTTCCTTTGGATGTGCAAGAAGACAAGGCCATGGAGTTCTTCAACATGAAAAAGGGAAGCCTGACGGTTCGTGAGTACGAGACCAAGTTCACGCAACTATCCTGATATGCTCCAGAGATGGTAGAAGATGAGGTATAGAAGGCCAAGAGATTCGAGCATGGGCTCAGACCCGCACTCAAAACCAGGATGGTACCTTTGTGCATTCGGAGGTTCGAGAAGTTGGTCCACCGTGCGGCAATGACGGAGCTGGATATGAACCGAGGACCAGAACCGCAAGTGAACGTTAGAGGGTGGAACAAGGGAAAGAGATCTACACTAGCATCAGGATTCGAGAACCAAGGTCAGAAGCAGAAGATTCAGAAACCAGATGGTAAACTCGGAGGCACCAAGCCAGGGAGTTGTTTCTTGTGTAGTGAGCAAGGTCATTTCATGAGCCAGTGCCCAAGGAAGGACCCTCAGATGGATACTCGTGTCTGTTACAAATGTGGAAAGATTGGTCATATCCGACCAGATTGTCCCCAGTTTCAGAAGAATAGAAGCAGATCAGCCCCAAAGTTGAACCACAAAGGAAATGAGCCGCTTCACCAATGACAAGTGTTCGCACTTACAAAAGATGATGCCAATAAAGGCGAGAAAGTCATCACTGGTGTGCAAATAAGAGGATACAACTAAGTTTGAAGTTGTATTTTGAATTTTATTTTGGACTTTAAGTAGTGTATGATATAACACTTTTTGTAACCGAATGGATTTATATATATATATATATATGGAATCCATGCAATGGTTGTTCGATAATAGTTCATCATATTCCCTATGTCTGTGGTATTTTGTATTTGCTATTTTCATTTCTCCTAACTAAAACGTAGTTCTGAGGACAAAACTATTCTAAGGAGAGAGTATTGTAATATCCAGGGCTGATATTATATTTGTATTATTATTATTTTTAAAATTAAAATTTTTTAATGGAAATTTCTCGGTTTTACTAATAAAAATTTATCTGTATATATATACTAGTAAGTATATATATGTATTGTATCGGTTTTGTGCACTTCCCGTAAAATGTGTTTTTAAGAAAATGTCTATATAATCCCGGGCTGATATTAAAAATTACTATTTTTATTAATATTTTCATAATTGAAATATTTTTTGTGGATATTACCCGGTCTTGTTAATAAACATTATCTTTATATATATACAAGTCTGTATTGTATCAAATTGATACTGGAATCTTCCGAGCCGATAATAAAATTATTTTTATTATTATTTCTGAATTAAAATATTTTTGGAAGAAATTATTCGTTTTAAGGAACGAAAATTATTTGTATAGACAGATATATGTACGTATATGTACTGTATCGATTTCGTACGTTTGTACGAAATCATGTAGTATGTGATTTTGAGAAAATACCTCTTATTCTTGATCAATCATGATCAAATAGAAGTTTAGGATTGGAGTAGGGTGTTGATTGCAAATTTATTGGGTTTGATTGCAATTTAAATTTTCAAATGAATTCAAATTGTTTTGAGCCACAAGAGAGAGAGAGACAAGTGGCTCTCTATCTACCACATGACCTCTCTCCCTCTCCTATAAGGTTGGCGGGCCAAACACACGAGGGCAAAGCCCACTTTTCTTTTGTGTCTCTCCATCTCTTCTCACTCTCTTTTTTTCTCTTATATTTCTTCTACTTCATTACTTGCTTATTTTTAGAAAAAAATTGAGAAGAAAGAAAAAGAAAGAGAGATTAAATCAAAAGAAAAGAGTGGGTTCTCTTTCATATGGTGTTCTTGAAGAGGAGCAAGAACAAGGAGCAAGGAGGAGAGAGCAAGTCCTTCCTACACTTTTGGGTGGGGGTTTCTCATCTCTTGTTATTGTTTTGTTTGTTTATTTTTATTGTTGTATGTTGTTAAGCAACTTGGAATAAATTCATGTGCATATGGTTAGTATGGACTAGAATAGAAGAGCATGCAAAGATTGGAGTGGTAGAACACAAAATAAAGTGATTAAGATTTGATCGTTGTAGTTGTAGGGTTAGAATTAATTAACTATGTTAAAGTAGAAATTTTGACTCCAAATTAATTGGAGAGGTTCTCATATGCGTTGTTCCCATGCTCAAATTTTTGTAAATTTTTCGAGTTAATTTGATGGGAAAAACAAACGTTTCCCCCAAAACAGTGAGCTTTTAAGCTAAATGCTGTTTTGGTGGATTTGGCTTGTATTCAAAGAGCTGTATCTTGATGTTCCTTGTGGAATTTGGAAAAGTGATCAACTGGGAAGTTGTAGCATACGTTCTCAACTTTCCAAAATATCCTATTTGGTTAGATTCCGATATGGTACAAAAGTTATGACCGTTACAAAAACGCAGCAGCCAGCTTGGCTGAATGCATGCTGTTTTGTTTGCTTGAAGTTTTTGTACCTCTTATTAATTGAATCTGGAAAAGTGATAAACTAGAGAGTTGTAGTAGAGTCTCTCACCATTCCAAAATGCCTTATTTGGTTAGATTCCGATAAGTAGTCCAAAGTTATGACCGTTCCAAAATGCAGCAGCCAGCTTTTGACTGAATGCTTGCTGTTTGGATTGCTTGATGTTTTTGTACCTCTAATTGATTGAATCTGATAAAGTGTTTAGCTAGAGAGTTGTAGTAGACATTCTTACTTTTCCAAAATTTCTTATTTGGTTAGATTCCGATAAGTGTTGCAAAAGTTATGACCGTTACAAAAACAAAACAGCCAACTTTGGCTGAATGTTTGTTGTTTTGTTTGCTTGAAGTATTTGTACCTCTTATTGATTGAATCTGAAAAAGTATTCAACTAGAGAGTTGTAGTAGAGTCTCTCACCTTTCCAAAATGCTCTATTTGGTTAGATTCTGATAATCGGAGTAGGAGTTACGACCTTTACAAGTTTCAGCTTTGTTGTAGCTTTT
Organism: Hemerocallis citrina; assembly: GCA_017893485.1. NCBI lineage: Eukaryota > Viridiplantae > Streptophyta > Magnoliopsida > Asparagales > Asphodelaceae > Hemerocallis > Hemerocallis citrina. The sequence continues at coordinate 191,811,541 of CM030362.1, forward strand.
GGCTGTCTTTAGTTGTCTTTGTATTGTGTTCAAAGGACGGTGGATTGAATTCTATAAGGAATCTGAAAAATTCATCAACTAGAGAGTTGTAGTATATGTTCCCACCTTTCTAAATTGTATGATTTGGTTAAATTCCGACAAGTAGAGAAAAAGTTAAAAGCTCTAAAAGTTTCCGCTTTTTGTTAAGAAATCAGTTGTTGGTTTTTTGTGTGTGTTCAAGGGACGGTGGATTGAATTCCATAAGGAATCTAAAAAAGTCATCAACTAGAGAGTTGTAGTATATGCTCCCACCTTTCCAGAAAGTATAATTTGGTTAAATTTCGACAAGTAAAGCAAAAGTTACAAGCTCTCAAAGTTTCAGCTTTTTGTTAAGAAATCTACTGTTGTTTAATTTTTGCGTGTTCAAAGGACGGTGGATTGAATTCCATAAGGAATCTAGAAAAGTGTTCAACTAGAGAGTTGTAGTATATGTTCCCACCTTTCTAAATTGTATGATTTGGTTAGATTCTGACAAGTAGAGCAAAAGTTACAAGCTATAGAAGTTTAAGCTTTTTGTCAAAATTCTGCAGATTTGTTAACTGTTTGCGTGTGTTTAACGGACCGGATTTTGAATCCCTTACGAAATCTAAAAAAGTGTTCAACTTGGAAGTTGTAGGAGATGTTCTCACCATTCTACAAAGTCTAATTTTGTCGAATTCTGATGAGCGTAGCACTGTTTACTTCTGGGGTGTTAGAAGGCTTTTTATGTCGCTTGCGGGTTTTCATTGGCAGTATGTTTTTATTAGGCTGTTAGAAGATTCTTCTGTTGCTTCTAATTATAAAAGATTAAGTGTATGGAAATCGGGGCGTTACATCGGGCCATCAGGGGTGGGCACTCGCTCCGTTGGTGCTGACGTCACGAATTTGAATCTAGGAACCAATGAGGGGGCTTCTTAGGATCTGACCCTTGAACCCTGAACCTATAATCTTTTATGTACTTCAAACATGTAACTTTGAAATGTAACTTCCATGCTATAGTAATAAAAGTAGTTTCGTCTAATTGGTCACTTGGCTAGAGATTAGCATTGGTATCGGGCCGGGTCGTGCTGGGTCCTTCACTACCCAGACCCGGACCTAATCCCCTACGGGTCCAAAAATTGGACTCGGACCCGGACCCGTGAGGACCGGGTCCAGTTCCGGGTCTGGATCCTATTAAAATATTCCTACCCGTTCGGGTAGGAGCGGGAGTGTGAGTGGCGAGCGGCGAGCGGAGGCGGCGAATGGATGATTTAGAATAGATGAGAGAAAAAAAAGGCATGAGTTTTGAGTTTAGAAGAGGAAGATTTAGAATTGAGGAGGAATGAGGGGAGGGATGAAGATAGAATATTTATTTTTATGTTGATAGGGATTCAGGAAGATTTATCAACTTCCTCTTTCACGGCATGTTGTCTATCTAAGGCAAACTTTCGGTGCCTCTATTGGACTGGTTTCACCTTTCGATTGATGTTTAGCTTCTGCATTATCATATCTTCGGAAATGCCAGTCATGTCTGAGGCCGTCCATGCGAACAGGTCTCAGATCCTTCGAATGCAGGCGATAAGCCTTTCGTCGTGCCCAGTGGGTAATGCCTTTCTTATCAGGAATTTCTTGGTCGGGTCTTCCTCTGAGAAGTGGACTTCTTCTAACTCATCAGCTGCTTCAGAGCCGATCGAGCTTCTATCGGAGGGGAGTTCCACAAGGTATTGCACGCTCGGGCTGCTTCCAAACTGTCTTTGACGACTCTGAACCTGGACCTTGTGGGGAACTTCATTTTCATGTGGTATGTTGAGGCCACGGCTTGGAGGGACCTAAGGCCATAGCATCGAATTATGGCGTTATAGGTGGCTTTGACATTTACCACCATGAAGTCCACTGGTTTGATACGAGTGGCAGGGAAATTTCCCACAATTATGTCAAGGGTAATGATACCTTCAATATGGATCAGGACTCCAGAGAAACCATATTGTGTATAGCCAGCCGGCTTAAGCCTGTCCCGAAAAAGTTCCAGCCTTTCAAATGCAGGTAGGAATAGGATGTTGACGAAACTACTGTTGTCAACGAGGATAGGATAGGGCGAACTTCATTGTTTACCAGTCTGAGACTAATCACCAGTGCATCACAGTGAAGAGTACGAATACCCTCGAGGTCATCGCCCGAGAAAGAGATGGGCATCCCTGGGCCTTTGGGGGGAGGATAATTGTGACCGAGTTGAACTCTCGGACAAACACCTTTCAGGATGAATTAGATTTACTCTATCGATCCTCCATGTATGGAGTGGAGTATGGCAATACCCTTGGACTCATAAGGTTTTGAATCCTTGTCCGGGCGCTTTTGGGCCCTCGCGGAGAGAGCAAGACCTTCTGGTCCTTTTAGGTGAACTTGGACAAGTAGTCCCTGATGATTAGAGATTCAATTTCATCCTTCGGGGCCCGACAATCATCAGTCTCATAACCATGGTCTCAGTGGAAACGACAGCGAAACCTTTTATCCCTCTTCTTGTTTGTGGTATTCGTCCGAGGGGATGTCAGACCAGCCCCTCTTCTTCCACCTTCATTAGGATCGCGGAGACACGGGAATTGAAAGGGGTAAACTTTTCGAACCGAGGCATAAGGGGAGGTTGCCTATGACCTGAGGTGTCCTTCTGAGACTTCTTGGGGGCATCACCGCTATCCATCTTCCTCTTACCCTTTGGATGAGTCCTTACATCCCCTAGGATGTAGAGCCTCCTCGGCTCGGATATATTTCTTGCTCCAAAGAAGGAGGTCTTAAATGTATGTCGGAGGCTTCGTAGCCAGAGAGGTCTTTAGGAGGTTGTGGGAGGGGATGGACCGAGCCTCTGCTGTAAACATTTGGACAAAGCCCTAGAGTGCCTCTATGTCTTTTTGCCTTAAATCGAGCAAGGAGGTTCTCATCTTCTCTACTTTGCGGCTGGTGGCAAAGTTGGTTATGAAACTCTCCTCGAGCTGGTCGATGGAGTAGATGGAGGTAAGGGGCTAGTCGGGAGTACCATACTCTCGCGGAACCTTGCAGAGTGGCAGGGAACGCTCTGTAAAGGGCATTCGAAGTACTGTGAATCATCATGAAAGTTTTGAAACCCTCGATGTGATCAGCTGGTTCGAACTCCCCGTTGTAGGTCTCGAATGTGTAGGGCATGAAGCTTCTGGGGACTTGGGCTTCAAGAATGGAAGAGGAGAAGGGAGGTCGGATCAGATGGTACCCCCTGTTCGATTGCTTCTCATCTTGCCTATGCAGATGAGTCGGTCTTCCAATTACTAGAGGCACTTCAGGACAGATCTTCACGTCCCTCGGACTGGGTTGAGCCGTAGGACTCCTAATTATCGACTGGACCGGTGAGCGAACTGTCTGTACGGCGTTCGTTCATGGATGTCCCTCAGAGGGCTTGCAGGACCTCGTTCCTAAAATCCTGAAACTCATCCCTGATGATTGGGCCTCCTTCCTCCCGGTCGACCTTTGAGGTGCGTTGATCCATGGGAGGAAGGCTTCGCTCATCCGGGGGGTGGCCTGCAGCTTCGTTGGCGCTTCGAACAAGCGCCCCCGTTCTGGGAGCGGTTGAACTTGATGCTGGGACGGAAGTCTTCCTCTTGCTGCCGATTATTAATGAGGTTCCGGAGGTCTGACCCAGTAAGACGGTCGACCCTCCGTCCTGCCGAGTGAGAGGCGGTGGGTTCATGACCCTCATTCATTCAGAATGCGATTGTTATGACCCCTGTATGGCCGCTCCACCTCGAGACGAATTCACCAGAGGGGGAGGAGGCGGGATGTCCATCTGACGGCTCACAGCCGCCCCTTTTTTGCTTTTGGATCCATGTTAGGAAGCCCCTAGATAAGGGATCTGAGCGGGAGGCTGGATCTGTGAACTTCCCACAGACGGAGCCATCTGATACTGTTTTTTTTGTGAGGGAGCAACATATAATGAGTTCTTATAATTTTGTGAAATGCTTAGATCTCAGCCATCTATCAGATCTAGATGAAATGTTATATTTGTGGATTTTGGTGGAGGGTTACGGTGGTTGCACTGGTTGACGTTTTGTCGGAAACCTGCAAGGACAGCCTGAAACACCGAGGTTGATCCCGGCGACAGACCCTCTGACATTCAAGTCATTAACCAGAAGTCAAAGTTGTGTTTTAATTATTGAAATTGTGATTAGCTGGTAATTGAGGAAGGATGTCTGTATTTATAGGCCTGTATAGGAGCAGTTATGGGAGAATCTCTTAACTGGTTTGAACCGATCCCTTTGATTAAGGATCTAAACCGTTAATCATTTTCCTGATTTCAAGGGATCTGATTGATAACCATAAATGGCTGGTCAATCCCCTCTAATTGGGTTGCAGTTTCTGATTATGGGCATGAGGTCGGCCCATGTTCTGTTGTTATGAGAGAACCATTTGGCCTTTCGGGATCTCCGAGATCCGTGTGAATATCGTATGGTTCAAATTTACCGTGATTTTTACCCCCATTAGTGATTATGGTATAAGGTGAAAGATATTGGAAAAACTATAGACATCGGGTTAGGAGACTCAGGAAGGAAGAGCACCTAATTGACATTTCCAAACAAAAATAACTAAACACAACCCTTACAATATATTACAAGGGTTTTAAAGGCATCTTCTAGTTAGGGTTGCAAACGAACCGAGCTACTCGCGAGCTTGTCGGCTCGAGCGTGGTCAAAGCTCGACTCGAGACTAGCTCGAATTCGAAATCGAGCTCGATAGCTTAACAAGCCGAGCTCGAGCTTGGAATTTTTGTGATTATTAGGCTAAGCTCGCAAGCTACTCGGCCCGAACTTGGTCAAAGCTCGGTCAAAGCTCGGCTCGAAACGAGCTCGAGCTCGAGCCTCGAGCCGGGCTCGAGCTCGAAACTGAGCTCGATTGCTTAACGAGCCGAGCTCGAGCCTCAAGATACTCAGCTCGACTCGGCTCGTTTGCAGCCCTACTTCTAGTATAAGAGTTCTATTATAACCTAAGCATAGGACAGCATGGTTGGGTCTTCCACAGTTTTTGCAATTTATCTCTACAAATTTGATCATAGAAGAACCAGGCTAGCTTCCGAGCAGGCCTGTGGTTGGAGCACTAGATAAGTTTTGTTGCGCAAGTGTCGTTAGGGGTTAGTAGTCCTCCTCGCCAATGAGCAAGAGATAATAACGTACGGCTTCGAATCCTCGAGGATATAAACAGGTTGATGCACAGCAGTACCCTTGGTTGAGGTAGTCTACTACTGTTCAGTGCACATATGTATTCTATTTTACTAGTAAAATAATTATCCTTACACTACAGTAGTTTCTATCATATATAGATTATTCAACATTAATATCTTCGTCAAATAACACAAGACAATCCTGGGAACAACTTACAGTCCAGAGAAGTATTTGCCTAAATTTGGCTTGATTGCTCCCAACTAACTAATCTTACAGAAGAAATTATTATACTCCCAATTAGCTATTCTTACGGAAGGATTTTAATTCTACCTCAAATTGACAAATGTAACCAAGCAATTTGACAAATGCTTTAGCCACTACCAATTTCACTACCATTTTCTTCACTACCTTAGGTGGCATACTCCTATTGGAGGGTTCCCCCACCTACTCTATCTTTCCCTACTTATTGGAGTGTGCCACCTAAGGTAGTGAAGAGAAATGTAATGAAATTGATAGTGGATGTAGCATTACTCAACATTTTTAGGGTATGTGGAACCAAATATTGGGAACACGTGGAATTTAAGTATTCATACATATTTTTGTATTTGGCTGTAGAAAAAAAATAGTGGAAGATTTTTCACCTGGCATACTTTTTTTTATTGAAATATTTTCTTCTAAAAAGTATAGATGAAAATCAAAGATTAAATGAAAACTCATTTAATTCTTTTTTAATTATTATTGTTTATTTTATTTTCTATTTCCTTCGTTAATTTTTTCAAGAAACTTTTCTTTTATCCAAATATATTTTTTTAGGGAAATCTTTTTTCACTAGATGCAACCAAAAAAAAAAATTGTGAAGATAAATTATCCTGAAAAATCTTTTCACTGGTAGATTTTTACCTATTTCAACTCTTCCACCAATCCAAGCTCCCCCTTAACCTCTATTAACTAATACATGGGAAAAGAACAAACAACATGTTGATTTCAATCATAAAATATTAACTCCTTAAAAAGAGAAACAAATTGGGGTACAAAATCTGTCACAAAAGAATAGCAAGATAGTGGGCTGAGTCTAAATTTCCAACCTTGGATCAAGGAGATCTTGCAGAAAGAACATCACTGATATCATTTACTTCTTTTTTGACACATTTACAGTATGACTTCTCTTAAGCAAACCAGCTGGCATCATATCTAACTAGTAATTTACACGTGCGATGCACGTTTTAAAAATTACAATAAATAAAAATAAAAACTCGGACGTATGGAGGATTTGAACTGGAAACTTCCTTTATATTAGTTATGTACGTGCGTTACACATGTTGATAGATTAACAAATGACACTAAGGCCTTCTCTCCCATTATAATATTAGAGATTATTCTACATCACATCCCATGAACTTCGCAGTATCCCAAAAAGAATTGATGCCTGCTTGTTTATTTGTCTCAGAACTAGCTAGCTTGGTCTTGAAAACCATGAAGGATGGAGAAAGAGGGAGACAGAACACAAAATCAAACAAGTCACTTGTAAAAGAGATCATTATCTGAACCTATATATATATTCATATTGTCAAAGAAAAAGAAAAGGAAAAAAAAACAAAGAGAAAAATATCACCAACCAAGAAATATTGCCAATATTCCAAGTCCTTTATTGTGATCGCATGCAGCCAGCATTTGAAGATGTTCCCAGAATACTTCAAAGGCTCACATCATCGGTGAAGTGTACATCTGAACCTGGGGCCGCCTCATATGTCCTGTTAAATGTTTGTTTGCTTGTTTGCTTGTTTTTAAAGAAAAGGTGGAATATACTCACCGGGTTTCATTAATAAGGAGTTAATAAAATAAACTCAAGAGTGCTAGACACAAGTACAAAAAAATTACAGAGCATGAAATAAAATATAGTACCTTCAAAGTGCATACGAGGGTGTAACAGATATACCCAAATCTGAACATGCAAGAGCATCAAAATTTCAAAAAATGTGGAATATACTCACCATGTTTCATTAATAAGGAGTTAATAAAATAAACTCAAGGTACTAGGCACAATTACAAAAAAACTACAAAGCATCAAATAAAATATAGTACCTTCAAAGTGCATAGGAGGATGTGACAAATATACCTAAATCTAAACATACAAGAGCATCAAAACGAGTGCAAACAAGATAAAATAAGTCCGTCCAATAGGCCCTGGAGGATGGGCAACCAAGTCGTGAAGCACCGTATCAGTCCAGAGTGGAACCAATCACCACCTCCTCATCATCTCACCACCTCCTCATCATCGTACTCCTCCAACTCAACTGCTTTAGCAATTCTTCTTTTTGGATCTGCCGCTGCAGCTGTAGCCCAAAAAAAAAGATGCATGATATGAGTAAGATTACCAGAAATACAATTATAAGTTGTTAGGATTGTATCTTGAATACTCGTTGTTCAGATTAAAAGAAGATAATATGAAGCACGGAGGTCGAAGCGTCGAAGTGAGTAGAAGGAGAAACAGCAACAGTAGGGTGCAGTCAGGCTAGTTGCGGTCGACCGGTCTTGGTGACAGTCGAACGCTCCCCCCGACCGTGCCCCCCGACCTCTCGTTGTACATGGATTGTCCGAGAGAGGTACGATCGACCGGTCTTGTTGAACGGTCAACTGACCGCGGCACTGAATTTGTTTTTGGGCTTCAATTTGTTAGGTCGTTTCAGCCAAATCTTCAACTCCAAGTTAGATCGTGCAGATCATATTCAGTTACTTCTTTTCCAGGTTTTATTGGACGATTGAGAATCAAGATTAGACCTAGGTATCTCTCTATTCTTCTATATATATTGTGAACTCCTTCAATACGAGAGGGGGTACTTCATAGATTCTTTTCTCCATTGCAAAGAGAGGCTCGAGAGAGATATAGTTCTTGGTGGGTGAGTTTAATTCATTTTATCAAGTGAATCAGTAACTTCTTGTAATGCCTTCTAGTTGAATATCAGATCTCTCTATATTTTTCCCCGGATTAAGCAAAAGCTATCCGGGATAAGTCATCATTGTTGTGTTTGTATTAGTTTGGTGGATCTACTTGCTTGCTCAATTTATTCGTCTCGTCTACTTCGACTTTCTCATTGCTCTAATTAGTTCCACTGCAACCAGAGGGTATTTATTGACGCCCCAATCCCAACAACTGGTATCAGAGCTTCAGGTTGCCGAGTTCCTTGGATAAGATGACAGGTCACAGTCTTTTGAAGATCAAGCAGTTCAATGAAAGGCCATCCGACATGAAGGAGGATATTTGGAAGATATTCGTGAAAGAGCTATAAGTCTAATCCGACTATCGTTGGCAGATGAGGTCAGGCACAGATTTCTTGAAGAAACTGATGCTGCGAGTTTGTGAGAAAAACTCATAGCTGACTACTCAGGTTCGTCGTTATTAGATCGGATGCATTGGAAGAGGAAGTTATTCTGTGTATCTATGAAGGAAGGTACCGATCTCCAAGACCACATTACAGAGTTCAATAAGGTATTATCTGAACTTAAGGCGATCAACGCAGATGTGTGTGAGGAAGATAAAGCTTTCAACCTGATATATTCACTGCCGGATTTGTACAAGCTTTTGATAACTACCATGCTACACGGTAGATCTGCCAAGGAGAGCATTTCGGTAGATGGTGAAATCAAAGCATTGAAGGAAAATCAACTTAGGAAGGAGACCCATAAATCTTCTTCATCTATCCCTACAAGTTATCTAGCAGTGGACGGTTCTTCGGGGGGAAGACAAAGTGTTTTGCAAAAGGATTCGATTTGTTACCGATATTGCAAAATGTCAGGGCATATCAAGAAAGACTGTTGGAAATTACAGAATCAAGAGAGCGCCAAGAACGGGAGTTCAGCCGCTAATGTTGTTAGTGCCTTTGGTGCCTTTGATTCAGGTGGTTCGTGTCTTTTTGTTTCAAATTCTTTAGAAGTGGATTCAAGTTGGTTTCTTGACTCAGGGAGTTCTTCTCATATTTGCTCTGAGAGAGAGTTATTTTCTACTTATAAGTCGACTACAAAGCATTGTGTAACAACGGGAACAGGGGTGATTTATGAAGTAGCGAGTGAGGGGACAGTTGAGTTAAAGATGTCAGGTCTAAACATGTTCACTTTAAGAGATGTTTTGCATATTTCTCTGCTGAAACGGAATCTGATTTCCTTGGGAACTCTTGATGCACGGGGTTGTAGGTACATAGCTCGAGGAGGAGTTCTGTCTGTTTTTCAAGGTCGTCGTAAGGTGATTAGATGGATGAGAATGGTTGGGCCAAGCCAAAACAATCTCTATAAGCTTTGGAGAATCCGAAATACTTGCACAAGTGTTGCTCCTTATCCCGTTATTCCCGCAAGTTCAGCTAGTTTGTCGTAACTAGAATCATCGAGACGAGACCACGATGTTCGAATATCGTCGAGAGGTGGAGAAAGCCTAAGGGTAGGTGGAGTTCGTGCAGAATTGGCAATTTCGTAAGTACATCTACGGAGGTGTACCCTTGAAGGGGTTTACTGGATTTGGTGAGATTGAATAGAGATCATGTCAACTAGAAGAAGAAGCTATTGTTCTAAGTTTTCTTTGCAAGTGGAATTTATTTTGAGTTTGGAGATGAGTAACACATCATGTGATAGCACTCGTATGCAATCCAAGGTGGACTTTTTTAGGATTGTGTCTTGAATACACGTTATTCAGATTAAAAGAAGGTAAAATGAAGTACGGAGGTCGAAGCATCGAAGTGAGTAGAAGGAGAAACAGCAACAGTAGGGTGCAGGCTAGTTGCGGTTGACCGGCCTTGGTGACAGTCGACCGCACCCCCCTACCACGCCCCTCGACCGCTCGTTGTACATGGATTGTCCGAGAGAGGTACGGTCGACCGGTCTTATTGGACGGTCAACCGACCGCGGTGCTGAATCTGTTTTTGGGCTTCGATTTGTTAGGTCGTTGCAGCCCAATCTTCAAATCCATGTTAGATCGTGCAGCTCCTATTCAGTTACTGTTTTTCCAGGTTATATCAGACGACTGAGAATCAAGATTAGACCCAGGTTTCTCTCTATTCTTCAATATATATTGTAAACTCCTCCAATATGAGAGGAAGTACTTCATAGATTCTTTTCTCCATTGCAAAGAGAAGCTCGAGAGAGATATAGTTCTTGGTGGGTGAGTTTAATTTCTTGTATCAAGTGAATCAGTAACTCCTTGTAATCTCTTCTAGTTGAATATTAGATCTCCCTATATTTCCCCCGAATTAAGCAAAAACTATCCGGGATAAGTCATCGTTGTTGTGTTTATGTTAGTTTGGTGGATCTACTTGCTTGCTCAATTTATTCGTCTCGTCTACTTCGACTTTCTCATTGCTCTAATTAGTTCCGCTGCGACCAGAGGGCGTTTGTTGAACCCCCAATCCCAACAACTGGTATCAGAGCTTCAGGTTGCCGAGTTCCTTGGATAAGATGACAGGTCACGGTCTTTTGAAGATCAAGCAGTTCAATGAAAGGCCATCCGACATGAAGGAGGATATTTGGAAGATATTCGTGAAAGAGCCATAAGTCTAATCCGACTATCCTTGGCAGATGAGGTCAGGCACAGATTTCTTGAAGAAACTGATGCTGCGAGTTTGTGAGAAAAACTCATAGCTAACTACTCAGGTTCGTCGTTATTAGATCGGATGCATTGGAAGAGGAAGTTATTCCGTGTATCTATGAAGGAAGGTACCGATCTCCAAGACCACATTACAGAGTTCAATAAGGTATTATCTGAACTTAAGGCGATCAACGCAGATGTGTGTGAGGAAGATAAAGCTTTCAACCTGATATATTCACTGCCAGATTTGTACAAGCTTTTGATAACTACCATGCTACACGGTAGATCTGCCAAGGAGAGCATTTCCGTAGATGGTGAAATCAAAGCATTGAAGGAAAATCAACTTAGGAAGGAGACCCATAAATCTTCTTCATCTATTTCTACAAGTTGTCTAGCAGTGGACGGTTCTTCGGGGGGAAGACAAAGTGTTTTGCAAAAGGATTCGATTCGTTGCCAATATTGCAAAAGGCCAGGGCATATCAAGAAAGACTGTTGGAAATTACAGATCAAGAGAGCACCAAGAACGGGAGTTTAGCCGCTAATGTAGTTAGTGCCTTTGGTGCCTTTGATTCAAGTGGTTCGTGTCTTCTTGTTTCAAAATCTTTAGAAGTGGATTCTAGTTGGTTTCTTGACACAGAGAGTTCTTCTCATATTTGCTCTAAGAGAGAGAGTTGTTTTCTACTTATAAGTCGACTACAAAGCATTGTGTGACAACGGGAACTGGGGTGATTTATGCAGTAGCGGGTGAGGGAACAGTTGAGTTAAAGATGCCAGGTCTAAACATGTTCACTGTAAGGGGTGTTTTGCATATTCCTCTGCTGAAACAGAATCTGATTTTCTTGGAAACTCTTGATGCACGGGGTTGCAGGTACACAGCTCGAGGTGGAGTTCTGTCTGTTTTTCAAGGTCATCGTAAGGTGATTAGAGGTATGAGAATGGTTGGGCTAAGCCAAAACAATCTCTATAAGTTTTGGAGAATCCGAAATATTTGCGCAAGTGTTGCTCCTTATCCCGTTATTCCCGCAAGTTCAGCTAGTTTGCCGTAACTAGAATCATCGAGATGAGACCACGATATTCGAATATCGTCGAGAGGTGGAGAAAGCCTAAGGGTAGGTGGAGTTCGTGCAGAGTTGGCAACTTTGTAAGTACATCTACGAAGGTGTACCCTTGAAGGGATATACTGGATTTGGTGAGATTGGGTAGAGATCATGTCGACTAGAAGAAGAAGCTATTGTTCTAAGTTTACTTTGCAAGTGGAATTTATTTTGAGTTTGGAGATGAGTAACACATCATGTGATAGCACTCGTATGCAATCCAAGGTGGAGTTTGTTAGGATTGTGTCTTGAATACTCGTTGTTCAGATTAAAAGAAGGTAAAATGAAGTACAGAGGTCGAAGCGTCAAAGTGAGTAGAAGGAGAAACAGCAACAGTAGGGTGCAGGCTAGTTGCGGTCGACCGGTCTTGGTAACAGTCATCCGCACCCCCCGATCGTGCCTCCCGACCGCTCGTTGTACATGGATTGTCCGAGAGAGGTACGGTCGACTGGTCTTATTGGACGGTCAACCGACCGCGGCGCTGAATCTGTTTTTGGGCTTTAATTCGTTAGGTCGTTGCAGCCCAATCTTCAACTCCAAGTTAGATCGTGCGGCTCCTATTTAGTTACTGTTTTCTCAGGTTATATCGGACGACTGAGATTCAAGATTAGACCTAGGTTTCTCTCTATTCTTCTATATATATTGTAAACTCCTCTAATATGAGAGGGAGTACTTCATAAATTCTTTTCTCCATTGCAAAGAGAGGCTCGAGAGATATAGTTCTTGGTGGGTGAGTTTCATTTCTTGTATCAAGTGAATCAGTAACTCCTCATAATCTCTTCTAGTTGAATATCAGATATCCCTATATTTCCCCCGAATTAAGCAAAAACTATCCGGGATAAGTCATCGTTGTTGTGTTTGTGTTAGTTTGGTGGATCTACTTGCTTGCTCAATTTATTCATCTCATCTACTTCGACTTCCTCATTGCTCTAATTAGTTCCGCTGCGACCAGAGGGCATTTGTTGACTCCCCAATCCCAACAACTGGTATCAGAGCTTAAGGTTGCCGAGTTCCTTAGTTAAGATGACAGGTCACGGTCTTTTGAAGATCAAGCAGTTCAATGAAAGGCCATCCGACATGAAGGAGGATGTTTGGAAAGATATTCGTGAAAGAGCCATAAGTCTAATTCGACTATCCTTGGCGGATGGGGTCAGGCACAGATTTCTTGAAGAAACTGATGCGGCGAGTTTGTGGGAAAAACACATAGCTGACTACTCTTGTTCACCATTATTAGATTGGATGCATTGGAAGAGGAATTTATTCCGTTTATCTATGAAGGAAGGTACCGATCTCCAAGACCACATTACAGAGTTCAATAAGGTATTATCTGAACTTAAGGCGATCAACATAGATGTGTATGAGGAAGATAAAGCTTTCAACCTGATAAATTCACTGCCAGATTCGTACAAGCTTTTGATAACTACCATGCTACATGGTAGATCTGCCAAGGAGAGTATTTCGGTAGATGGTAAAATCAAAGCATTGAAGGAAAATCAACTTAGGAAGGAGACCCATAAATCTTCTTTATCTATTCCTAGAAGTTGTCTAGCAGTGGACGGTTCTTCGGAGGGAAGACAAAGTGTTTTGCAAAAGAATTCGATTCGTTGTCGATATTGCAAAAGGCCAGGGCATATCAAGAAAGACTGTTGGAAATTACAGAATCAAGAGAGCGCCAAAAATGGGAGTTCAGCCGCTAATGTATTTAGTGCCTTTGGTGCCTTTGATTCAGGTTGTTCCTGTCTTCTTGTTTCAAATTCTTTAGAATTGGATTCTAGTTGGTTTCTTGACTCAGGGAATTCTTCTCATATTTGCTCCGAGAGAGAGTTGTTTTCTACTTATAAGTCGACTACAGGACGTTGTGTGACAACAGGAACTGGAGAGATTTGTGAAGTAGTGGGTGAGGGGATAGTTGAGTTGAAGATGCCAGGTCTAAACATGTTCACTTTAAGAGATGTTTTGCATATTCCTCTGCTGAAACGAAATTTGATTTCTTTGGGAACTCTTGATGCACGAGGTTGTAGGTACACAGCTCGAGGTGGAGTTCTGTCTGTTTTTCAAGGTCGTCGTAAGGTGATTAGAGGTATGAGAATAGTTGGGCCAAGCCAAAACAATCTCTATAAACTTTAGGGAATCCGAAATACTTGCGCAAGTGTTGCTCCTTATCCTGTTATTCCCGTAAGTTCATCTAGTTTGCCGTAACTAGAATCATCGAGACGAGACCGCGACGTTCGAATATCGTCGAGGGGTGAAGAAAGCCTAAGGGTAGGTGGAGTTCGTGCAGAGTTTGGCAACTTCGTGAGTACATCTACGGAGGTGTACCCTTGAAGGGGTATACTGGATTTGGTGAGATTGGGTAGAGATCATGTCAACTAGAAGAAGAAGCTATTGTTCTAAGTTTTCTTTGCAAGTGAAATTTATTTTTGAGTTTGGAGATGAGTAACACATCATGTGATAGCACTCGTATGCAATCCAAGGTGGAGTTTGTTAGGATTGTGTCTTGAATACTCGGTTTTCAGATTAAAAGAAGGTAATATGAAGTATGGAGGTCGAAGCGTCGAAGTGAGTAGAAGGAGAAACAGCAACAGTAGGGTGCAGGCTAGTTGTGATCGGCCGGTCTTGGTGACAGTCGACCGCACCCCCCGACCGCGCCCCCCGACCGCTCGTTGTACATGGATTGTCTGAGAGAGGTACGGTCGACCGGTCTTGTTGGACGGTCGACCGACCGCGATGCTGAATCTGTTTTTTGGGCTTCATTTGTTAGATCGTTGCAGCCTAATCTTCAACTCCAAGTTAAATCGTGCAGCTCCTATTCAGTTACTTCTTTTCCAGGTTACATCGGATGACTAAGAATCAAGATTAGACATAGGTTTCTCTCTATTCTTCTATATATATTGTAAACTCCTCCACTATGAGAGGGAGTACTTCGTAGATTCTTTTCTCCATTGCAAAGAGAGGCTCGAGAGAAAGATTGTTTTTGGTGGGTGAGTTTAATTTCTTGTATCAAGTGAATCAGTAACTTCTTGTAATCTATTCTAGTTGAATATCAGATCTCCCTATATTTCCCTCTGGATTAAGCAAAAGCTAACCGGGATAAGTCATCGTTGTTGTATTTGTGGTAGTTTGGTGGATCTACTTGCTTGCTCAATTTATTCCTCTCGTCTACTTCGACTTCCTCATTACTCTAATTAGTTCCGCTGCGATCAAAGGACATTTGTTGATGCCCCAATCCTAACACAAGTCCCACAAAAGTAAAAATTATTTTTTGTTAAGCTATAAAACACAAGTCATTGCGGCGATTGCAATATACAAAGTTTTCCTCATCTCATGTCTCTTGCTAGAAAAAATGGACCATATCCATAGATCTTCATAGACCTAAGGGTTTAGCGATGTCCTGTTATATGTTGCTGATGAATTCGACCCTTCAAGTAAAAATCTAGCCTGCAGAGACACCCAGTTATCTTGAAATTAGATTAAAACCAAATAAAATAGAAATAATTAAAATATTCCTTAACATAATTGAAGTATTCTTTTTATTTTTTAAGAGCATTATGTAATTCTTATAGAAATTACATAGAACAAAGTAAAAGAATATCTGTCTTTGGTATTACTAAATTTCTTCAATGACAGTGAGTAATTAAGTCTAGAGTGGTGTGATGTTTGTCTCGAACATGTCAATCAGATGACTTAGCTGACAAGATGATGCTAATCAGAGAGCAAACCGAACTGAAAGGACACTACAAACGGAGAGGGGCGGCATTTTTTTAACCAATTCCGGCATTTTGAAACACCGAGGATGATACCCGGCATTTTGAAAACCGCCGCCGCAAGCGTCGGATTTATCCCCACTGGAGAAACTAGAGGGTCTACTCTGGCTGTTGTTGCTTTCAATTGTGTCAAAGCAAATAGATGTTGTGAATTCTTTTAGAAATAATAAAAAGAATTGACCTTTTAGTTTTTGCCGATATTGACTATTTTCAATTGATCTTGATTTTTGACTCTGACTTATTTGAACCATTGGATCTGATCTAGACGGTGACAATCTCTCTGATTAACCTGCAAAAAGTCTGAAACACCGAGGTTGGCCCCGACAACGCACTCCTACGTTCAAGTTAGAACTCAGAAAATATATTAGAGCTTTAGTAGCAAAATAATGATTATCTGGTTCTTGTAAAGGTCATGGGATATTTATAGTCTCTTAGGAGGGCAGTTTCAAGATATTGATCTATCTGTTGGATATATAGGTATATTCTCACTATATGAATAGTATTATATGTAATATTATTCTATGGATAACACGTGTGTTACACGTACTAATTGTATGGATATCGGAATACGGGTTGAGTGGGTTGAGAACCCAATACCCAAACCAGTATTTATTCTATAAATACTGGTTTGTGATAGTAGTCTAAATATTCTAATCTTGATACCTAGGGTAAATATCTCCAGCATCTTAGTCTAGGATATTAACCCTAATTTTTATTGTTCTTATCTCTCATAATCTCTAACAATCTTGAGATATCTAGTTTTAATAAATTAATTTGAGATTAGAAGAAGAGATCGTCGGATCTCACCGGAGAAGCCGGAGTCACCACCGTAGACCCGCCGCAGTCACTGGTGCCATAGTCGTCGCCGCCTGCGCTGTCGCCGCCTCCAGCGAATGAGCGACTACCCATCTTCCTCTCCTCTGACTTGATCCTGCCATGCCATCAGAGATCGAGGTGGTGGAGGAGCCACAGCCGCCGTCGCTGGGAGTTGTCACTGCCCATGACGCCAGGGTCGTGTGAGCCACTGTCGTCGCCGGAGGTCATCGAACCAAGCCTCTGGTTGATGCTGCCTCATCCTCTACCTTCTTCTCCATTGATCTTCATGTGAGATAGAAGGAGAAGAAGGAGACAACTCAGATCTAATTTTTTGATTTGACGTTTTTGGTGTTTGGTGTTCGGGTGGTTGGAGTAGATCCAGATTCAGATCCAGTCCAACAGCTACTCTATTGGTTGGAGATTGTTGTTTGGTGTTTGAACTATTGGAGCAGATCCAGATTCAGATCCAGTCCAACAGCTGCTCTATTGGTTGGAGATTGATGTTTGGTGTTTGGACTATTAGAGCAGATCCGCATTCAGATCCATTCTAACAGCTGTTCTATTCGTTGGAGATTTGTTATTTGGTGTTTGGAATGTTGGATCAGATCCAGATCCAGCTAAAAGGAATCAGATCTGGATCTAACCTGTGGAGACAATCCATTGGGTATTGTTTTGTATTCCGTGTTTGGGGAGAAGACTGGATCTACTGCAGTGTACTTCCAATTCAGATCTAAATTAAGAAAAGTTCTTCACCAAATTTAAATTCTTATTTAATTATTTGTTTGAATTTTGTTGCTAAGTGCTAAATTTCAAAATCGTATTATGCATTGTTTAATTAAATACAAATTTGAATAATTGCTTTGGCTATGTGCTAAGGATCAAATATTTATTTTGATAAATTATAGGCATTGACTATAAAATCGAATCTCCAATTAAATTATTGTGAATTAGATAGTGCTAATAATTTGTTTAATTGGCTAATATTTAACAATTTGATGAATGTAGGAACTTCAAAGTTACTTACAAATTGTGTGTATGGGAAACGAGATGGATTTGCATCACGATATGATAAGTCTGCACTACGCAGGCTTCTCCATCGAACTTGGAAAACACTTCTAACTTGAAGTATCGGTATGATCTACTCTAATCTTTCTTAGTATTTTTATGTGATGAATGTGTTAACGTTGTGTGCGTTTGATCACATGATTGAGAGTTTTAGATCATAATTATTCTCATTTTGAAACTAGCATGTTTTAAATTGTTTAGTGTGCCTTGTCGTACTATGTGTATAGATATACTGTGTGACACATCGTTTGCAGTTTGGCAAGATTGTATGTTTGCTTCTCCAATAAAGTTAATATATAAAGTGTATAACAAATGTTTGTAACTTAGGAGAGAGCATCTCTTAATGTAGGATATGACTCCATTAGTTACGTTTTGTTCTTTCTCGTTCATTGTACTGTATGTACAAAGTTGAATTCTAACATGTTAGTCATTATCTCATTTAGCATTATGAAGATGATGAAGAATGAATAAAGAAAAGAACTCTTCTCTCAATGTGTTTGAGCAAGTGGACATTATTAGAATCACTAGAGAAAGCAAATAGTTTTGTGAAATTTGGAAGAGTAATTTTGTATTAACTCTTATAATGTGCATATATTGTCAATCGCATGTATAAGTTGAGTTTAACAAATGAGACAATTAATAATAATAGTTCTAATTGTGTATAGTTCTCGAACATAGAATAGTTGGCTAGGATTTGAGAACTATATATTAAATTGTTTTTTCTTGTTAAAACTCATAACTCTGCTAAATGACACTCCGTTAAATATGAAAGTTGTGCTCAAATTATGATCACTAGAAAATCATTTACTATGGTCTCTAGGAGCACACAACTTCTTGAGTCAATACATTCTGATATTTGTGATCTCAGTAGCTTTGTGACTAGATGAGACGATAATTGGTCAGAAGTATTTAATCACCTATGTAGATGATTAATGAATGTTTGGCATACATATATGGAGGATATAACACTCTCTATTTTGATGAATTAAAAATCTAGTTAAATGCTAAGACCAAAAGGTTTCAGATTTGATAGAGGTGGTGAATATGTTTTAACAATTTTAAGAGAAGTTTGCATTTGGCATAATCTCTAGTGCACTCTATTTACAACAGTTAAAACGGCATTGATAAAAGTTAGAACCAAACACATAGTGAAATGTTGAATTCTATATTATTGACTATTGTTTGACTTTGTGTAACTGTGGGTGATATTGTATTGTTAATCATATTTTCAATATGTTACCACACTTTAAATTATTTACACCTTGTAGATTATGGGATAGAAACACAAATAATTTTGTTAATGTAAAAACATGTGGTGTGATACATTTGTTAGAGTACATAACCCTAGAAGGCGTAAAGTATGACCTATAACAAATATTTGTGTGTACTTAGAAAGTGTAGAATGTAGTTCTGTGGATAGATGTTGGATCTATCTAATTTGTGTTAGAAGAATCTAGACTTGCAAAGTTCTTTGAGGATGTATTCATCAAAGATAAATGCATGAAATTATCTAGTCCTATAGACATAGTCAATGATTCACAGTTGTCATCAAGAACCAATCATACTGACACTTAAACTTGAATGACAAATGAGCTCAGAAGAGTCTTTAGTAGACAATGAGATGATTTTGTGTCATACAATAATACTTTAATTTAGTTGATCTGCCGAAAGGGGCTAAAACTATAGTAAGATAGTGGGGTTTTGTAGAAGAAACTTAATTTTGATTTTTCAGTAGCAAATTTTAATGCATTTTTGTAGCTAAAGGATTGACTGAGAAAAATGGGATAGATTTATTTGATGTCTACTACATGTTTGTCATATTGCTACAATAAGTATTCTTCTTACCCTTACATCTATTGAAAATTTTGTTATTCATAAAGGATATTTAAACAGCTTTGTACTAAAAGTTTTGTACTTGATGTTTTGTACTGAACAGTTTTATACTGTAAAGTTTTGAACTAATACGTTTAATAAACAAGATTTACAATTTAGTAAAATTATTGTATGTTCTTAAAACATGTATAGCTGACGAATAAATAATTTGACAAATTTCTTAAAGAGCCTAGTATATGAATCAAGTAATTCAAATCAGTGCCTTTAACTTTGTGGTGTGTCAAATATAGTGGTTATTATTTACTTGTTCTGTTGACATGCATGTTCTTGGGAGTAACCTCTCTATTACAAACGAAGTTAAAATTGTGCTATCCAAAGAATTCAACATGAAAAACCTAGGTATTGTGGACACCACAGGTATAAGGGTGAGTTTCGGTTGGCAAAGGATAACTCTTAGTCAAACTCATCAAATTAAAATGTATTTCAAAAGTGGGGATATAGTGATTGAAAGTGTGTTTTGAAATACCTTATGATTATGATAAAAGGTTGACACATAATGATTGTGCAACTATGAGACAGGTAGATCATTCTAAAGAAATTGAAAGTCTCATCTATACAAAGATCTGCACTAGAATAGACATAGCCTTTGCGGTAGGTATAATCTGTAGATTCACTAATAATCTCATATACATTTGAGTGCCCTTAAGAGGCTAATGAGATACCAGAGTGGTACTCAAGAGTTTGTTTTGTGCTACTCTAGTCATTCTTCGAATGAATGACTTATCTGATGCATTATGATGTTTAGAATTTAGTGAAAGTCCATAACTAGTGGATACGTGTTTACACTAGGAGGAACAGAAATGTTATGGAAATTAAAAGGCAGACAAGCTGTAACACCTCGAATTTTTAAAATACCGAAAATGTCTGTCTTTATATATTTTGAGTGGTGAAAATTATTTTTGATGTATTTTATTTAAATAGTGACACTGGTATGAATATTTGTGGTAGATTGGTATTATTGATATATTGGAGCTACGAGTTGAAATTTTATGTGAAGAGACATTGTTTATTTTTATTTTATTTATAATTGTGGAGGATTATTATGCGATAAATTTAGTGTATTTTTTTATTGTTGGTATTATTAAAGAATAGAGTTGGGGTTATTTGAAATACTTTGGAGGTCTGAGGGCTTATTTGTAATTAACCCTTAATAAATATTTATTTTATAAACCTTTTTTTAATAAAAACCCCTAAACCCTTTCCCTTCTCCTCCTCTTTCCCCTTTTTCTTCTTTTTTCCCGATCGAAGCCTCCGGCCGCAACCCATTCAGCTGATCTTCCCCCGCCCAAATCCGACCAAATTCTCCATGATTTTCAAATTAGTTCTAGGGGATGACTAATTGAAGGGTCCTCTACGTCGTGGCAGTGTCCATTTTTCATAAGGATTTCGAAAAGGTAAACCCTAGATTTTATTATTATATAAAATTTAGTGCGGTTAATTTATTTTGAGTAAGAGTATTATGGTAGAGAGATTAGAAGATGTTGAGAAGGGTAGAGACGAGAAATTAGCAATTTCTTAGAGATTTTACAAGTTGCTAATAAATTAGGGTTTTGGGTTTGTAAAAGAGAATTATATATGTGAGAATTATCTCCTTTATAGTAGTAGAATTTTAGTAGAACCATTAGAATAATTTGGGGGTGATTTTGGTAATTTCATGGGGATAAAATCTCGTAGTAATTTGAATATTATGTACAATGCACGTGTGCATCCCAGGCATTCAATCAAACGCCTGATTGATGTTAGGATTAGTGTTATTATTTCTTGTGGTTGATTTAGATGATTTGAGCCTTAATTGCGTTGAAATTTGATAATAGGATATGTTAGCAAATTTGGAGGTGGAACGGCGTGCTGGCGCTTCGAGTCTTCACGGGATGCTATGTGAGTATGATCTTTTTATTTTATATGCATAATGTGCTATGAAAATTTTAAAATATGGATTGGTGTGTGACGTGTGAAGTAGATTGAATATAGAAAAGTACATAAGTATGATACGAAGTAAATTATGAGGTGTAAGAAATTAGTATATATATGTATGGGAGTGTGTTGTTGTTTGTAGATAAATATCGATATGCTTCGGGGTTGTAATGATTAGATTTATGTATGTGAATGTACGGAGATGTGTGATGTGTGATCTCATGACTGATGTGATGAGATGGAACGCACGGTGCATATGATGTGATATTGCGATGCGATAACATGATGATACGAGTCATGTTGTATCATGGTATTGACTCGTGATATGATAATTGATGAAATTAGTAAGTGGGTATATGTTTACACTATAGTTCTGTTCAAAGTGAATTAATGAACAATAGTATGATATTATAAGAAGATGAATTATATGTTTTGATACTCTTATGATATGGAATAACATAATGTAGTTCTTTTAGTAATGTTATAACTTGGCATATGCCTATATATGATACAATGAGGTAATGAATAATATGGTATCCTTAATGTGGGATGTTATGGATAAATAAATATTTTTGGCGCATTGATATTATGCAATAATATGATATGATGTTTTTAAATGTTGAAGGACAGGGTGTATGCATACTGTGGTATAATGATAGGATGGTTAATATTGTGGATACCGGATATGCATAGGGTAAGATAAAAGATAAGATGGTACGTGCTAATAAAATGTGTTACTAATTCATGTGGTTAACGTCAAAGACATGACTAGTTTGTGATTCAAAAGTGAAATGCTTGTGTTGATAAAGGAAGATGAAATGACTAATGCTAATAACAGACGGTTTTGTTGACCAGTACCTACAGCAATCCTGGGGGTTTGGGCTAGACCTCCTAACGCCCAAGGATCGGCTTGGGAATAGTGCACCCAAACTATGTTTGGGGTAAGTGGTTTTTATCGCCCAAGCTATCGGCTTGAGGCCCGGTTTCCCTCGATGATACCCCAGGTGGGACCTGGGAGTGCAGATACCTCCGGTGGGACCGGAGAGAGATATGATACCTCAGGTGGGACCTGAGAGAGAGTTGATACCCCAGGATAGACCTGGGAGAGCAGATACCTCCGAATAGACCGGAGAGAGATATGATACCTCAGGTGGGACCTGAGAGAGTGTGGTGTTCCCTCGCTAGTTCGGCTAGGAGGAAGATGTAGCCTCGGACGAGTAAGACTCTGTGTGAGCATTGGGTCGCGTGTTTACTGGGCTGTCGGCTTTCAGTATGTTGGGATACTGTGGCTCACTGGTCGACAAACTAATAAAATAACTAAGTGTTAATAAAAATGTGAAAGTACAGAAAGTAGTTGTGAATGGAGTAAATGTGAAGGAAAACGAGTTATGGGTTAGTGTATGAAAAGAAGTGATAAATGTAGTACGTGGTTAATTTAAATGAAAATAATAAAAGAGACATGTGTTCTTATGAATAGTACGAAGTAATTGTATTATGTATGTGATCATTAAAGTAAAATATACAGTTGATATGAGTTGTACCTTGGAATTGTGTCAAGGAACTACCTGCCCGTTATTTCTGTGGAAATGGTGGGAACTACCTGCCTTGGCATAATTCGCAGGGTGAGCTGGTATGATAGTGGTAATGATTAATAGAAATAAAGAATTAAGTAAAGTGAAGTTGATAAGTGATTGAAGTAAATTAATAACCAAGCTATCGGCTTGAGATGTGATGTGATATTACCCAAACTGTGTGTTTGGGGTGCGGTGATTAATAACCAAGCTATCGGCTTTGGGGTGTGATATGTTGTGATCCAAATTGTGTTTGGGGATATGGAGTATATTGTGATAAGAATGAAAGTGAAGTTAATGATATTTTGTGTTATAAGTGATATGATAATGTTCTGATGAAATGTAAGCAAATTGTTATGTGCACTGAGGTGTTATGTTTTGTGTTATACGGCATGAATTAATATGATATTATGAGAAGAAATGCACATGTTCATGATGTGATACGTGTTATAATACAATAAGATCAATACCTGTATTATGAGGTTGGTAATGAAAATGGTTATTAAAGAAAGTATATTGTGTTATAAGTTGGGATGCCTTGGAATTGTGACTAGGAACTACCCGCCTGCTATTTCGGAGGAAATAGTGGGAACTACCTGCCTAGGCACAATTTTCAGGAAGAATGAGTGGGTTGTTGATATGCTCGATGCATTGTGAGTTGGAAATAAAAGTAAATTAATTCGTAAGGTGAGGGTGAAAGTAAGCTATATGATGAGATTGGAATGAAAAGAAAGTAAAGGGTAAATTTTAATGGGAATAAAAGTTAATATGTTACGTGATGTGCTGTAAATTATGGTTAAGTGTGATATCTCGAATTGGATGAACCTGCTGTCATACAATGAACCAACGTGGTATTAGGATACTGAATAATGTGACGATACGTGGGGTGAATGTGTTATTAGGAGACTAAGCATGGGGAAGGTTATGCGATTAAAATGAAAGCATATGTGGATATACGATGAAAATGAATAAGATGATTTAAAGTGGAATGAATGTGAAGTAAGGTTATGAGATAAGTAGGAAAGAATATGAGTCGTGTGTATAAATGAAAATAAATGGTGAATGAAATACGTGGTTGAATAGTATGAAGAAAAGGAGGTAGTGACCTTATGTGATTATTAATGTAAATAAAGAAATGATAAGGTGATGGAAATTGTGAAAAGATAGAGTATTAGCGTTGGAGAGTTCAAAATGAAAAGTAATGGAGTGTGAATTAATATGTTGCTATGTGATTGAGTGTGAATTAAAGGAGTTGTATGTATATATATTTAT
Organism: Hemerocallis citrina; assembly: GCA_017893485.1. Lineage (NCBI taxonomy): Eukaryota > Viridiplantae > Streptophyta > Magnoliopsida > Asparagales > Asphodelaceae > Hemerocallis > Hemerocallis citrina. The sequence continues at coordinate 191,835,673 of CM030362.1, forward strand.
ATATATACACAGTTACATGTTAATATGATGCATATAGTGAAGTTATGGTTTTATACAGATGGATACAGTTTGGCAGAATACCTTGATATAAATTCGTATGTATGGCGTTTTATGTGCGAATTTAAGGTTGAATTTCTTATATTGATATTCGTAAGTTTAAGTTGTTTTCTTTTTATAATTTAATTGAATTATGAGTTTAGTAAATTATACTCACACCAGAAATGGCTAACCCCTTAGTGTTTGGGGGGTTGGGGGAGTCCGAGGACTACCCTAGATCCCCTACTGTTACAGGTTCTCATCAGTGCAGAGGTGAGGCGCAGATGGTAGGGTGAAGTTTTATTTTAAAATTTTTGTACTAATTAGTTATGATGAATAGTTGAATTTATGATTTAAATTGTAATCTGAACGTATATGCGTGTATATGATGATGATGAGTATAGTGTGGGGTGGTATGGTATGTTTGTGACCCGTACCCATCTCGTTGTGGAGTACTGGGCTCTGTGGTAGGTTTTACAAGGATTTTTCTAAATTTTTACCTCGTTCTTCAAAGAAATTTATAGTTTTTATTTGATATTTGATAATCCGTTATGAGTTTGGCCCCCAGAGCATTATATTATATTGCCTGTATGTTTCTGCTTATTTTGGCCTGGGGAGCCCATGAAATTATTGTGTGTATTGTGAGCTACGGAATTTTGAGCAGAATTCCGTAAGCTATTTGTGTTTGGGGCGTTACACAAGCACTGTTGTAACCCCCTATTTTGGTAAATAAATATTTTCTTTATATGTTATCTATTTCGATTAATTATAATTTAACTTGTGTTAAATTTGTTTTGGATTCTCTATTAAAATATTTTTTAATCAGAAATTTTATTTATTTCCAATAATTGTATATTTTAATTTTAATTTTAAATTCTATTTGATCTACTATTTATATTATATACTGTTCGGATTATTTTAATAAATCTGTTAAACTCGAATTCCATTTTGATACATATATACTGTTATTGTTACGATTATTATTATTATTGTTATTATTATTATTATTTTTCATTTTGACTGTTTATTAAAAATCTATTTCTATTTATTAATTGTGTTGTAGCATTTCAAAATAATTTCTATATTGTAATGCAAATTATATTTTATTACAAATTATAATTTTATTGGTTATTCTAATTTCCTATTGGATACCGAACCGAAACTCGCTATCCAATAACCCAAAACCTGCAACCCTACCATTTAAACCCTAACCCTAATTACCTTTAATGTGCTAACCCCTATTAGCCGCCAACCCCTCCTCCTACATCCTGACTTTTGAGCTTTGTCTCCGTGCCTCGTCGCCGCCTTTGTCCTCACACCTGTCTCCGTCACTGCCTTATCCTATTCTCCTCATCCCCGTCTCCTTGACACCCCGTCATTGAGTCGCCACCGCCTCATCGAAACCCATTACCCATCGTCTTCTTCCTCGTGCACCATCAACCTCGCCACTTCGACGACCGCTCGAACCCATCCAGTTGCTGCTATCCACTCGTCATCCACCGTAATCCTCCCCCTGCATCCACCGCAGAACCCCCTCACCCTCGTCGTCCCTGTCCAGAACCCCTACCACCGTCATCCCGCTCTCCTCTGTTTTCGGTGCAAACAGAGCTTCGCTCGAGCTCCGATCCCTGGTCGCTGTGTTGCTCCTCGATCGTGAGCACTCGCCACCCCATCACCGTTGTTGCCTCCTTCGACTGCTCCACAGCCAAGCCTCGACGTCGCTGCTGTCTCGCCGCCGCAGCGCCGCCCACAGTCGCCGCCTCTCGCATTGCCAGTCGAAGCCTCCCGCCGTCGCTACCGTTGATCAGAGAAGGAGGGAAGAAGGTTGATTGATTAATTGAATCTCGGCCATCCAATCTCATCAAGATCGTGACCGTCATCAGATTTGATCAGATCTCCATCGACTTGATCAGATTAAATTTGATCTGAGCTGTCCGATTGTCTTGATCTTGACCGCCATCAAGATCCGCGCCAATCCGATCCATCCAATCTCGATCGTCAATCAACGTCCTCATCCAATCAAGGCAAGTATCTTCTTGTACAATTTATTGTTCTAGTACAAGCTTTTATTTGAAAATACTGCAAGTAAATCGTAGTTGTGACTCCCCTTTGGCTTATCATTTGATGATCTTATTTTATTCCTTATCAACTCCACGATCATAAGAGTCACAATCTTTGGTTTATATAATCGTTTCACAACTAGTTGGATCCATTTTATCTCCTTATTATTTGAACACATGTAATTTAGAACCACCTTGACTTGTAGATGTACGTTGTATGATGTATGTATTGATTCTACTTTACTTTGAGTTGAGAAACAAATTTGGCTTTCTGATTTGATGCCTATTACATAATGATTTTTATCACACTCTAATCTAGATTCATATTAGTCATTTATCATGCCGCTTGTTATATAAAAGAAATTCACATATGCAGCTATTCCTGTCTTTGCTTGCTGTTTTTGACCCTGATAACATTAGAATCTGGACTTGAGTTCTAAACATGAAATATAGACCCAGATGTCTAGTTTACTACACTTTTGACGGAATTGAATTTCGAGTTATGGTTTGTGATTTAATGCAGTTTTACTGCTGCTGCGTTGTAGAATTTCAGATTCATGCTTCACAATTAGATTAACCATGTTACCTGTAAGATAATGACTTGAAATTTTGCATGATGATACTAGACACACTAGAGGACATTTTCTAATTTTCCTAGAATTAATTAATGAAGTTTTAGACCTGTTTCATAGTTTAAAAACACAATTTTACAAATTCTTGCTGACACACGAATCCTGTGTAGTTTGCTATTTTGACACCTGATGCTACAACTTTTATGTATCTTGTTTATATACGCTGGAGTCGGCAAAGCGTCTAGTTTCTAGATTTTCTGACGGATCCAGATATGCATTCTTGTGGTGGCGGGAATCTCAGTTTTGGTGCAGCAACGTCATGCTGTCCAGATTTGAAATTCTCGTCGTTCTTGATAATTTAATTTGGTTTGACTCTTGGATATGTATCCTACCTAGCCTAGACTTGTTCCCAGTCCTTGACCATGTATACTTGCCCTATTTTGCACACTTTCATGCTTGGTTGATGATAATAATAAATAATAAGCCGGGGTTTAAGAGAAATGCCATAGTAGTGGACAATATAGATAAGTATACTCGAAAGGAGGCCCGTGTTTCCCATGACTTTGAGTTAAATGGAACTAAGTGTCACGTAGAACTTAGTGCCATGTCAGGGGTTGACGGGGGCCACCTCTAGTGCCTGCGAGGGTTACCTCTAGTGCCCATTATATGATTACAAGATATGTGTTTGTCACGCCCCGCTTACCAAAAATACGGAATACGAGCGCGTGACAAATCCCAGCGAATGATTTTCATAATTCATGAGTTGTAGGATCGACTCAGCATCATAATAAGAATATTACAAAATGTACACAACCACGCATGCATGAATAACTTATTAAGCAACAGAAAACAATTGAAACAAATAATAATATCTCAAATAGTTTTCAACTCTGGATCAAAAGATAAAACTCGGGAACATAAGCTCGTTACAAGTTTTAAGTAGCAAAAGAAATAAATAACTCAAGAAAAGAAAATATTTAAGCAAGTCCTTGCTCCAAGCGAAGCATAGAATGTCTGCTCACCAATTCCAACAGGCAATTCGTCTCCAAAGTCTGTTTGTAAAAATATAAAAAGGAGAAAATAGAGAAAACAAGATAAACGCCCTTAGTGCAAGTTAGGGCCGCAAATAGTAAAACAAGTACAAGAAATATGGAACAAGAATTGGAATCAAGAATGTAATAGGGATGCAACAAGTAGTGGGGATTCAAGAAATTAGCTAGCAAGAAAAACAACTCGAGTGACAAGATTGGGTAACAAATACTAGTAATAGAATAAGTGGCTAGTGAACAAGTAATGGTATCAAGCATCAAGTAACAAGTGCCACGTACGAGTGTCGAGTAACAAGTATCAAGTGTTAAGTACAAGTATCAAGTGACGAGTATCAAGTATTGTGTTCAAGTATCAAGTCTCATGTATATGTAATCAAGTATCAAGTAAGCATATATCATGTTCGAGTATCATGTATCAAGTCTTGTAGTTATTACTATCTAGGTAGCACTTCATGTGCCATCCTTTTATCACATGATTGCTACAGTCACTGCAATTTCGTTTAGGCCTAGTGGTGGAGTTTATAGGGCGATGTACTCAAGTATCAAGTATCAAGCAAGCCATGCTCATGAATCGAGTAATCATATAACAAGTTCATATGTCAAGTCATAACAAGACAAGTCATGAATCAAATATATACTAGTTCACGAATCAAATATATACTAGTTCATGAATCGGATAATAATATACTACTTCATGAATCAATTAATATACTAGTTCATGAATCAAATAATATACTAGTTCATGAATCGGATACAATATAAATAGTTCATGAAGCATGCATCAAGTGGGAAACACGGGCCCCCTTCCGAGTACACTTACCTATATTGTCCACTACTATGGTCTTTTCCTTAAACCCCAGCTTATTATTTATTATTATTATCAAGCAAGTTTGAAAGTGTGCAAAACAAGTCAAGTAAACATAATCAAGAATATGGAACAAGTCTAGGCTAGGTAGGGTATATGTTCGAGGGTCAAAACAATTCAAAAGTACCAAGAACAATGAGAATCTCAAATCTGGACAGCATGACGTTGCTGCACCAAAACTGCAATTCCTGTTGATACAAGATAGCAATTGTGGATCCGTCAAAAGGCCTAGAAACTAGACTCCTGCCTGGTTCCAACGCATATAATTAAGACACATAAAAGTTGCAGTAATTGATGTCAAAACAGCAAACTATACAGCATTTGTGTTCATCCAGAATTTGTAAAACTGAGTTTATACATATGAACAGGGTTGAAACTTCATTAATTAATTCTGAGAAAATTAGAAAATGTTCTCTAGAGTGCCTAGTATCAGCATGCAAAATTTTAAGTCATTTACTTACTAGTAACATAGTTAAAATAATTGTAAACCAAAGTGGTGCAGCAGTTTTTATGAATGTACGATTACCGACACAGCAGCAGTAAAACTGCGATATCTCCTAAACCGTAACTCGGAATTAGAAAATTATGGATGTTATTAGAAACTAGACACTTGGGGCTACATTTTATATTCAGGACTCAAGTTCAGATTCTGGGTTTATCGAGGTCGAAACAGCAAGCCAAGACAGGACTGAAACTAACTAAGACACCTTTTGCATGAAATGTATCAAAATTATACTAGTTCTGAACAAGTGTATCAACGAAGGGTTGTGACTCTTAGATCATGTGATAGATAAGGCGAAACATGAGATCATCAATGATAAACAAAGAGGAGTCACATTTACAATCTACTTGCAGTATTTTCAAGGAAAAGCTTGTACTAAAAAACGAAATGTACAAGAAGATACTTGCCTTGGGGTGGAGATGACAAATCCGACGGAGAAATAACGGAGATGGATCCCGAAACGGAACTTGATGGCGATCAAGATCGGACCAATGGACGGCTCAGATCAGATCTGATCAGATTTGGTGATCGAGGGGGCTGAGAAGCGATCTGATGTGATGATCAGATCAGATCAAGATGTGGGCTCGGATCCTGATGCGATCGGGTGGCTCGGATTTGAACACAGCCCTATTCCTTCCTCCTTCCTTCTCAGCAACAGTGAGCAGGAGAGACCTCCGATGGCGACCACGGTGCGACGGTGGGAGGGCGGTCGCAGCGGCGACTGGTGGCAGGCAGCGACAACATCGAGGGAAGCTCGACGGGTGAGGCGGCGCTGGCATGGTCCTATTCGTGGTGGGAGAACATAGGAGCGACAGGCGAGGTGCTCGGGGTTATTGGACAACAATGAGGGCGAGGGGTAATGAGACGAGGCGGCGACGATCACAGGAACGGAGTTGGGTTGATGATTCTGCAATGTCGAGCGATGGGTTTCAGATGGAGGCGATGGGTTCGGGAGTTTAGGCAATGGAAAGGGTGGGTTCGATGGCGAGGTGATGATCGGAGTCGAAGGGAGATGAGGAGGCGATGATGAAGACGGGGCAAAAGATGATGGGAATTGAGTCCTCCGAAAACAGGGGAAGGGAAAAGAGAGCGGGAGGTTGAAGAAGGGTGATGGCGGCTGGGTATTAGGGTAGAACAATAAGGTAATTAGGTTAGGGTTAGGTTAAGTAGGGTTAGGAGGTTTAAATAGTATGGTTTTGGGTTTTGGGTATTTGGATAGCGGGTGTGAGTGGGATCCAACAAGAGATTGACTCAAAATTCATTATAATTAGGGAAAATGAAATAGATGAGGTGAAACAGTCCATTCTTCATGAAGAACGACAAATCAGAGAAAACACGAACAATGAAATTGAAATAAATATTGGCACAAAAATTGAGTTGAAACAAATGAAATGGTTTTATTAGAACTGGAACAAAATACAGATCTCAAATTGATGGACAGAGTATAAGGAATGCAAATGCAGTAGAAAAATACAGATACGGGAAATAGGAGTTACAAATCATTCCCACCTAACAAGCAGAATTTCGTCCTCGAAATTCAGACAAGTGGTACATAGGGCAACCCCCCCCCCCCACAAAGAAAAAGAAAGAACAACAACAAAACAAAAGCTACTGAAACAGATGGGGAAAATTCTTCTGAATCTCCTCCTCTAATTCCCAAGTCGACTCACCCGGCGAGTGAGGATTCCAAGAAACTTGAACCAGCTTGATGACCTTGTTCTTCAGCACCTTCTCACGCCTGTCCAAGATAGTAACTGGTGGAATATCACAAGACAGGTCCGGCTGCACTGACAACTCTGATTAGTCGATCACATGGCTCTCATCCCTGATGTATCTCCTGAGCTGGAAGACATGAAAGAAATTATGCACCCCATATAGAGCCGGCGGCAATGCAAGTCGATAGGCCACCTTGCCTACCCGCTCCACAATATCAAATGGCCCAATGAACCTGAGGCTTAGCTTGCCTCCACCCCCGAATCAGATAACGCTTCTCCACGGCGATACCTTAAGGAACACATGGTCTCCTACCTCAAACTCCAAGGGCCTTCTGTGGACATCTTCCCATTTCCTCTGCATGTCCTGTGCTGCCAGAAGGTGCTTCCTGATCTGAGCCACTGCATCGACAGTCTTGGTGATCAATTCTGGCCCCAACAACTTTCTCTCACCAATGTCATCCCAGCACACTGGTGACCTACACTTCCAACCATACAGTGCCTCATACGGTGCAGCTTTAAGAATGGCTTGATAGTTGTTGTTGTACGAGAACTCAACCAAGTGCAGGTGATCCTCCCAAGACCCTCCAAACTGAAGTACACAGGACCTCAACATGTCCTCTAATGTCTGAATGGTCCTTTCTGACTTCCCGTCTGTCTGAGGGTGGAAAGCTGTACTGTACTTCAATTTGCTCCCAAGACTGCTCTGAAGGCTCTTCCAAAATTGAAATCTGAACCTGGTATCCCTGTCGGATACAATACTGACCGGAACCCCATGGAGCTTGACAATCTCCTGCATGTACGTTTCTGCAAAACTCTCAGTAGACTGACCAACTCTGAAGGGGATGAATTGAGCACTCTTCGTCAGCCTATCGACAATCACCCAAATGGCATTGTGACCCTTAGGACTCCTTGGCAAGGCGGTCACAAAATCTATGGTGATATGCTCCCGCTTCCACTCTGGAATGGGAAGAGACTGAAGAAGTCCAGCGATCCTCTGATGTTCTGCCTTCACCTGCTGGCAGATCAAGCACTGAGACACAAATCTGGCTACTTCCTTCTTCATACCATGCCACCAGAAGTGGAGCTTCAAATCCCGTTACATCTTGGTACCACTGGGATGAATAGAGTATGCCGACTAGTGGGCTTCCTCAAGCAATTTCTGCCTGACTTCACCCTTTGGGACACACAGCATAGCCCCAAAGCGAAGTGATCCATTTGAGTGAATGATTATATTGGTCCTCGAACCTGCCTCAACTTCTACCCTGAACTTCTGTAACTACTCATCACCTGCCTGTGCTTCCTTAATCTGCTCTATCAGAGACAACTGCAACTGAAGCATCATACAACTCCGATCAGTGCCCGGCAAAATCACATTCAAGTCCAACCTTCTCATCTGCTCAATAAGCTCCTTCTGCTGAGCCAAGAACATGGCGACTGGTCTCCTGCTCAACACATCTGGCACCAAGTTCACCTTACCGGAGTGATACTACAAACTGATGTCATAGTCGGCCATCAACTCCAACCAGTGCCTCCGTCTCATGTTCAACTCTTTCTGAGTGAAGACATACTTGAGACTTTTGTGGTCGGTAAAGATTTCCACTCGGTCTCCAAGTAAGTAGTGTCTCCACAACTTCAAAGCAAAGATCATCATTGCCAATTCCAAGTCATGGATAGGGTAGTTCTTCTCGTGCGGCCTCAACTGCCTAGATACATAAGCAACAACCCGACCCTTCTGCATCAACACTGTACCTAGACCTCTGCCTGAAGCGTCGCAGTGAATCACGAAGCCACCCGAACCATCTGGTATAGTCAACACTGGCGCAGACATCAACCTGCTCTTCAACTCTGCGAAAGCTTCAATGCAGGCCTCATCCCAAGCAAACTTCTGATCTTTTCCTGTCAGTCTAGTCAACGACCCAGCAATCTTCGAGAAGTCTTGGACAAACTTCCGATAATACCCTGCTAGCCCGAGAAAACTCCTCACCTCTGAAAATGAGTTAGGAACTGGCCAATCCTTCACTGCAGCAATCTTGGACAGATCTATAGAGATTCCCTCGCCCGAGATAATATGTACCAAGAATGTGACTCGGTCAAGCCAGAACTCGCACTTGCTAAGTTTTCCAAAGAGTCGATTCTCCTTCAGAGTTGCAAGACTAACCTCAGATGTTCAGCATGCTCTTCTCGGTTCCGCAAATACACCAAGATGTCATCTATAAAGACCACCCCAAATATGTCTAGGAACTGAAAGAAAACTCTGTTCATCAGGCTCATAAACACTGCTGAGGCATTCGTGACTCCGAAGGGCATCACCAAGAACTCGTAATGCCCGTACCTGGTCCTGAACACAGTTTTCTGCACATCTGCTGCCTTTACCTTCACCTGATGGTATCCCGAGCGAAGGTCCAACTTCGAAAAGACTGCATCATCGCCCAACTGATCAAACAAGTCGTCGATCCTGGGTAGTGGATACCGATTATTCACAGTGACACTATTCAGCTATCGGTAATCTATGTATAACCTGTGGCTTCCGTCCTTCTTATTGACGAACAGAACAAGAGCTCCCCACGGTGAAATACTAGGCCTGATGAAATCCAAATCCAACAAACCCTGAATTTGCACCTTCAGCTCTGCTAGCTCAATCAGTGCCATCCTGTATGGGCTCTTCGATATCGGCACTGTACCCAACTGAACCTCAATGCCGAACTCCACCTCTTGATCTGGAGATAACCCGGGCAATTCCTCGGGGAACACATCCAAGAATTCCCGCACTATAAGAGGCGTAGCCTCACAGCATGTGTGCAACTCCATTCCACAACCTTCCTCATCTGCCACCTTCTTACCACACCCAAGGGGTGTCTCCCCAGCATGGAACTCAAACTATGCATGTCCCGGGATCCTGAACAAAACCTTCATTGCTCGGCAATCATTAACAGCATGAGACTCCCCAACCAATCCATGCCGAGAATCACATCAAACCCGAAATTACCAATCACTATCAGGTCTACCTTGAAATTTGTGCCCCCAATAACCATAGGGCTCTGCTTGCACTCCCTAGAATAAACATCAACACCGCCACCTGTGGTGATGTTCCAAGCTGCTGGCATAGCACTACACTCCAACTGATGCTAATCCACAGAGCGAGAAAAGACAAAGGAATGGGTCGCCCCGAAATCAAATAGGACATGGGCGGAAAAAGAATGGACTAGAATGATACCTATGATAAAATCAAAAACATGGGAAGAGATGAATAGTGCAGGATAATAGGGAATAAGAAATACTGATATGAAAAAAAACTACACAATAAATGATGCAAAGATAACAAATAAAGCAGGGAACAGATAATAAAACAACAAAACACAAATATACCTGCAACGACCTCCTCTGCGGTCTCGGCTTCCTCTGTAGTCAGGTTGAAGGCCTGACCTCTCCTCGGGGTAGCGGTCCTCTGACCGACGATCTGATGCTGAGGAGAAAGTGGCGGCCTAACCTAATCGCGAGTCGGTGCGACTACAGGCTGGCCTAGACTGCCCCCTGGACAGTCCCGAATTGTGTGGTCACTAGCACTAGACCCAAAACATCGGCAGTTGGCTCGCTGGAAATCCCCACATACGTGCCCCGGAATCTGACAGAAGTCACAAAAACCTCCCCTGGAGCAGCAGCAGGGTAGGGAGCAGCCTTAGCAGGGTGGGCTGGAACTGGCCTCCTGATTGGCCCTCCAGCGGGCCTAACAACGACAGGATGCGGAGCCGACCGCTGAATGGCACACTTCTGCCTACTGGTCTGTTCCTGGCTCCTGGCAGCCTCCAGGATGTCAGCATAGGATCGGAGTCGCATGGCAGCTAGGCAATTCTGGATCTCACTGTCCAAGCCTAATAAGAAACGACGGCCCTTATCTTCATCATTCGCCACCATGGACGTGGCAAAGCGACTCAGCCGGGTAAACTTCACAGCATACTCGTCTACGGTCCGACTCCCCTGATTCAAGATAGTGTCTTAGTTAAATATTGATATATCATAAATTAACAATGAAAATTTGCTTAATAAACACTATCTGACGAATCTGAGTAAGCACAACAAATTGCCACTTCATTTCATTTCTAGTGACATCGGGAAAGAAATTCGTGAGAAAGCTTTCTCTGAAGATGGCCCAGGCGATGGGTTGCCCTAGCCGTTCCATCTCAGCTCGCCACCAGATATGGGCGAGGTCAACAAGCTGGATGCTCACAACATCCATGCGATCCACATCAGCTATTCGCGCTGCGATCAAAAGCTGCTCTGTCCTGATAAGCCATTGCTCGGCTTCCAGCAGACCTTCAGTACCTGAGAATTTGTCTGGGTGTAGCATCATGAAGTCCGTTACATTGCCAGGTCTCTATGGCAGCACTCCGGGCGCAGGTACAGTGGGTTCATTGTTGGCAGCTTCCATAGCTACCCTCATCAGTTCATCATTTTCTCGCTGCATCTGCATCATTTATTGCATCAACCGCTCATTCTGTTCACGCGGCATCTGCAACATTTGTACAATAGCGGGCTCTGCCGAATGATCACCCCAGTTTGGGAGGACGAACCATTCTTACGAGCCATAGCCTGCACAAACCCAACAATCAGTATCTAGATCAAGTTGATAATTAATTTTTCATGCAATTACATGGCTTGTTAAATGTTAATCCTGACTAAGTCAAGCATGTCTAATGTATTAGTCAAACTAACACATTAGCCAAACCTGGCTCTGATACCACTAAAACCTTGTCACGTCCCGCTTTCCAAAAACACGGAATACGAGTGCGTGACAAAGTCCAGTGAATGATTTTCATCATTCATGAGCTGTAGGATCGACTCAGCATCATAACAAGAATATAACAAAATGTACACAGCCAAGCATGCATGAATAATTTATTAAGCAACAGAAAAATATTGAAACAAATAATAATATCCCAAATAGTATTCAACTCTGGATCAAAAGATAAAACTCGGGAACATAAGCCCCTTACAAGTTTTAAGTAGCAAAAGAAATAAATAACTCAAGAAAACAAAATATTTAAGCAAGTTCTTTCTCCAAGCGAAGCCTAGAATGTCTGCTCACCAATTTCAGCAGGCAATTTGTCTCCAAAGTCTGTTTGTAAACATATAAAAAGGAGAAAACAAGACAAACACCCTTAGTGCAAGTTAGGACCGTAAATAGTAAAACAAGTACAAGAAATATGGAACAAGATTCGGAATCAAGAATGTAACAGGGATGCAACAAGTAGGGGGATTCAAAAAATTAGCTAGCAAGAAAGACAACTCGAGAGACAAGATTGGGTAACAAATACTAGTAATAAAACAAGTGGCTAGTGAACATGTATTGGTATCAAGCATCAAGTAACAAGTACCACGTCCGAGTGTCGAGTAACAAGTAACAAGTCTCGAGTGTCAAGTACAAGTATCAAGTGGCGAGTGTCAAGTATTATGTTCAAATATCAAGTCTCATGTATTATGTAATCAAGTATCAAGTAAGCATATATCATGTTCGAGTATCATGTATCAAGTCTTGTAGTTATTCCTATCTAGGTAGCACTTCATGTGTCATCCTTTTATCACATGGTTGCTACAGTCACTGCAATTTCGTTTAGGCCTTTTATAGGGCGGTGTACTCAGATATCAAGTATCAAGCAAGCCATGCTCATTAATTGAGTAATCATATAACTAGTTCATGTGTCAAGTCATAACAAGACAAGTCATGAATCACATATATACTAGTTCATGAATCAATTAATATACTAGTTCATGAAACGGATAATAATATACTAGTTCATGAATCAGATAATAATATACTAGCTCGTGAATCAAATAATATACTAGTTCATGAATCGGATACAATATAACTAGTTCATGAAGCATGTATCAAGTGGGAAACACATGCCCCCTTCCGAGTTACTTACCTATATTGTCCACTACTATGGTCTTTCCCTTAAATCCCGGCTTATTATTCATTATTATTATCAAGCAAGCATGAAAGTGTGCGAAACAAGTCAAGTAAAAATAATTAAGAACATGGAAAAAGTCTATGCTAGGTAGGGTACATGTTCGAGGGTCAAAACAATTCAAAGTATCAAGAACAACGAGAATCTCAAATCTGGACAGCATGACGTTGCTGCACCAAAACTGCAATTTCCATTGATACATGATAGCAATTGTGGATCCGTCAGAAGACCTAGAAACTAGACTCTTGCCCGGTTCCAACACATATAATTAAGACACATAAAAGTTGTAGTAATTGATGTCAAAACAGCGAACTATACATCATTTGTGTTCAGCCAGAATTTGTAAAACTGAATTTATACATATGAACAGGGTTGAAACTACATTAATTAATTCTGAGAAAATTAGGAAATATTCTCTAGGGTGCCCAGTATCAGAATGCAAAATTTTAAGTCATTTACTTACTGGTAACATAGTTAAAATAATTGTAAACTAAAGTGGTGCAGCAGTTTTTATGAATGTACGATTACTGACACAGCAGCAGTAAAACTGCGATATCTTTTAAATTGTAACTCAGAATTAGAAACTTCTGGATATTATTGGCAACTAGACACTTGGGGCTACATTTTATATTCAGGTCTCAAGTTCAGATTCTGGTTTTATCGAGGTCGAAACAGCAAGCCAAGACAGGACAGAAACCAAATAAGACATTTTTTGCATTAAATGTATCAAAATTATACTAGTAGTGAATAAGTGTATCAACGAAGGGTTGTGAATCTTAGATAATGTGATAGATAAGGCAAAACATGAGATCATCAACGATAAACAAAGAGGAGACACATTTACAATCTACTTACAGTATTTTCAAGGAAAAGCTTGTACTAGAAAATGAAATGTACAAGAAGATACTTACCTTGGGGTGTAGACGACGAATCCGACGTAGAAATAATGTAGATGGATCCCAACACGGATCTTGACGGCGATCAAGATCGGACCAATGGACGGCTCAGATCAGATCGAATCGGATCAGATCTGGCCATCGAGGGCTGAGAAGCGATTTGATGTGATGATCATATCAATCAGGATGTAGGGTTAGATCTTTATGCGATCAGGTGGCTCAGATTTGAACACAGCCCTATTCCTTCCTCCTTTCTCAGCGATAGGGAGCGGGAGAGACCTCCGATGGCGACGATGGTGCAACGGTGGGAAGGTGGTCGCAGCGGCGACTAGTGGCAGGCGGCGACAACGTCGAGGGAAGCTTGACGCGTGAGGCGGTGCTGGCATGGTCCTATTCGTGGGGGAGAACAGAGGAGCGACAGGCGAGGTGCTCGGGGTTATTGGACAGCGATGAGGGCGGGAGTAATGAGACGAGGCGGCGACGAGCACAGGAACGGAGTTGGGTTGATGATTCGGCAATGGCAAGCGATGGGTTTCAGATGGAGGTGCTGGGTTTGGGAGTTTCGGCAATGGAGAGGGTGGGTTCGATGGCGAGGCGATGATCGGAGTCGAAGGGAGATGAGGAGGCGATGATGAAGACGGAGCGAAAGATGATGGGAATTGGGTCCTCCGAAAACAGGGGAAGGGAAAAGAGAGAGCGGGAGGTTGAAGAAGGGTGATGGCTGCTGGGTATTAGGGTAGAACAGTAAGGTAATTAGGTTAGGGTTAGGTTAAGTAGGGTTAGGAGGTTTAAATTGTAGGGTTTTGGGTTTTGGGTATTTGGGTAGCGGGTCTGAGTGGGATCCAACAAGAGATTGACTCAAAATTCATTATAATTAGGAAAAATGAAATAGATGAGGTGAAACAGTCCATTCTTCATGAAGAACGACAAATCAGAGCAGATACGAACAATGAAAATGAATAAATATTGGCACAAAAATTGAGTTGAAACAAATGAAATGATTTTATTAGAACTGGAACAAAATACAGATCTTAAATTTATGGACAGAGTATAAGGAATGCAAATACAGAAGAAAAATACAGATACAGGAAATAAGAGTTACAGTGTTTGCAATTAAATGGAACTAAGTGCCACGTCAGGAATTGATGGGACAACCTCTAGTGCCCATGGTTTGACCACATGCTCGTATTTCCTACATGACCTGAGTACACCGCCATATAAAATCCACCACTAGGCCTAAACGTAACTTGTTTGTAAGTAGCAACCATGTGGTAAATAGATGGGATGCATGAAGTGCTACCTAGATAGAATTAAACAACAGACTTAAGTATAACATGTTCACTTGCACATTCTGGTTATCCGTTCGTGCTACTTGTTACATGTTACATGTTATTTTTCAATCGAGACTTAAACTTGACATTTGATACATGTTACATGCCCACTTGTTACTTGTTCCTGCTACTAGTATTTGTTACCCAATCCTGTTACTTGAATTATCTTACTTACTAGCTAGTCTCTTGAACTTCACTACTTATTGCATCCTTGTCAAATCATGTTGTATATTCTTGATTCCATATCTTTGTTTCGTACTTTCTTGCACTTATTTTCATACCCTTACTTGTACTACTTGCGGCCCGAACTTGCACTAAGGGCATTTGTCTTTATTTCTCTATTTTTCCTTCTATATATATATATATACAGACTTTGGAGACGAGTTGCCTATTGGAGTTGGTGAGCAAACCTTCTAGGCTTTGCTTGGGAAAACTTGCTTCAATTATTTGTATTTGAGTTTATTTATAAGTTGTTGCTATTTAAAACTTGTAACGGGCATGTAGTCCCGAAGTTTTACTTTTGATCCAAATCTTAAATTTATTTGGGATATTTAATGTTTTCTGTTGATTAATAAATTATTCATGCATGCTTGGTTGTGTATATTTTGCTATATTTCTTGTTATGATGCTGAGTCGATCCTACAGCTTATGAATGATGAAAATTATTCGCTGAGCTTTGTCACGTACTCGTATTCCATATTTCTTTTGGGAAGTGAGGCGTGACAACTGTTCTATCATCCATGAAATCAGATCTCTATGTGTTATCCTCTGCAGGGAAAAAGACTGAGTGGATTGAAGAATTTGTTGCTAGTCATCCATTAAGAAATTTAAGTAACTCTCTAATTCTGTTATGCACTATCAAGCTATAATGCACTGTAGCTCATAACTCACTCTATAATAGTAAGAGGAGTATATTAAGGCTAAAAGAAGCCTAGTTGAACTTTCTCATAAATAAAGTGTAATTGAAATAAAATATGGCTAATGCTCTTGCTAGGAGACTTTAAAGTGATCTAATTATCAAAACTGTGAGGGAAATGGAGTTAAAAGCTATTGAGTCAAAGCTTTAACATGCTAATTGTTTTGAAATTTAGAATCCAATTGGAGCCATAGAGAAGTTCAAACTTAAGCATCAATTTTAGGCAGTTGACATGTTTTAGATAATTTTGATGATTCCACATAATGTCATTCCAATTTTGATGGTATTATATATCTAGAGAATTTACTTAGAATAATCATATTATTCCAATATGAAACATGAAAACTTGACGATGTGTTTCCGATGTTTAGAATGTCGTTATATCATTCCAATTTTGATGATATATCTCTTTTATGGATTCTTGTTTCATTTCAATTTTGATGATTCAGAATTAACCATAATTGATTTGAATGTTCTATCATTCCAATATGAAACATAGTATAGTTCTTGTGTATAAACTATAATAGTTCTTGTTCTTTATTTAGTTAAAGAAACTTGATTGTGATGTTTGCGTTACATTTTTGCTAAGCTAATTATGAATTGTACTAAGTTCTATTGTGAAACTAGATACATTGTGAAATTCGTTAGAATTCTTAGAGATATGTCTCTTAATATTCTTATTTTCAATAAGCTAGCAAAGATAGAGGATTTGAATGTCAACATAGATTTCAAAATAATGATTTGCTCAAAATGGAGTAGTAAACATAAAGCAGTGTGCAAGAATAGAGTTTCAGTTTATTTCTTTCGAGAATAAATTAGTCACTTGCTTGGTAAAACTTCCGTTGAGTTTAAGACTTTTGTGTTCATTGAGCTTAAATCTCATATTTTGTTCTTGAAGTTTATTTGCTTTGTTTGATTGTGAAACTATGACAGAATACTCCAGTTGGTTTAGTCATTGTGAACTATTCTGTTGTGATATGGTTTGGAAACTATTTAATTATTTTGGGTTAGTTTTTTGAACGATTCGGATTTATAATTAATTTAGTCCATATGAATTATACATTGAATGATGCATTTCTTCTATTTAAAGACTACTATCAGCTAGTCAGCTTCATGTTGAACTGATGAGATAATCCAGTACGTTTATATATTGAGAATATAGGAGGAGATTGTTGGATATATATAGGTATATTCTCACTATATGAATAATATTATGTGTAATATTATTCTATGGGCAACATGTATGTTACACGTACTAATAGTATGGATATCAGAACGCGGGTTGAGTGGCTTGAGAACCCAGTACCCAAACCAGTATTTATTCTATAAATACTGGCTTGTGATAGTAGTCTAGGTATTCCAATCTTGATACCTAGGATAAATATCTCAAGCACCTTAGTCTAGAATATTAACACTAATTTCTATTGTTATTATCTCTCATAATCTCTAACACTATCTCTACTTCTCGGTGTTTTGATAGAGTTGGTTATTCTATCTTCATGAATAGATAAGGTCGGTTACCCTTCTTTTGGCAAAGAGATAGGGTTTGTTGACTTTCTTCTTCATAAGAGATAGAAGTGGTTGTGGAGATAGAGTTAGGACTCTTCTCTTTTAAAGATATATGATTTTTGAACCATCTCTTATGAATAATTATGAGTTAAAATAATTTTTAGATAATCATGAATTCCTTCATATTGGGCTATTATGACAACCCAGTTTGACAAGCCATGTGGCCCCATACTGGTGCCACACTGGGTAACCATGACACCAGGCAAACGGGCAAATGGGCAAACGGACAAAACGGACAAATACCCGAAACCCGGATCCGACCCGGACCCGGCATTGAACAGGAACCGACCCAACCTATCAGGGTCCGGGTCCTAAAATGGGACCCATTGTACTTTCGGGTCCGGGTCCGCTCAGAGACCCAACTTGGACCCGGACCCAGACCCGGACCCGTTAAAAAAATCCAAAAAATAAACATAAAAATAAATATTCTATCCTCATCCCTCCCCTCCTTCCTCCTCAATTTTTAATCTTCCTCTTCCAAACTCAAAACTCGTGCCTTTTTCTTCTCTCCTCTATTCTAAATCCACCACTTGCCGCCTCTGCTCGCCGCTCACACTCCCGTTCCTAGGAATATTTTAATAGGACCTGGACCCGGAATCGGACCTGATTCTTACAGGTCCGGGTCCGAATCCAATTTTTGGACCCGTAGGGGACCGGGACCAGGTCCGGGTCAGGGTAGTGAAGGACCCGACCCGACCCGATACCAATGCTGCACACCACGGTGGCCCCACGTGTGCATCAAAATTTTTTGTGGTGACACGTGTCGCTTGGGCACGTGCAGTGCAGGTGCCCCGCCTTCTTTTTTTAGGTGGGCTTTCCTGTGGTGGGAGCCCAAATAAATAAATAAATAAAAAGAAGGGGCCCACGAGCTCGGGGGTCTCTGGGGTTTAAAAACCCCCGACTCCCACTCTCTTTCTCTCACTTCTCTTCCTCTTCTTCTTCTTCAGATAGCGGCTTCTTTCCCAAAAATTTTGTCGAAATTTTTAGTACTCTGGCGAACTATTCTGACCGTATGGGTCACTTCAGGTAACTTATAATATTTTATTAGGATGTCTAGGGTTTTTTCGAGCGACGACTCCTCTTCAGATTGATCTGTAGAAGAAGTGTTTACCTCTCTACACTACAACAAATATGACATTTGACAGTATTCGCAATATGCTATAGAATACTTGTGATAGCATTTTGCAAATGCTATTTAAGCCCCCACTATAATAACTTTATAGTGTTTTAAGAAAAAGCTATAATATTGACAAGCATTTCGGAAAACACTGTCACTTTGACAGCATTTCAAAACGCTGTAGATTTCATAGCGTATCTGCAATGATGTTTGTTTTATAGCATTTTTAAAATGCTGTCATTTGACAGCGTTTTGAAAACTTATCGAAGAGAGAGCAGTTCTAAAAACGCTATATTTTCGATAGCATTCGCAAAATGCTATCTTTTGACAGTGTTTTTGAAATGCCATCGTAAAATTTAGTTTTTGAAAACACGATCAAAACATACAACATTTTAAAAACGCTATCGTTTTGACAGCGTTGTTTTTGTACATCATTTTAGGAGCTCTATTTCCTTTTACCTGTATACAAAAAACAATTCTCCGGATGTAAATAAAAATTGATTTATAGAAAAAGTCAATATACCATTCAAACCATAAAAGTTTTGCAAATTTGTGTACAACTATATCAAAACATAGCATCATAGAAAAATCCATACAATAAACTTCATTCTGTACAATAAACTTACAAAAGAGTTCATCCAATAAACTTAAAACTGACGACAAAAAACTATTGACATGACTAACATCAACACAACTCGCACTCTTCAGTTCATCCACAACATCTCCAACCAGCAAATGGAGAAGAAAAAATGTCAAAGTGTGATTAATATTGCTGAAATTGGATGTATGTAGATTCGGGCAGAAAGGCTAATCTGTGATTTGGATCTGACTGTACTTAATTGTTTTTGGGATATTGTGAAGCAGGACAAATGGAAAAGAATTAGCTAGTTACCAAGTTGTTAGATACCAATGATCAATGAGCAACACTGCAGGGAGCACTTTTCACATTTGACATCATGCTAGAGGTCCCTGATTCCTATATGTAAACATTACAATCTCAGCACATCTTACGCAATTTAGAATCATCTTCATTCAGTAAAAACTTACTCGGGGTTAGGGATGCTACATCTAATCAAAATTAAGATTGAAGTTAAAAACTTACTCGGGGTTAGGGATGCTACATCTAATCAAAATTAAGATTGAAGTTGTTGTTTCTACAGAATTAAGATTTATAATTTTATCAGAGTTGAGTTTGTCTGTACCAATTTATGTTATTGGATTATATCAGTCACACAAGTTACCAACAACAATATTTTAGCTGCGTAGTAGTAATTAGATAGAACCATCACTAGGTACTTAACATATCTAAATAAGGATTACATTGGATAAATCTGCATTACCATGACAACAAGTCTAGCTAGTTTGTATTTCAGACAATACTAAAAGCTGTGGAAAGGCAAAGGAAATTTTGTCATGTATACAGCTAGAAAAAAAAATAACTAAAGTTGGATAAGAAAGAAACAAGCTTAGTGACCTGCTACATCCATCATTTTCCTCCAAAGTGTGGGGGTTATGATGGAATTTTGTTTTTGAAGGAAATTATGATGGAAATTGGATCGAGAAGTTGGGTGAGAAATCTAAAGTTATCTTCACGTATACATGTTCTCTCTGTACCCCTGGACATGTTGGTCGCGTCCACTAGAAAGAACAGCACTGGGAAGAGATAATTAAGACTCTGAATATCAAAGTGCAAAAATATAGACGAGAAATACCGCATTAAACAGGAGACTACAATACCGCGAAGGATATCTCTATGTATAAAGTGGTCTCACAAGTTAAGACGTCCTTGTTCCCTTTCATCTATAAGATACGTACACACGTTGCCAAATTTAACCTGCAAAAATAAAATAATTCCTCACTGTGTCTAGCAACGATTAACACTTACAATATAAGCAACTCAACGGATAGGTTATATCCAACTGATTTATATATATGACACTCATGCTTTGTATGTTTCTGATACATATTACTGTTCTTATGAGTGTAACATAATCACTCAACAGATATGGGGAAAGATATGAAAATCTAAAAGAGAAATTGCTAAAGGAACCAGGAAAGATCACATTAATATCAACAAAACACAACCATCTACAAAGATATCGTGATGGTTTAATATAAACACTATGTATATGAATGCTGTCAAGAAATCCTTGTACCTTAAATGTCATCATGTTGAACACAGAAACATGTTGTATATCCATATATTTGAGTCATACAGATAATGATGTGTACCTTATGATGAGACTCTTTCTTTCTTTCTTATCACCGGAGAAACTTAAATTGCCAATTTCAATATGTACGATGAATTTTAGAACATGTAACTCGACATTTCAGGGAGTCAGGAACATGTTAGATGATACTTCAAGGGGAAATATGAGATATTATCCGAAGTGTTGTGGACATTTTCCCGAAAAAGACAGAATATTATGGTGCCGGATAGCCTTTATAAATGACATTTTGGGGATATAGCAGGTATGTGAGGCGACATTTAAACATTATTTAAATTGTCAACCAAGATTAGCTTAATCGTACCAGAGAAATACAATACAGATTCTATAGAATAAAACTTGCACTAGTTATTGGATGAGTACTGGAAGAAGGTACAACATATTGAGGAAAAAAAATTACAAGCATACCTATGATGGATATCCTGTTCATCGTACAACATATCCTCAACATAAACTTTACTCACTTTCACATAATCAGATAAAAGTAGTTTGTATATTGGTTGCATGGGTCATGAAAAATCGACCTTTAAAAGTAGTTTGCAGTAAGTTAAAGTATTTCAGCAATCAGCATAACTGGAAGTTTACTAGCATTATACAAATTGTTACATGTACCTTTTTCAAGAAGGTAGTGACGCAGCATGATCAATGTGAAAGCTGAAGAATAATCAACTTCATCAAGTTAGTTATATTGTATTGAGATTCTGAGAACTCTTTGAAAACTAAAACTATATTAAGAAGTGACATTTACATTTATAAATCAGTCCACAATATTCATTAAATAAATTATATGTAGCCCTCATTCACTAATTTCCTTGCGCGCCAAAGCATGGCAACACTCTAGTCAACCCTCAGTTGCATTATGTTTGAGAGAAATCAATAATAGCAAAAACGAGATTTTTCCCTTCAAAAATGGCATCAGCACAGAGAAAGACAAGCTCCACAACAGCTAACAAATTTCTACAACCAGCTAGCAGCTTGCCAAATTCATGGACAAGGTAATTAACTAATTATATATAAGCAAGAATGGTTCAACCCATAAAACTTCTACCAATTGTTTGTTAAGCAACCGAGCAAATGAACCTGCATGTTCTGTTATGAAGTTTTAGTTCATAAAATAAAGCACCAAGGGTCAAGAAAATTCTGTACAAAGAAAGAGTATGTGAACATCATATAAGAGTTGGAAGTTTTCAAAATTAATCATTGTAGGAAGAAAAGTGTAAGTTTAAACATTTAGTCCGATAGTGAATAAGACTAATGGACAAGGTTTCTTATGACTCAAATATATTTGAATCTTTAAAGTCAATTTGCAAGCCGACCCATTAACCAATCAACGATTATATACAGATAATTTCTTAAATTTCTCTTTTCCCAGCATAAATTCACCTCTGTATCCATATCTGAAGGCCCTGATGAATAAGCTCATGATATACATGCTTGGAGAGTCTTTCCAGTTTTCACCAACAATTTCACTACAAAGGAAAAAAAATTACTTGAGAAGACACTATTTTATTAAAAATATTATGATTGAGAATAAAATTCATAAAACAAGTGATGAAACTTTGCGCAAACAATACATGCTTGTTTGAATTCGACAATAGATAAGTTAACCTACCTATTAATACATCATAATCATAACATTCACCAATCCTAATTATTCTTCTCTCCAAAAAAAAAAAAATCCCACAATCAAACAAGCCATAATTTTCCCCCAATTCCACAAACCCTAATTATTCCTATCACAATCCCAATGCTCAAATTTGCAAATTAACCTATTATCAAATTCTCAAATTCATACCTAGTGTTTGAGAGCGAGAAGAAGAAGATGATGACCAGAGTGATGGCGCGGGAACGACAACGGCGATGTGGAGGCATTGTTGTCGGGGCTAGACTACAACAAAAGAGGTCTACCCTGGCGTTTCTACCTCGTCGTTTTGGTAGAAACGCCGCGGTAGAAACCGACAGTTTGAGAGAACAAAAAATTCAACTCTACCCCGGCATTTTAGAAAAACGCAGGAATAGGTGAGGGATACCCCGACGTTTTTGTGTGAAAACGCCGGGGTAGATCACCAATAAGTGATCCCCCCCCCCTCTCATTTTACTTTTCCCCCAATTTTACTTCTCCCCTTTCCCCATCGATGTCCCCCCCCCCCCCCCCCACCGTTGCCCCTTCCCCTATCGCTGTCCCCCTCCCCTGCTGTCGCCCCTTCCCCCATCGCAGTCACCTGCCCCGTCGCCCACCCCCGTCCCCGGTCGCCGTCCCCCTTCCCCCAATCTCCTTTCTCTCTCCCTCTCACCCAACCACTGCACTTCCATCGTCATCGTCCCCCGCCCTCCGTCCCCCATCGTCGTCCCCCCTCCCCCAATCTCTCTATCTCCCTCTCACAAACCGCATCAAGAACTGAGCCCTAATCCCATCAAATCAAGTAAGGAATTTCAAACCGTAAAGTCCTGTCATAATTTCAATTCCTAGATGCATATTGGAAATGTACTTTATAGATGTCATAATTTCAATTTCTAGAGCTAGTATGAGATTGATTGTTGAATAACCTTATGTTATAGTTGTTTCTTATTACAGCTAGATGTTTGTCATTATATGAATTAAGGGAAGTGTTTGATACGCTGTTATGTTTTTAAATTTAGTCCCTTGAATTTGTTTATTGTAGATACCATGGTGATAAACTGATAATACACAATTAATTAGCAACAAATTATTCATGATTTCTTCTAGTTATTTCCTAATCAAGTATTTTCTTAATGATTTATTAGGCTGGGTATCCTTTGACGAAGATTCATTGACTGGGTGGCAGAGCTGCTGAGAAGTAAACAAAGTTGGTCCAGTAAGGTACTTTACACTCTCATAGTAATATAAATTGGAAACATCAATTAGTAGTGGCTTAGAGAGTGAGTTTGATACACTATATTGTTTCCTTCTTTTTTCAATAGTTTCCTTGTCATAATTATATTTGATTAGCAAGCCTAGTGGACCACTACTATCATTTTTATTCCAGTGTCCTTACCCCATAGTTAAGAAAGTGTTTCATCTTGTTATAGTGATTAAGGAAACTCATTCTCATTTAAAGGCTAATTTACTGAAAATACCCTAAGTAAACACAATTTAATACTAATTAATATACTATTATATTCATTTTAATTGATAAATACCTTAATTCTCCTTTTTTGATTATCTCCACCAAGATGTTGGCCTTCTACTTTCATCGACTAATACTTCACTTGATTTGTCATCAATTTGGTCCTATCTCTAAAAAAAAATTTAAAACTCAAAATGGTTCTGTGATGTTTGCTATTGATCAACCTGCACACATTTCGCCCTCTTCAAATAATAACACTAACTGTTGACCTCTACTACAAATGCCTCAAAATATAGTTGAAACAATTTCACAAACCATAGGTTGTGATTATAAACTTTTTTCTTCACTTCAGCATTTTATATCATCTGAAAAATCTTTTTTTTCTTTTTTCTTTTTTTTTCAAACTATTGTAACCCAAAATTCGAGATATTTGTTATTATCATATCAATTTACTTGAGAATGAGTGAAGGTTCTATTACAACGACATGGCAGGCAATAAAGGCTACAATTATAATGAGAGGTACGTTAGCTTTCCATTTGCGACTTGTGAGAGACTTTCTATCTAATTATAGTTTGTTATATACTGTATGTATTTTTGTGAGGTGAATTGGGCTTAGCATAGCTTAGCTTAGCTTAGCTTAGCTTTATTGTATGATTTTCAATTTTAATTTTTTTTTCATGTAGTTGTGATTTTGTTACATTAGCCTCGTATTGAGGGGATGGTCGGTCATCCCACCATTAAGGAAAGCAAGATGGTAGTTAAATTACTGGACACATCAGTTAGTGCATGGTCTGTGATTTTTGTTTATTTCAACATTATTTCCTAGTCATCATCTATTCTAGTATTAACAAGCATATATCAGGCATTAATTGTTTCTGGGGGCTCTGCAATGACTCCGTACGTATTCAAGAAATTAAGTATTTGATTTTGACAACAAATTTTTTTTGTTCTCATATTAGTTTCCTTGCTTTTCCAGCTACTTTTGCAAATAATTAGAAATGCTATTTTCTTTTTCATTCAGTTTGAACTTTTGCGAGTCGAATACTTCCTTTATCAAATCATTAGTAGTTCCAAGTGAGATCTTGTTGATAATTATAAGAGCTACATTTCTCGACTAATAGGCAGAAGAATTGACCGAGGAGAATAAGGACTAGCTCGGAACCCCATATATGTGATGTGATGGGTCAAAAGAATTCCACAATCTTAATTACTTTTAGCGTGAAAAGCTACTTTAACGCCCCGATTTCCATACACTGGAAAACCGTGACATAAGCTAGAATCTTTCCTTCAATTAGCCACAATACACAGAAAAACAGAAAAATTTAAAACTTTTTATTCAACACAAATGTATTACAAGTTCGAATGTTACAAAATTGCAATACATTACAACAGTGTTACAATAATACTTTTACAAATCCAAGTGTTACAACTTTCAACAATTTACAGCAGAGTACAATGAATAAAGAAACAACACTTGGTACTTCACTTGGATGCTTTCTAACAATAAAATAAATTACAACAATTGTTATAAAAGAAACAATAGTAATCAACATATATTACAGCGGAAACTTAAATAAAATCGACTCCTGCTTCTCTTGCCTTGAGTCCTCCTGAATCTTGTACCTGTACTTCTGCAATCCAGTACCTATTGAAATGGGGACGTCAGTACATATACTGACGCTTTAAGGCTGATGACTAGTAGCGATTCTCCACTTAAAGCAAACAGATTGATGAAAAGAGAAACGTGTATATATAATTGATGTGTTAGTATATACTATGCCTTAGACTCTAATGCCCGATTAACTAATGCAATGATATTCTTATTCTAATGCAAGCAAGATGCTAGGATAGTATGTAACTCATACTACGTACGGCCCATATCAAGCCGTTTCTTCATATATATGGATTTGAACCCGCGCCATGAATTCTACTCTTGTACTCGACTTGTTTCTGAAGATATTACATGACTGATGAGGTTGCCCTAAAATGGTCTAATCCCTCCAGGCGCACCGGACCTCACTCAAATATCTGACGAATCTTTAGAGTTTCTGCAGTCACAGGTTAGCTCGAAGCATCCCCTGCCGCCCCCTAGCCAGACCGTAGTCTATGGCTCCTCGTCCTTAGATACAAGACAAGACGGAGTTCCGGGGGTTCATCCCCCTAGCTCCGACAGGAATCGCTCCCGCTTATCAAGACACTTCAGAAATTAACAGACGAGATACGGATCCCGTGCTCCTAACTTGTGAGAAGGCACAGACTGTATCCCTTTGACAAGAAGAGTACAACCCAATAACACCGCCTAGTGTCGGCCTATAGGACATGTCGGATCATAAGGTATCACCCTTAACACCACCTTTTTTCCTTCGACGAAAATGATAATAAGTAAAGGTTAAGTAGTAATAGCTATAAGTTACTACCCTAACGATGTCACTAACCCTGAACAATCCTAGGGATGACAACAATATTAATACAACATGCTAGGTCTTAAGTTAGAATTCGCAAGATAAGTCTACTAGGCTGCTCAACCTCGACTTACCAGAATCCTTAAGGATCTGGTTCATGGCCTATCGATCCAAGACCCCAGCAATACGAACATATTCGCATGCTACTACCCTAAACTTCGATTTCGTCAACACTCCGGTCCGCGATCAACCAACTCGGTTAAGATCTGACGGTACACGCAAACTGTCTCGTCCATAGTCCCTTATGAGGAAGGTAAACACACGTCTTGATGGTCGATAACCCCTAGGGCAATGATATCACCCTAAACAAGCATTTACCGAGGTA
The DNA here is from genome assembly GCA_017893485.1 of Hemerocallis citrina. Classification (NCBI taxonomy): domain Eukaryota; kingdom Viridiplantae; phylum Streptophyta; class Magnoliopsida; order Asparagales; family Asphodelaceae; genus Hemerocallis; species Hemerocallis citrina. The sequence goes on from CM030362.1 coordinate 191,862,369, forward strand.
ACAATCCTAATGACTTTCCCAACCATTATTACCCATATATTGAAGATGAAGCATGTTCACATCATATGGTCCAATTTCAATTAGAACTGCATACAACTAGAACTCATGGGTTCTTTTTCTCAAATTTGAACTAGGACAATATGCGACTAGGTTCATGGGTTCTTTCTCAAGATTGAGCTAGAACCACCTAGAACCTAAATGCATGGTTTCCTCGCCAATTCAAGCTAGAACTATCATGGAGCTAGTTTCATGGGTTTCTTCTTAAAAATCGAACTAGAACAACTATGGAACATGGGTTCATTTCAATAATTTAATTGGATTAGCATGCAAGCTAAACTCATGGGTTCCTTTTAGAATTAACTAAATACCACTATAACATATAACTTAAACATGCATGGATTCTTTTGAATCTAAAACAATCATACAAACTCAAGTATGGATTCTTTTAAATCTAGAACAACTACACATCTCAAGCATGGGTTCATTACTACAATCAACTCAAGCAATGGTTTCTTACTATAATCAACTCAAGCATGGGTTACTTACTACAATCAACTCAAGCATGGTATACAACTTAAGAATGGGTTTCTTTACTACAACAACCTACAACAACATAAACATGATTCTTACTACAACAATCTAACATGATGGGTTTCTTTACTACACAACTTAAGCATGATTCTTACTACAACACTCTAGCATGATGGGTTTCTTTACTACACAACTTAAGCATGATTCTTACTACAACACTCTAGCATGATGGGTTTCTTTACTACACAATTTAAGCATGGTTTCTTTACTAAGCACAACAACTACAACATGATGGTTTCTTTTACTACAACTTAAGCATGAATATCTACTACAACTTAAGCATGAATGTTTACTACAACTTAAGCATGAAGCTTTACTACAACTTAAGCATAAATGTTCACGACAACTTAAGCATGAATATTTACTACAACTTAAGCATGAATATTTACTAGCTATTACAAAGACTACTTCTCTTTATGAATTACAAGTCTTAAAATATTACAAGAATCTAACTTTATGAATTACTAATTTCTACATATTACAAAGATCTACTTTTTTTTATATAAATTACAAGTCCTACATATAACAAAATTAACTTTTCTTCAATCCTACAAGTTCCTACGTACAATAAGAAAAGAAGTAATCATTTCCATTATAAAATCAAAATTGACATGCTACAAAAGACTAATCTTTTATCATTAGAGAAGCAAAATGGAAGCTTAATCATTCACAACCTAGAAGTAAAAATAGAAGCTTAATCTTTCATGAACTAGATTTACCAAGGACTTGATTTTTAACAAGTAGAGAGCAACCTACACAAAAGACTTATCTTTTGTTAGATAGTTGAGTTCTACAACCCTAGAATGGGTATGTAAGTATTTTTCTACACTACTCTTTATAAGCACATAGTTTAGGTCCAAGTTGTAATTTTTGTGTTAACAAAACAATCATAATAACACCAATAAACATAACAAGGTTAAAGGTTCAACCTTTATGTGTTTTATTTAAGTTCCATCATCCATCTTTTTTATGGAAACATTTTGATCCCTACAACCACTTTATGCTGAATAATTAGTCCAAGTTATACACACACACACAAAAGAGGACAAAAATCAACACAAAAAAAAAAAAAGAATCTCCATCTTGATTTTCAACCATTCTTATGCACAAAACTTAGTCCAAGTAGTTCAAAATAATCATAATAACAACCATAACCATACAAGGTTCAAAGATCCTATCTTTATGTTATTTTGTTGAGTTCTACCATTCAACTCTTTATGTGATCATTTCCTACTACCATTTATATGCTTATGATCTTAGTCCAAGTTGTTTTAACACCATACAACATCCACCCCTCATAGATTTGAGTTCTTTTTAACCTACAACAAACAACCAACAAAAGATGGGTTCTTTCTCACATACAACCAATAACAAACCCTAAAGATGAGTTCTTTTCTACATACAAAAATAAACGGAAAACAAACCATAAAAGAGAACAACCACAACAAAGAGAAGTAGAGAACCCCCACTTTGATTTTCTTTGCAGGAAGAACTAGCCTAGTAACCTTCTCCTTCCTCGTAGCTTCTACTACAACCTACAATGAAGAACTCTCAAATTAGGGTTTTTGTTCTCTCTTTTTTTTCCTCTCTTTTTTTTGTCTTTGTAAAATGAGACAAGAGGTGGAGGGGGAGTATTTATAGGGTGGAAGAGAAGGGGGGGAGTGCAAAAGCACCAAGGGGTTTTGCAAATGCCCTCTTGGAGTAGTAGAGGCCGGCCATATCTAGGGATGGGGGAGGTAAGGTGAAGGTATGGCGGAGGGATGAGGTGGAGGGGTAAGGTGGAGGAGAGAGGCTTCTAGAAGAACAAATCATGTCGTATGTATCCTTAATTAATCCTAGGTTTAATCTTTCAAACAAAACCTAGCCATCCAAATTGATTTATCATGACAAAAAGAGATATTTTTGTCCAAAACACATACTATATGATTTGTACAAACGTACGAAATGGGTACAATATTCATATGTATACATATATATGTATACCGATAATTTCCGTTTGTCAAACCGCATAATCCGTATAAAAATAAATTAATTCCAAAAATAATAATAAAATAAATTTTATTATCAGTTCGGAAGATTACAGTACCAATTTGATACAATACAGATGTATACAGAATGATATATATGTACAGATAATCTTTACTAACAAAACCGTGTGATATCCACCAAAAGTATTTCAATTCTGAAAATAAAAATAAAATAATAATTTTTAATATCTGCACGGGATTTTCCATTCATTTTCTCAAAAATGCATCTTTACAGGATTTTGTACAAGTGCTCAAAACCAATACAATACCTGTATATACTTACTAGTATATTTTCCCAGGTAAGTTTTTATTCAGAAAAACCAAGGAATTTCCATAAAATTATTTTAATTTTAAAAATAATAAAAATACAAATATAATATCCGACCGGGATATTACAGCTACAATCATTATCTCTTCTTTCACATACACAGGGGAGATCTATGTGGGATCCCTTTCCTTCTGCTCATGTTTATGGCCATATCCTCATCTGAAACAACACTTATACTCGTGGACCTGGAACTCCACTCCGCTTCTTCCTAGTAAATTTAAAGCAGGGAACGCTGAAATTCTCAGTCTGAAAAGCCGAGGGGCTCATCACCTTCGACGATGGTTGAGTGTTCATCGTCGTGACTGTAGGTGTCGTTGGGAATGAACAAGTCTGGGCTAAGTTGGAGAGGTTCACATTTCCTCAAGTATGGGAGAGATCCTTCTTATACCTCACTACATAATCCACCTATAAGAGGAAGAAAATTACATAGTATATATAAAGTTAATTCAAGGTTTTATGTTGTTTTCTTTTTATGCAAGGAGGAAGTAAATTAATTACAGTCAATTAGATAAGGCATCATATAATTAGTTTAGTAACTAGAAGATGGATTATGAATTATGAATTATGAATGTTATGGAGAAGCGATCGATGTTGAACGTATATAAGTTCGATCAGGGGTTTGTTATTTGAATGATCTTAGAGGTATCTATTTGTGTTTCGTATTTATTTGACTTCTTTGAGCAGCACTGCAGGTTCATTCTTATTGCATGATTAATTCGGGTATGTTGAAGAGTTTGAGCTTTGGTTTGGCAAGCGGTCACATCAAAGGTACCACATTTCTCTCACCCTCTCATCAAGTAATTTTTCAATATCGGATACTTATTTTGATTTCTTTGGGTCAGCCATTCCAATCCACAAGAGTATGGTAAATACTTATTTTGATTTCTTTGGGTCAGCCATTCCAATCCACAAGAGTATGGTAACTTTTCCGTATATATGTAGGTTCATCTTATTACAAGTTCTGTTTATTTGTGGATTTAACTTTTCTGTTTATTACAAATACTCACAAAGGATTTTTAGGTTGGAGGTTCTTCCATCACAACGTGGAATTATATCGGATATGAAGTATATTTTGTTCTATTTAATGTGACATTTAAGGATGCTGGTAGTATAAGGGATGGTTTGCTTCTCTGTGATGATATGCGTTTGATTTTTCCAGGATAGTCCTTCAAAAGCTATTAGTTTACGTGCAATAGAAACTAAGAAATACAAAGTAACCAGAGACTTCATATATTCCTCGAGGATGCTAGTAATAAACCATATTGATTATTAGGAGAAACTTATATTAAGATTGTAATTCGCTGTTTTTATATTTGGTGTCTATGATAAAGCGCTAAGAGCAATCATCATGATTAGCTTTTATGTCGTACTGACATTTGCTTGTGATTTAGGCTTTTTATTACTTACATTTACTTTTAGGGTAATTTTTAAAAATATTTTCCTCCCAAGTCTTTTCCAATTCTTACTGCTTGAATTAGAATTGTATCATAGCGATGCATAAGTGAACAAGTTCATTTCCATCTCTCTTTTAAAGTTTTTTTTAAAAAAAATTATATACCTATCCCGGCATTTTTAAAAACATCGGGGCAGATTTTATCCAAAATTAAAAAAATCTACGCCGGCATTTTACAAACGCCGGGGTAGGTGTTGTCAGAAAAGATCCAAAACGAAAACACCTGTACGCTGGCATTTTTAAAACGCCGGGGTAGGTATTTACCTATACTGTCGTTTGATAAAAACACCGGTATAGACCAATACTCTACTACGACGCTCGATTCCCCTGCATATATACCGACATTTTCAAAAACATCGGTAGGAGCTACACCGGCGTTTATAAACACCTGGGAATCCAAAAAAAATGCCGATGTAGACGTTTATTGTTGTAGTGAGGGTCTGTGAGAGAGGGACGTGGGGGCTAGGATGGTCGGGGCACGGCGACGTGGGGGCAACGCGAAGGTCACAGCGGTGCTGGGCTGCAGTCAACGACGACGACGCGATCTGGAGAGGGGAAAAGGATAGGGCAACCAGAAAGAGAGCCCGGCGTAGTGGTCGATGGCATGGGAGAAAGAGCGGTCGAAGCAATCTGGCGAGGGGGAGAAGGCTCGGGCGACGAGGAAGAGAGGGTTTTGGATTTGGAATAGGGTTTGTGGAGGAGAGGGTTTTTTTATTTGGATCGGGGAAGGAGTTGAGGAGTTGAGATAGTTTTGGATTTTTTTAGTTAGAAGTTTCTTTTCTGCCCCTATCTATTCAGTTTATTTACTAATATAATAGCACTTCTAAAACGCTGTAAAAACCACTACATTTCAAAAACGCTGTCGTAGCTAAGAGTAAATTTCAAAATAAAATAAAGACAACATTTTCTTCAGAAATGCTATTATTGATCACTTTCTACAGTATTAACACTTAAATGCTATAATAAATCCGCTGTAGAAAGCCCTATATGTTGTAGTGCTACCCAGTAGAACAGGTAGAGGAGATTGTACAGGTTGATAGGAGAGCTGGCGAGTTTGGGAGACTCCCGTGTCCTCTAACGGGTTTAACCTGTGTTCGTTAGCACCCCGATGATTTGGGGGGATCTAGTAGAGCATGGTCTTCAATACTAGGAGCCCGAGTTTCGTGAGGTGGCTGAGGCTGGCTCTGTTTCGAGTATCTTTTCGGAAGAGGATCATCACATAATTAAAGACAATTTCGCAATTTCTCCTCAGTTTGAGCTTCTTCTGTACTCTCCTAGAGACAGGGTGTGTACGACACTGCCTAACGAGTACTATTTATTCTCTTTCAATGCTCTTCATGCCATCCTTCGTTTCCAGATACACCCCTTTGTCAGGGAGGTTTTGAGGTGGAACATGATCAGCTCGGTAGAGTTTGTGTCGAATATACGGAGGTAGGTGAACGTCTTCATTCTACAGTGCTGGGAAATGGGCGATGATCCGATCTTAGCAGTGTAACGCCCCGAATTCCAAATAAGACCGAATTCGAGATTTCACAGGATCTTTACACTTCACTTCGTACAATTTTACAAGGAAATTAAAACTTTTCAATAATACATCAAAGTCCATTACACTTTGTTTACACAACAGAAGAATAAAACAATGAAATAAAATACAACTTGTACAACTATAACAATATAAATCGTCAACTGCATCATAACATCTTCATGGCAAAGTCCAATACCTGCATATCAAGCTGTGGGCACATCAGTCACTTACAACTGACGAAAGTGTTATACTCGGCTATCCTCTCTATGCCGTACATATAACGATCTCATTACAAATCACAAAAGTTGAATGAATAATAAAGTGTTAAATTGTGACTACGCTAAACATATAAGTGTATGTCATGCCTTAATGCCTAATGCACACATTTTATACTAGGATGACACTAATGCATACTTGTTCGGATTCTATGCAACCCATACTACATAGGTCCGAGGGCAAGCACTTACGTACTCCACAATGAAGGGTTCGATCCCTCACCATGACAACTACTCAGTAATAAGACAAAGTTAAGACATTCCACGAATACGGCTCCCAGTCCTGGGGAACCGCCGCAACAAATCCCCCGCCCGACTGTTATACAGACTCCTCGTCATGCGAACCTCCCGCAAGTGCCCCTCTAGCCTCGGTATACGTATATACATGGAGTACGGCAAACTATCCGCCCGACTACACATAGTCCCGAATTTAAAATAAAAGCTTGTCTCCCACGAGGCAACCACAGTCCCGGGGAACCGCCGCAACAAATCCCCCACCGGACTAGGTCTTTAGTCCCGATGAACCGCCACAACAAGCCCACCCCCCGACTATATAGAGTGCCCTACTCACGTTTGCCTAAGGCTTACTACATCTTCACTTATGTGCCTATGCTCCTAAGTTCAAGACATGTATAATTTTTCACACCTAGAATTAGTTTTACCTCCTATCGGACTTAATCAACAAATACAAGGTAGCTCCAAGGCCATATCTCAAAATCATATCTCAATTCTTTCATTTCAATTGTGCCGGTACCCGAGGTCTCACTAACTCTAAATTACAAACTTTATCATCTACAAGAATTTATGGGTACACATACCCTTAAATAAACATGTTTTAACTCAAAGTATTCTATTCACAACTTGGTATATGTCTTGTTTAGCATCATTCATTCAATTCATTCACTATCTTTCTAAGTCAAAAATTCTTTTCATGAGTCTATAGCATGGATCCATATCTCTTTTTAGGAAGTTAATCACATAAAAATTCCTAACCATAAACAAACATAATATCATCAAGGCAAACAAGTGATGTAATAATTCTTTCCAAAACTCCATATGAATTCTCACAAATTCTTATTCTCATTTAGCATTCTTACTGAACAAAAAAGTTGTTTATAACAAGAGAAACTTATTACGTATTTTTCTTTTCTTCAAAAGAATTATTTATTCAAATAAAAATTTTGGAAACTAAGTGCATTTACTATTTCAACTTCTTTGTTACTTTCTCAAAAAAATATACAAGATTAAAATTAAAACTATTCTTATTAAATTCTTTATGTAACTTTATATGGAAAAATGAATATTTTTCTTTTATTCCCAAAGTCAGTAAGCCACAAAAAATATTTTTTTTGAAGTTGAAAAACAAAAGAAGATAAAAAAAAAGGGTGGCATCAATTTCGAACCAAGTCCCAGATTTAAAATAAAAGCTTGTCTCCCATGAGGCAACCACACTCCCGGGGAACCGCCGCAACAAATCCCCCGCCCGACTAGGTCTATAGTCCCGATGAACCGCCGCAACAAGCCCACCATCCGACTATATAGAGTGCCCCACTCACGTTTGCCTAGGGCTTACTACATCTTCACTTATGTGCCTATGCTCTTAAGTTCAAGACATGAATAATTTTTCACACCTAGAATTAGTTTTACCTCCTATCGGACTTAATCAACAAATACGAGATAGCTCCAAGGCCATATCTCAAAACCATATCTCAATTCTTTCATTTCAATTGTGCCGGTACCTGAGGTCTCACTAACTCTAAATCACAAACTTTATCATCTACAAGAATTTATGGGTACACATACCCTTAAATAAACATGTGAATTTTTGGGTACACATACCCTTAAATAAACATGTCTTAACTCAAGGTATTCTATTCACAACTTGGTATATGTCTTGTTTAGCATCATTCATTCAATTCATTCACTATCTTTCTAAGTCAAAGATTCTTTTCATGAGTCTATAGCATGAATCCATATCTCTTTTTAGGAAGTTAATCACATAAAAATTCCTAACCATAAACAAACATAATGTCATCAAGGCAAACAAGTGTTGTAATAATTCTTTCCAAACTCCATATGAATTCTCACAAATTCTTATTCTCATTTAGCATTCTTACTCAACAAAAAAGTTGTTTATAACAAGAGAAACTTATTACGTATTTTTTCTTTTCTTCAAAAGAATTATTTATTCAAATAAAAATTTTGGAAACTAAGTGCATTTACTATTTCAACTTCTTTGTTACTTTCTCAAAAAAATATACAAGATTAAAATTAAAACTATTCTTATTAAATTCTTTATGTAACTTTATATGGAAAAATGAATATTTTTCATTTATTCCCAAAGTCAGTAAGCCCTAAAAAATATTTTTTTTTGAAGTTGAAAAACAAAAGAAGATAAAAAAAAAGGGTGGCATCAGTTTCAAACCTAGTCCCGGATTTAAAATAAAAGCTTGTCTCCCATGAGGCAACCACAGTCCCGGGGAACCGCCGCAACAAATCCTCCGCCCGACAAGGTGTATAGTCCCGATGAACCGCCGCAACAAGCCCACCGCCCGACTATATAGAGTGCCCCACTCACGTTTGCCTAGGGCTTACTACATCTTCACTTATGTGCCTATGCTCTTAAGTTCAAGACATGAATAATTTTTCACACCTAGAATTAGTTTTACCTCGTATCGGACTTAATCAACAAATACGAGATAGCTCCAAGGCCATATCTCAAAATCATATCTCAATTCTTTCATTTCAATTGTGCCGGTACCCGAGGTCTCACTAACTCTAAATCACAAACTTTATCATCTACAAGAATTTATGGGTACACATACCCTTAAATAAACATGTCTCACAACTTGGTATATGTCTTGTTTAGCATCATTCATTCGATTCATTCACTATCTTTCTAAGTCAAAAATTCTTTTCATGAGTCTATAGCATGGATCCATCTCTTTTTAGGAAGTTAATCACATAAAAATTCGTAACCATAAACAAACATAATGTCATCAAGGCAAACAAGTGATGTAATAATTCTTTCCAAAACTCCATATGAATTCTCTCAAATTCTTATTCTCATTTAGCATTCTTACTCAACAAAAAAGTTGTTTATAAAAAGAGAAACTTATTACGTATTTTTCTTTTCTTCAAAAGAATTATTTATTCAAATAAAAATTTTGGAAACTAAGTGCATTTACTATTTCAACTTCTTTGTTACTTTCTCAAAAAAATATACAAGATTAAAATTAAAACTATTCTTATTAAATTCTTTATGTAACTTTATATGGATAAATGAATATTTTTCTTTTATTCCCAAAGTCAGTAAGCCCCAAAAAATATTTTTTTTGAAGTTGAAAAACAAAAGAAGATAACAAAAAAGGGTGGCATCAGTTTCGAACCCGGGTTAGTCAACACACACAACAACACCCAAGGCCCAAGGGGCTAGCCACCAATTCCATTTGGACTTTTAGTCATAAACCGCATAGAAAACATTTTATAGCAACTATTCAGTTTCAAATTTTATTAAACGAATAAAAATAAAAATGTAACTATCGAGTTTCGAACCCAAGATCTCTTACAAGTTGTATTCTGTGATGCACTGGCTAACTAGTAAGTCTAAGTGTATTTTCTGTTTAGGTGTTGTATCAATGTATTTTTGTTTATACTATTCTAAATTTGGTTCCTTTTAACAAAACTTGTTTATCCAATAATCCAATCTTTTAGGATATTGGGATAAACTTCTCTTTTGGACTGAAAATGAAAATCTTAAAATAATAATCAACAAGTTCAAACTTATTATTTTTTTTAGATATATCTTCATTTTCAAATAGATTTTTCCCTTTCTTTTTACATACAATTTTACATTCTTTCCAAACTAGAAATTAAGAAATCATGTTTATTAAACTAGTTCATATACTCTATTATACTAGTTACATTTTTGTGATAAAAATCAAGCATGTCTCTTAATCAATCATGAATATCTCAAAGAAATTCCTTCATGCAAAAAATTGTATTTTTAACCTATGTCGACATGTTTCATGGCAATAATAAGAAGTTAATTTTTTTCTCTTTTCTTTTTCTTTCTTATTCATCATGTCGAAATATAACATTCTTTAACAAGTTCTAAAAGAAAAATCTCACATTCGACAAACATAAAAATTTGCAAACATTCTAACATGATTCATATGATTAATTCTTTAGTTGAATTCTCCTTTTAAATTAGCATAGTAGCAATTTGTTCATTAAGTCTCAACAAGAACATTGCATATTATGCTAGCATGGATTCTACATATATCTCATTCAACTTATACTACTCATTTAAATTATTTAGCATGTAATTTCTACTTTAGAAAGGAAGAGATCACCCACCTTAATTGAAGAATGAAAACCACTAATGAAAAGACTTCTTCTAGCTCCTAGCTCCACAAGCACTTTCTTGTTCTTTTCCTCCTAGCAAGCCTCTAAAGCAAGAACTCCTCCAAAAATGAGAACACTCTACTCTCTTTCTTTTTCTTTATCTTCTTTTGATTTTGTTTTTGGTGCAAAAGAGAAGTGGGAAATGAGGTTCTATTTATAGGATATTTTTAGGGTCTAATTTGCAAAATTCTACACCTAATAACTCTCTTTTAATTCTTCCAACCCTTCATTTTCTCAATTTCTAAACTCCTAACTCTTCACCTTTCCAACCCTTCACAACCTTAACCTCCATAACTCCAAACTTTCCCTCTCCCCCACTAGCCCAAAACCGGCCTACACCAAGTGTACAACCCGGCCAAACATGTGTGCACACATGCACATATGCACATACAAAAATTAATACAACTTTATGGTTCTAAATGTGTACTAAAAGTTGTAACTTGTCATGTATTAGTCCAAGCTCAACTTAATTTGTGATTTTACTGATGGGCTTGATTCATGGGCTCTCTTTTAATTAATTAATTTAATTATCCTAGTGGGCTCTCCTTCTAATGGGCTAGAATTTACTCTTTAGGTCCATGGATCAAAAGAAGGCTAATTAAGACTATGCATGCTAAAAATAGATTATGAGAGTAATAAAATGAGAGTAAAAATTTGCACGTGCATCATACGTGCAAAAAATGCATTTTTAATTAAAATAAAAATGTGGGGTGTTACAAGCAGTGCTTCGGGTGCTTTTTAGACTTCATCAAAAAAGGAAGTCGGAGTTCAGCATCTACCTCACTCCTCGTGATGGGCTGAAACCGATTGAGGCCCCAGATTCGATCAGGAATTGGAAAGAGAAGTTCTTTGTAATGCGTAGTCTAGAGCCTTAGGAGATCCCCACTTAATGGTAGACGGTCATGCCAATGCAGGTTAGGATAGAGCTAGTGTTAGGGGAGGTAGAGAAGAAGTTGTGTGAAGACCTCCTTAGGGTGGAGCCGTTGAGGTGGAGGCAGGTAACGGAGAAGGTTCTCTTTCTAGGCGGTCTGATCCTGACAAACTCTAGTACGACTTTAGCATTTTTTTGCTTAAGTGTTTTAGTGTCTTGTTTCCGTGCATTTTATTTCTCATTTGATGTCTCTCCTTGTTTACTTTTGGCCGATACCGCAGGTATGGACTTTGCGACGATCATGACGAAGCGCACCGGACTCAGTTCCAAAGCACCCAAGAGGCAATAAAGGAACAGGATGGTGACATGGCCCGGGGGTGGGCTGCGCCTAGGAGCTTGTCGCCTTCTTCGCTTGTTGTGGACCAGGCTCACCCTGGGTGTCTTCTAGGAGTCCCGCTCCCGGGAGTGCTTCTTTGACGTATGTGCTCGAGCGAGAGCGCACGCCCCTGACCGCTTTTGCTGACACGACTTTCTCTGATCGGTTCAAGGCGATCTACGCCCTAGACTGAACATCAAGCTGCACGATGGTTTTTTTGGGGATGGAGATAGTTGTATGGAGGCAATTCGGCATCACCTGACTCCAAAGGACAGGGCTAGGATGGTCGCGGAGGGGCCTGGCACCTCCGCCATGGAGTTGGCTTGGGCCAACATGTCTGTATGTGCGGGTGTTTTGTATGGTTGTTATTGAAGTTTTTGTATGTATCTCCAAAGTTCTGAAGTTCTTTTGTCTTCTTTTAGTACATCACCTGCCATCTTAGCAACCTGTTCATACATGTTTTGGAGGACGAGAAGCGCTGGAGGTTGGAGGTCGACAAGGCCAATTTGAAGAAGGCAGAGGCCGTGAAGGCCATGAAGGCCGCCAAGATCCAGGGATAGGCTTTTTTGCCGAGCAGATTGCTCGGCATGAGGCGGAGTCGAAGAGAAAGGATGAAGAAGCGATCAGGATGACGAAGGAGGCAGTTTCTCTTGTCAGGATGGAGATGGCAAGCCATATGTTTGTCAACATGAAGAAGTCCTAACGCAAAGCCATCGATGATGTCATAAAGCGCGTCCCTTACTTTGATGGGAGAGAGTACCATCTGGGCTTGCAACCAGGAGAGGAGCCGGTACTGGAGGATGTGGAGATGGAGTTGGGGTAGACTGCTGATGTGGAGGCAGAGGCCACCGTAGGAGGTACAGGAGTGAAGGGGAAGGAGGTTGTCACCCCCCCCCCCCCCCCCCACACTCCGTCTACTAAGGTGGATCATTGACTCCCCTTCTTTGCTTTTATAGTAGTTTTTGGTTAGTTGCTTTTTGTATGTGCATAATAACTTACTAACCACCACTTGATGAATCTTCATCTTTTTGAATTGCAATGAAATCTCTTTTGGTATTTGATACTTGTGTTCTTTCTTTGCCGACGACTACTTTTGATGTCTTTGATTTAAACTCTTGAGTCTTTACGTCTCTAGTAGCTTTGATTACCACCGTTGTAGTGACCCCCTACTATTTCCTACTAGTAAGTTGTTGTGTATGCTAGGAGTGATTCGCATGATGAAAAGGTTTCCCATCTCCGTACCAGGCTACGCATGGTGGAGTTGGGGCTTGCTTTCTTACAGGAGAAGTTATTCAAGGCATAAGTGGAGCCCGGCTACTTAAGGAGAGTGTTGATTAGGAGGGATATCAAAGCGCGTCATCTTAATGACTATCCACGGGAGACATCCCTAACGGATGTGGAGGGGCGCTTACGCGATGATGAGAGTCCTCTTGCTGAGACAGTCATCGGGAGGGACCTAGAGATTAAATCCCTTTGTCGTTCTTTGCTTGAGGCTACAACCGAAAGGAATGAGTGGAAGAACGTGGTGCTTGAGAAGAGCTTAGAAGTTTCTCATCTGAAAGAGTTCATCCCCGAATTCTCAGAAGAGACCTATCCGAACTGTTCGGTGCGCATTCGTACAGTCCGTTGGAAGATTATGGTGAAGGATGGCCACCTCAAGGAGAGGCTTGTCGAGCAGGATGTGGAGATCCATCAGTTGAAGCGACTTCTTGAAGGGATTAAAACCATCAGTACTTCTTGCTCTCATGATAAGATAAATCAGGGGAGGTCATTTCATGAACTGACTTTACGTCTGCGCGGTATCTCGAGGAAACCGGGAAATGCTCAGAGCGGAGTGGCAAGTTCATCAAGTGTTGCCTTGATTGGGGGGGCGGGGTGTGTTGATGGCCATGCGGCTCGGACTCAATTTACGGGTTTGGTCTTCCCTTTAGATCAGTTGAGAGATCGATGTGGTGCTTCAGTAGCTAGTGGGGTTATAGACTATGCATGTCCCTGAACAAAAATATCTCCTTACCACAAGGGAGTAGAGATGACTCTGAGGGAGACTTGTAATCTTGTTGGTTGCTTCTTTTGAACATGTATGAGTTGTTGATGTGAAATGAAAATCTTTTAAGTGTTCAAGCATTGTCTCTTTGAGCAGTATCTCTTTGTTTTTAGAGTAGCTATGGCAACTTTAGTAGATGGTTGGACCACTTAAGCTCTTGTTGTGGAAAGTTATGGGAGTATCCTCCGGGAGGAGCTTAGACCCATATTTATTAATTGAGGTGGCTATCGCATTGCGATAACTTGCTCCGATTGGCGAGTTATTCTCTAACTTGATTTGTTGTACGCTACTAAAGAAACTTCATGCCAGGGGTGTAAACTCTAGGCTTGCTTTTATAAGCATTTTAGGAATACATCGAGTGGCAAGTTGAGTCCCTGAGCTTACTCGGGTGCATGCTACTAGAACGATCTAATGAATCACGAGTATGGACTTCGAACGGGTTGACGACAAGTTTTGGTAGCAGATCGAATGGCGAGATGTGCCCCGCTCTTACTCGGTGGCAAGTGGCTAGAGTGACTCTAAGAACTATGAATATGGATTATGCACTTGTCCGAGAGTTGTTTTGGGAGCAGATCGAATGGTGAGGCATTGTCACACCCTGCTTCCCAAAAATACGGAATACGATTACATGACATTGGCCCAGCAAATGACTAACGTCACCCATAAGCTGTTTATCCGATCAACTCAACAATATAATCAATACAAAATAATTGCGCAGGCAATAATAATAATCTCATGAATAATAATACTTGGAATGAAACAATATAAAATATCCAAATACAATAATAATCCAACATCTGGAAACAATAATAAAATTCGGGACATAAACCTAAAACAATAATAAATCTCAAACACAATAGCAATAAGTCGCAATACAATAAGTTCATTAAAAATAACATTCAATTATAAAGCAGTAGTTCTTTAGAAAGTTTGCTCTTCAATTCCAACAGGCAATTCTCCTTCATTACCTGTGTACACTTCATCTAAAAATAGAAGAAAAATTGTCCTTAGAGCAAGTTATGGACAACAAGTAGAGAAAGCAAAAAACAATAGAATAACGGTATAACAATCAATCAATGGATCAATAGGAATCAATAACATGGGACAATAACAATAATCAATATCATGATAATCGATGCAATGGCTACAAAAAATTATTCAACATTCGGTAACAATAATCAATGGTCAATATCAATAACACTTAGTCAACATTCGGTATCAATAGGAACAATGATGTACAATATGCAATGTCGGTAATGTGTTAATCCTTATGTCTATTAATCCTTTTAATTGTAACTAATGCACGTACTACTGTATCCCATATGTTACATACCACAGTTTCGATGCATACATACAATTTTGTTTAGATTTAAGTGGTGTACTCCATAGATCATGTACTTGGCAACAGTAAACAATGTTCACTTTTCGGTGCACGGTACGGTCTTCGGTAATAATACGGTACACGATAGATTGGGTTACCGTCGAAAGCCACAATCACACGATAAAACAATAGCCGGAACATTATTTAGGAAAACACGGGTCCCTCCTCCAAGTACAGTCTCTAGTTTGTTCACTACTTAAATCACCCTTTAAACCCCGACTTGTTAATTATTTTATCGATGCAACAATACAATATGCAATTTGAGACATGAAATGAATAATAGTATCAATAGGGAAATAATAAGATGGTAACATGGAATAGGACAATTAGAATTATTACAATAACTCATTGGGAGCATGCAATGCAACATACATACATTAATTCATGCAATACTATGATATAGGAACAATAATCTATTAAAATCTGAAATATAAAATTCTGGACAGCAAGAGTAGTCTGTACAAAAATGCAGTTACCCACTGTTTCAGAAATTGAAAACCGAATCCGTCAAAAATTATAGAAACTAGATTTCCACACGGTTCCAACGCATATTTAAAGTTCAAAATCCGACAACAGTAGCTAAGTCAATCATATTGTTCTTTACAGATTTCATGTTCAGGCAGAATTTCGACATCATGTTGTTTTATTTTTAGAATCAGCAAAAACTCAATAATAAATTCATTATAAATATTTATTACTCCTAAACATGATAACTAACAATCTGAAAATTATCAGAGCAAAATTTTAATATTTGATCAGCATTTTAATAGTTTAAGCATGCAAGATACAAGAATCTGAAAATCTGAAAATAAAAACACAGCTGTAGTAAAACGGGCATAACTTTTGCTACACAACTCAGAATTTAAAAATTCAAGATATTCTGCAAACTAGAAAAAGGCTACAAATTATATTCAGAAAGTAACTCATTGTAAGACCATTTATTGGGTCGAAAATAGTAGTCAACATACAGCCAACAAGCAAGATACAGGTTTTGGGTAGTTTTCTTGAAGTAAATTAATTAAACATGATGGGTATCAATTCTAATCATCAATAAACTTCTCAATCAGCATGATGGGGTATAATACATGGTAAATAAAATTAAGAACACATACAAACATCAATTTATCATCAATCAACCATCAATCGATCAAACAACATACAACTTAGCAATTCTCTCTACAATAATTTATTTGTGTGATAATTATATGATTAATCTTATTCTCAATTCTACATGAATGCATGAAAGATTCAATCTTTAGAGTCAAAATAGGCAGGATGTCAAGTAAATTGGGGTTAGCTCGTGTAACCCTCTATATACCCAACGAAAGAGATGAACAATGCATAATACGATAACAAAGGATCTACTTGCAAGAGTTTCAACAAAACTTGAATTTGATCCAATTAAAAATTCAAAAGGACATTGACTTGCCTTAATAAGGGTGAAAATGAATACCAAGAATAACGGAATAAGGATCCCGAAGCAACGAACCCAAGAACTAATACAAATAGCATGTGCAATATACGTGCAAAAGTAAAGAGCCCAAAGCAATCAACATAAACAATGGAACTCAGCAATCAACAGCACAAGGGATAGCAACTACAACAAAAGAGACGACAACAACAGTGGCAAGGGGGACTGGCAGACGGCTGCAACGTCGCTGGCTGAGGGCAGCAGTGGGGGTCGATGTGGCGACGGGACGTGGCTGCTCTGGCATCGGAGAGTGCTGTTGTCGACGAGGAACAAGAAAAGTAGGGGGGTTTTGGGATTGGGGGTTTTCTGTGGTGGCGCTGGTGGCTGAGGGGTCGCCGGAGGTTATCGACGAGGAGGGCAGCGCTCAGGAGGGCACCGGAGGTTGGGGGTCGTCGGAGATGGCCAGGGAAGAAGCACACAGAAGATGGGTTCTGAATTTTTGGGCGGGAAACAATCAGGGGAGAGAAAGAGGAGAGAGAAAGATGAAAGAGAGAATAAGCAGCTTGGGTTTCAATTTGCACAATTTTTAGGGTTTGCAGTAAAGTTCTATTTATATGGTACAATTAGGGTATTAGGTTAGTGATTTAGGATCCATTAATAGCGGTTTTGGGTCAAGAACGATTGAAATTGGGTTTTAGGGTTCAATAAGAGATGGATCTAAATCAATAGGGTTCAAATAAAAATACCCACAATAAACAAAAGAAAATAGGATCAATAAGAACAGCTCAACAAGTAGAATGGAGAATTTCATTAACAAGATTTAATAAAAATAATCAAGAAACAAAAATAGAGTATTTTATTCAATTACATATGAAATATTACAAATGGGGAAAAGAATGAAAATAGCCAAAACGGTAGTTACAGGCATGCTTTACCCTTGCTCGGTGGCAAGTCGAGCAAGTAGCTAGAGCGACTCTAAGAACCATGATTATGGACTCTGAACAGGTTGACGACGAATTTCAGGAGCATTCAAATAGTGAGGCGTGCCCTGCACACGTACTCAGTGGCAAGTGGCTAGAGTGACTTTAGGAACCATAAGTGTGGACTTCACACTTGTCTAGAGGTTGTTTTGGGAGCAGTTCAAATGGCGAGGCATGCCCCGCACCCTTGTTCGGTGGCTAGAGTGACTCTAAGAACCATGTATGGACTCCGAACATGTTGACAATGAGTTTTGGGAGAAATCGAATGGCGATGCATACCCTGCATACTTACTTGGTGGCAAGTGACTACAGTGACTCTAAGAACCATGAGTATGGACTCCGTATTTGTCATGTGATTATTTTGGGAGCAGATCGAATGGCGAGACGTGCCCTGCCCTTGCTTGGTGGCAAGTGGCTAAAGCAACTCAAAGAACCACGAGTATGAACTCTAAACATGCTGACGATGAGTTTTGGGACCAATCGAATGGTGAGGTGTACCCCGCACGCTTTCTCAGTGGCAAGTGGCTGTAGTAACTCCAAGAACCATGAGTATGGACACTGAACAGGTTGATGACAAGTTTCGGAAGCAATCGAATGGCGAGGTGTGCCCTGCACACTTACTCGATGGCAAGTGGCTAGAGCGACTCCAAGAATCATGAGTATGGACTCTGCACTTGTCCGGGGGTTGTATTTGGAGCAGATCCAATGGTGAAGCGTGAACTGCCCTTACACGGTGGCAAGTGGCTAAAGCGACTAAGAAAAATTAGTATTTGTAGCACCCTGTGTTAAGAATAGATATATATATATATATATATTTGTATAATTAATGGAGTTGGTCCTATAGAGGTTCCTATTAGGAATTTGTTGTAGAGGGGTGGGGTCCACCTGATGGCAGGAAGCTTTAAGCTACTGCTGCTGCCCACGTGTACGGTGGGGGCCACATGAGGCAGCAAAGGCTGTGTTTGCCTGCTTTCTTGGATGATGTGGCGAGGAGTGTGGGGCCCGCCCGGTTGTGAGAGAGGGGTATGGGGCTCTGTGCTGACGTCAGAGTGAGGGAGGCAGTGGATGGGATTCAATTTGATACCATATCGGTGATTTGGAAGATTAATTAAATGTATATATAATTCTGTGGGATTATAGGTCACCAACAAGCTATAGCACCTTTTATGAGGCAGCCTTTGGTGGGCAGTTGTTTGCTAAAATCGTTGATCGAGGCCGGGACATTACTATATTATCTCTGAACAGATTGACGACGAGTTTCGAGACCAATTGAATGGCAAGGAGTGCCCCACACACTTACTTGGTGGTAAGAGGCTAGAGCAACTTAAGAACCACGAGCATGGATTATGAACTCGCCTATTGGGGTGCTTAGTGAGTAGATGGTGCTGCTCGGAGGTGAACCATGTATCTAACTCATTGTTTGCATGAATTGTACAAGAATTATGCAAAATAAAAGACTAAATTTTATTTGAAGAATAAAACTAAGTGGCTGCTTTGATTGCAAGCCTTTATTGCATGTTGTGACCGTTATAAGTGTCGGCCTTTATTACATGTTTGAAACTAACTATTAGGGGAGGGCATTAACCGCCCTCGTTGTACTTCATCAGCTGCTCGGCATTCCAAGACCTTAATATCTTCTCCCTTACCCCCCTCCCCCCCCCCCCCTCAGGTCTTCAAGTTGGTAAGTTCCGGGGCAGACCACTTGTGAGACCTTGTATGGTCCCTCTCAGTTAGAAGCAAGCTTTCCCTTCTTGCGTGGGTAGGATATCTCAAAATTTTGAAGGGCGAGGTCCCCCTCTTTGATATTGGCCGGGAGGACCTTCTTGTTGTAAAACTTCTCTATCCTCTGCTGGTAGATATGTCCTACGAGGGCGGACTTCTCTCAGACTTATTCAACAAGATCTAGATTGGCCTGGAGGTCATTTGAGTGTGCTAAAGGAAAGAAGGCAAGGGGAAGGTAATCCTACTCCCAGAGGGACGAGTGCTTCCGTGCAGAAGGTTATGTTAAATGGGGATTCTCCCATTGTGATTATCTTTGTGGTTCTGTAGGACCAGAGCATGCTCGGGAGTTCTTCAACCTATAGCCCCTTCGGTGCTTCACCAAGTCTCTTTTTTAGGTCATCCAAGATTTGCCGATTGGCGTTCTCGGCTTGGTCGTTGGTCTGGGGTGCAAGATAGGGAAGAAGCATTGTTCAACCCCCAGATCGCTGTAATACTTGCAGAACCCCTTGCCAGCGAATTGAGTTCCGTTGTCGATGACTTGTGTGGGGGGAATCCTAAACCGGTAGACTATATTCTTCAAGAAGAATTGTTAGACCTTATGCTCTGTGATTTTTGCTAGTTGTTCCCTCTTGACCCACTTTGTGAAGTAGTCGATGGCTACCACTAGAAAAATCCGTTGTCCAGTAGCGGGAAGAAATGGTCTGAGCACATCCATTTCTCACATTGCAAAAGGGATGGGGCTTGACATGAAGCTGAGGTTGGCTTGGGGTACTCACTGGATGAATGAGTACTTCTGGCCAGGGATGCATCCGCGGACGTATGCTTGGACATCGTTGAGGAGAGTGGGCCAATAGTATCCATGGTTGAGAACTTTTCTTGCAAGAGACCTCTCACTTATGTGATTGCATCCTATTCCTTCTTGTACCTCTTTAAGGGCGTAATCGGCCTCTTCAGAGGAAAGGCATCGTAGGTAAGGTCGGTCATCAACTTGGGTGTAGGAGCACTTGTATTGGACTCCCTTAATGAGTGTATATCTTTAAGCTCTTACGCAGATTTCCCTTGCTTCTTTGGTATCTTATGGGAGGACCCCCTTGTCGAAGTCGATCAAGGGTTTCATCCAGC
Organism: Hemerocallis citrina; assembly: GCA_017893485.1. Classification (NCBI taxonomy): domain Eukaryota; kingdom Viridiplantae; phylum Streptophyta; class Magnoliopsida; order Asparagales; family Asphodelaceae; genus Hemerocallis; species Hemerocallis citrina. The sequence goes on from CM030362.1 coordinate 191,882,882, forward strand.
AATCTCCTGGTGTCTAGGGAGTGATGGGCATGAGCTCTAATGTCTCTTCTTCGATGCTCGGCTTAAGTATGACCTCAATAAGCACAGTATGGTCGAGTCCGTCGAACGATGAGGAGGCTATCTTGGAGAGGTCATTAGCTTGCCTATTTTCCTCGCATGTGATGTGAGTAACTTCAGCTTCTTTGTAAGTGTACATAATTTACTCATGTAGGCCAAGTACTTGATTATGCGGTCATCTCTTGCTTCATATTCACCCAGAATTTGGTTCACAACTAGTTGGGAGTCATTGAAAACTCTGACTCTTCGTGCCCCTGCTTTCCTTGTGAGGAGGAGCCCGGCGATGAGGGCTTCATACTCAGCCTCATTATTGAAAAATACGAAGTTGAGGCGCAGCGAGTATTGGAGGGTTAACTTGTCAGGATCAAGCAAGATGACTCTGGCTCAACTCCCTTCGAGGCAAGAGGACTCCTCCACATAAACACTCAAAGTGAGGGGTTGTCTCTTTCTTCGAGTGGATCAGGAATGGTGCTTTTGATGATGAATTTAGCCAAGGCTTGGGCCTTTATTGTTGTTTTCGGTCGATAAGTGATATCAAGTTGACTTAACTCGATGGACCACTTCAAAAGTCTCCCGGTGCTTTCTGTATTGTGGAGGACTTGTTTGAGTGGCTAATCGTGAGAACCCAGATGGAGTGCACTTGGAAGTAGGTTCGGAGCTTTCGGGTGGTTGTACTAGTGCATAAGTCATCTTCTCCATCTTTGAGTATCGAAGCTCGGCATCATGAAGTACCTTACTTACATAGTAGATTGGCTTTTGTACCATGTTCTCTTCTCTTAACAAGACGGCACTAAGGGTCTGATCTGAGGTAGCCAAGTAGAGGTAAAGGACCTCCCTGTCTTGGGTTTGCTAAAGAGTGGAGGATTGACAAGGTATGTTTTGAGACTTTCGAAGGCTGCCTATTGCTCTTCTCCTCACTCGAAATTATTTGCTCCTCGGAGAACATTGAAGAAAGGGAGGCACTTCTCCCCAAACTTGGAGAGGAAGCGCCCAATGGCGGCGAGGCAGTCGGTGAGCTTTTGAACTTCTTTGAAGGTAGTCGGGGGATAAATGCCGAGTATGGCTCTGATCTTCTCAAGGTTAGCTTTGATTCCTCTTTGACTTACCATGAACCCTAAGAACTTCCCCCGAGGAGACCCCGAAGGCACATTTCGAGGGATTCAGTCTCATGTTGTGTCTCTGCAGTATGTCAAAGGCCTCTTAGATGTCAGCCACATGGTCTTCTTCCCGGAGACTCTTCACGAGCATATCATCCACGTATGCCTCCATGTTTCAGCCGATTTGCTCCTTGAAGACTTGGTTCACCAATCACTCATATATGGCTCCTTCGTTCTTTAGCTCAAAGGGCATGACTCGATAGCAGTTATGCCCTTGGTCTGTGATGAAGGACGTCTTCAGGATGTCTGGTGAAAACATTCAGATCTGGTTGTATCCCGAGAAGGCTTTCATGAAGCTTAAAAACTCATGGCCTAAGGTGGCGTCGATAAAGTGTCTATGCTTGTAAAAGAAAAGGTTCCTTCAAACATGCTTTGTTGAGGTCGGTGAAGTCTATGCAGATTCTCCATTGGTAGTTGACTTTCTTGACCATTACCACATTCGCTAGTCACTCGGAGTAGCTAACTTCTGGAATGTAGCGGGAGACAAGGAGTTTCTTGACTTCCTCCTTGACTGCTTGCTGCCTTTTGGGGGAAAACTTGTGGCACTTCTGTTGGATGAGCCTCACTTCTGAGTTCACACATAACCACTGCATGATTAGATCTTTAGATACAGCCGACATGTCTGAGGCATGTGATGCGAAGAGATCTTGGTTCTCCCTAATGCAAGTGTTGAGTTTCTCATTGGCTTGATGGAGGAGTGCCTTTCTAACCCGAAAACACTTAGCTTGATAATCTTGGGAGAAGGGAATTTCTGCTAGTTCATCTACGGGTTCAAAGCGGGCTTGTCCACTATCTTGGGGAGTTCCATAGCATCGAGGGAGATGACTGAGCCCTTCATTGTGGCGGTGTAACACGCCCGAGCAACTTCTTAGCTTCTTTTGGCTTCCCTTACTCCAGTTGCTGTAAGGAACTTCATCTTCATGTGGAATGCTGAGGCAACCGCATGATGGACTGCTAGCCTCGGGGAGTGTTTGGTTGGAGGGGAATGGAGGGGAGGGGAGGGGTTTTTAAGACTTTTCATGTTTGGTTCATTTTTTAGGAGGGGAGGAGAGGGAAATGGGGGGGTGCAACACCCCTCCTGAACCAATTTTGGCTCCCCTCCAAAATTGGGGGGATTTGGAGGGGAGAGAAATTATGTCTAATTCTTTAATGTGAATGGACTAAATTGTCCTTTTAGTTAGTTCTCTTTGATATTTTTCCATGCAGCAAATCGTTGCACACGACCACAAAATGTTGAAGAACTGAAATAAGCTCGGAAGTTTCCCGCAGAAAGATTTTTGCAGCACGTCCACTAGGTGTAAAAGATTTAATCGCATCAATCTTTTCATCTTTTCCATCCTAAATTTAACTCTCATTGTTATTTGAAAAAGATTTCTGTATGATTCCCTCAATTAGTTCAATCATTTTGCGTTCGGGCTTCTCCAAATCTGATTGAAATGGTTGTTTACTTGTTCCACTCGACAGACCATAAACTGGGACTATCTCCTTACCTATTGAGTCCAATGAGTTCACTTCCGAATCAAACTTCTTAGAATTCGAAGACGTAATATTTGAATTTTCCGATTTTTATCAACACAAACTATAGCTAATTTTTTCATCTCAATGAAATCATCCATCATACTTAGCTCCGAAACTCCTGTTGTACTTGATGGCGTTGTTGGTTTACCATTCCTGAAGTTCTCCAACTCAGAAATTAAAGTAGAAGCCCATGACTCAGCACAGCTAACAGTATCTCCATTCCCAATCAGAGATCGAAGCAAGAGGCAGGTCATTCCATAAAGGAGAAATCTGTGCTTTTGAAAATTCCTCAAGTTGGGTCTCGGCCTGAGATAACTTGGAGGCTGTACGTGCAAACATCACCCTCGATGACTGAATCTCATTGTTCTTCTTCACTAAGACTTCTTTGAAGTGGAGGATGGAGAGTATGGGCCTCTCAAGAACTTGAGAAGGCAAATGCAGCAGAGATGATGCATACTTTCTCTTCTCTCTCTCTTCTCTTTGTTGATTCTATTGTTGAGTGGATTTGCTCTAATGTTCGGAGCGTCAATGATGAGTGTATAATTTTTCTGTTGATGTATACTACGGACTACGGTTCAGATATTTGAATCTAGTTAATAATCGATTAAAGATATTTATTTGAGATACAGAAATTGTTTATCTTGTATCTTTATATTTAAAGACTAATGTCTGAAATATCTAACTATTGACTCTAAATTTTAAATCATAAAGTTCCTACTAGCATGTGGCCAAGGGTATAAAAGTAATTTTATTATAAAATCCATTCCCTCCCCTTGTGAACCAAACAAGAAGATAATTATTCCCCCCCCCCCCCCCTCCCCTCCTTTGAACCAAACAGAGTCTTCATTAAATCCCTCCCTCCCTTTCCCTCCCCTCCCCTCCCCTCCATTAAAATCCCTCCCCTCCCCTCCCCTTCTTTGAACCAAATAGAGCCTCGGGCGACCAAAGATTAGCATTGTAGGCAGATTTCATGTCGACAACCATGAAATCGACTGCTTCCATCCAGGTAGCTAGAGTTTTCCCCACAGTTACGTCAAGGGGGACTATTCCTTCATTCTGAATTGGGGCTCCGGAGAATCCATGGAGGGCGTACCCGGCGTGTTTGAGATGGTCTCACTTGAGCTTGAGGCCCTCGAATACATTTAGGAAGAGGATATTTACCGAGCTTTCGTTATCTACCACAACACAGCGCACCTCATGATTGGCCATACATATGATGATTACAAGTGTGTCGCAGTGAGGTATTCGAACACCTTCAAGGTTTTAATCTGAGAATGTGATCGGAAACCCCAAGCTCTTGGGATGGGGGATGTTATGCACTAAGGTCACTTCACGGAGAAATGCATTTCTTGAGGAGTTAGAAAATCCCCCCATAGGTCCCCCATGGATGGAGTGGAATACCTCCATTTGTCTCGAGCCTTGGAACTCGAAAGATCTCTTCAGTCACTTGTTGGCTCCTTTTATGGAAGGAGGTTCGGTGTTGTTTCTTTGGGAAAACTTGGTGAGGTATCTAGTCAGAGAAAGGCTTCAAACTCGTCTTTGAGGGCTCGACAGTCATCTATGAGATGTCTGTAACCTTTGTGGAAAACACACCACTTGTTCTTATCCCTTCTTCTACTTGAAGTGTTTATATTAGAAGGAGGTTGAAGGAGTCCCTCCTTATCAACTTCCCTGTGAATATTAGAGATGTTGGAATTAAGCGGAGTGTATTTCTCAAAACGAGGCATTGGGGGTGGACGACGTTGGGATGTGGCATCCTTCTGGGTCTTCATGGGTCGGTCTTCATTGGTGCTCTTCTATTTGTTCCCATGTGAGGGCACCCTCTATTCTTGGGGTTGAACAGCATCATCCATGTAACACCCCGAGCCCCAGCTCAGACAAATTCTAACAACTTCCCACCACAGGCTGCCACACAAAAGATGTCCGAACTATTTGGTACCCCTTGATCGTAGGCAATCTAATATATACACACACAATCCTAACTCACCATCTATGTGGGACTAAGTCACCACCACTTACCATGAACACCATGGCCCCATTGTAATTAATACATTCTTTCTATAGGCTCTATACACACACTACCAAATCTATAGGCCCATCTAACCATGAATTAATTACTAAGCACACCATGAAGGTCCATCTCATACAGTGATTACATACACCCCACCTTGAGATCTCAGCATTCTCACTGAGCCCGAGACCCGCAAGCTGATACAGGATCACCATCCTAAGCGATGTGGAGTGGAGTACCTTGATTCTGTTAGCGTACTGCCCCTGGTCATACTACCAGCGTACTGACCTCAGCTCCCTCTCAGGCATACATCTCACCCACTCTTACCCACAATCGGTGTCGAAAGTCAGCTATGATACCATTCTGTATAGACTGCTGCCTGCCACCCAGAATGGTAATGGCCACAAAAGTAACCTCAGAGCTTGTTTTATGCCAACAGCCTCTTGACTGTTGCAATCGCATCGGTGGCTAACCGACTTGGGCATGTCAGGGTAAGAGCCAATGCTTCGCCATCAACCACCCTGTGAGAACCCCTGATCATGCTTCCGACATTGCCTTCTTGTCTAACCAAGCTCTGATACCATTCTGTAACACCCCGAGCCCCAGCTCAGTCAAATTCTAACAACAGCCCACCACAAGCTGCCTCACAAAAGGTGTCCAGACTATTCGGTACCCCTTGATCATAGGCAATATAATATATACACACACAATCCTAACTCACCTTCCATGTAGGATTAAGTCACCACCACCTACCATGAACACCATGGCCCCATAGTAATTAATTCATTCATTCTATAGGCTCTATACACACACTACCAAATCTATAGGTCCATCTAACAATGAATTAATTACTAAGCCCACCATTAAGGCCCATCTCATACAGGGTATTACACTCCACTCGTACTTATCGACTCTTTGAAGGAGGTCGAAAAAGTCCCGAGGGGGCCTTGTGACAAGAGAATGTTGTCATGATTCACATTGTACCTGAAGGCAGCCGTGGCTATGGCTGAATCGAGTGAGGGTATGGATCGAGACACGACTGTGAAGCGCTGAACATAACTCTTAAGGGACTCCCCGTCCCTTTGCTTTAAGCCAAGTAAGGAGGCACTTGTCTTCACTGTCTTGCCGCTGGTGATGAAGTGTGTAGGGAAGAGTTCATCAAGTTGATTGAATAAGAAGATGGTGTTAGGTTTCGATGGTAGTCTCAGATCAAATACACAGCGAAAAACTTACAAAAAAATATCGAAACCTAGCCATGGGTTCATGCGAAAACCATAAATCGTGTTTAGGAGTTATACCTTGAAGATGGATTTGTTGTCTCCATAGTATGCCGATCACAACACTGCAATATTGCGGTGCCTCTACGGTATCCACACGAACGGATCACATCAACCTTTCCCCTCACGCCGCGGTGCTAGCTGGGGGAAGGGGATGTTCATCACGATCTCTCTCTCTCTCTCACAATTTCTGTGACAGCTAGGGTTTTCTCATGTAACTTTTTTCCACGATACATATCATATATATAGCTGCAGAAAATCAACCCTAAGAGAGTAATGAGGCTGTTAGAATCACAATTTGACCTGGTTCAGTTTCTTGTGTGGGTCTTTGAACTTTAGTCAGCAATCTAATTAAATGTCCAACCATTGTCAGGAGTCCAAGTCTTACTTAGATCCTCAATTAAATTTATCTTATGAATTTAAATCCCAATTTCGATCCATTGTAAGTGTGTGACCCTGTAGGTTCCCGTTATGTTGATAGTAATACTAAAATCATATTCTAGTTTTACAAACAGTGAGCGGTATCTAACAATACATCACTGCTACTCAAGTAACGGGAATGTCATTGAATAGACATAACCTATCTGTGACCAATGTTATCATGTAGTCTAGTCCCTTTGTCCAGATATCTTAATTGACCATATGGCGTAGAGCGTGTCACCCTTGTATAGTCCAATCTTTGGCTTCTTGATATCCGAGTAGACTTACTAAAATAAATGAGCTCAATATCTCATATTGACTCATTTGAGCATGGTCATGCATTTTACAGTCTCACTCAATCAAGGGGCCCATATATATCGCTCTTGTTATGTAAGAGGGACAAATCCTATCTAAGTCACTCACATCCCTTCGCATGATTTGTAGTATACCTAATAGTCGACTTTACAATCACCTTATTACAATTAACGTTTGACGACATTAAAACATATAACTTCTCATGTAGGGAACTATAGTGAATTCAAGTCAAAGGACTACATACACCATGGTCACTATGAGAACCGCTTATGACACTCACGTAATGATCCATGCAGCATTCTCGTGGCGGGTCAGTCCAGTACATTATTACTCTAATATGTACCCATGTGAAGACTTGATATCTCATATCCATGACCCGTGAGATATGGTCACCAGTCTACGCACATACTAGTTTCTATGTATTATTATTGTCCTAATTCACAATAATACTTGACTATGGACATTTAAGAATAGTGTTCTGATTACAACCAATAGGATCTCACAATCAAGTCATGCACTTGATATCCCATGGTATTGAACCAACTATTCTATGGACTTTATTATGTTCATTTAATCACAATAAACAACACAATAAATGAAATGCCTCATATATGAAAGAAATATCATGATACAATGTAAACTAGTAATGTCAATACACAACTGGCCTCTAGGGCATATACCAAGAGATGGACCTTGGAAAGAGACGAGAGAACCACTTTTGTGTGGATGCCTTCAAGGTTGTTGGAAAACTCTTGCAGAGGAGTGAGTCGGATGCTTGGTGGATCATCATGCGGGTTTTGAAACTCTCAATTTGGTCTACCAGGCTCTCCGTTGTATGACTTAAATGGTGGAATTATGAAGTTGACTGGAACATGTGCCTTGATGTTTTTTTTGGAGAAGGGGGTTCAATGGGGCGGCATATTTCCCTCATGTCTTTTCTCTTCTTATTTTAGCAGTGCTAGACGGTCTTCCATCTTTTGTAGGTGCTAGAAGACGATGTTGTCTTTTTCTTCAGATCTAGTGGACCCACGGGATTCCTCACGTCGTGGAGGAGTGGAGCAGTGAAGGCTAATTTGTCGGGTTCTGCTAGGAACGACATTGGGAGCTTGAAGGATCTCATCTTTGAAGTTTCGAAACTCTGCACTGGTGACAAGTACTTCTTCCTCTCTACCTCTCCTTGGGGCAAATCAACTTGTTGGAGTTGGGTTCTTTCTCCCGCGAGGAGTACTTCTTTGTCCTCTTGGTGAGTGGTGACTTCTTCGCCCTCTAGGAGAAAGGGTTCTTCTGCATCCCTTACTCTGAGGAGAGGGACCTCTCATGTCTTCCTGGCGTGCTGGATGGGGACCTCGTCCTGGGCTCACGATCCTTTTAAGCGGCCCTGATGGTCAGACCTCTGCTGTCTGGAGCTTATGATCTGGTGGAGGTCTTGCTGCGCTTGAGGCGCAGCAGGGTGCACCGTAGAGGGTGTCGAGGTGCAGACTAACCATTTGTTCTCACCAATGCTGCACACGGTGCTAACTTCTTTGGGAGCCCCCCGGTGGAGCCTTTTTGCAGGGAGGCTGAGTAGGCTGTTGAGGATGTTCTGGCAGAAGAGGTCGATCCGGTTAAGGGGGTTAATCCTACTAAGAAGTAGGAGGGATGTCCTCATAATGAGGAGTTGGAGGAAGGGGGTTGGCTCGTCGGCTTGAGGTCGCCGCCTTCTCTTTCCCCTTTGGAGTCATGGCTAAATAATGTGATTTTTTAATGGCAAATTTTGGTCGGATCACTTTTTTGTTCTCACAAACGGTACCAATCTGTTGCTAATTTTTTCTGTATGGGAGCAAACATATATTGTGAATTCTTTTAATAACAATAAAAAAACTAACATTTTAGTTTTCGCCAATATTGACTATTTCCAACTGCTCTCGACTCCTTAATCTGACTCGTTTGAACCGTTGGATCTGATCTGGACGGTGATGATCGCTCCGATTGACCTGCAAAAGACTGAAACACCGGGGTTGGCCCAGGCGACAGACCCTCCGACACTCAAGTCATAACTCAGAAAATATATGAGAATTGATTACCTAGTTCTTGTGGGGGTCATGAAATATTTATAATCGTTTAGGGGACCAGTTTCAAGATATTGATCTATCTCTACTCTTGGTGTTTTGGTAAAGTTTGCTATTCTCATCTTCATGAAAAGATAGATTGGTTACTCGTCTCTTGGCAAAGAGATAGGGTTGGTTGACTTTCTTCTTCATGAAGAGATTGAAGTGGTGATGAAGATAGAGTTAGAACTTTTCTCTTGTAAAGAGATATGGTTTTTGAACTATCTCTTATGGATAATTATGAGTTGAAAATGATTTTTAGATAATCATGAACTCCTTAATATTGTTGTTATAACAACCCAGTTTGACAAGTCCGTTTTGGGTTGTTAGACTTGAAAGAGGCCTAACTCCTTTTTACGTATTCGTTTCTAGTGGAATTTGCCGTTTTACCCCTTAGAGATTTAGGATCCGTGCTCGATTTGAACGGTCCCGATTTAGTTCTATTTTTACCCATATTATCGAACGCCAGGGTAAATATAAGCTGGGGTAGGTTAAAATATATCCCGGTGTTTTTAATTGTCGGGGTATATATTTTTTATTTTACTTAAATCTATCTACCTAACAACGCCGGGATAGATATTATTTAAAAAACTATTTAAAAAATTTGAATATACGGCAAAAATTAAGATGCAAAAGCTAACTAGGCTTGAAATGAATTAGATAAGATAAATTAATGAAAAACTTCAGATTATGTAACTTCTCCAATCTGATCATAAATGGGCGAAATGGAAGAAAAATTATCCCAAACCAGCCCCTGAAAATCGTCTAATTGAATATGTAAATGTACGGATTTGGATCAAATTTGCCAAATAATTGACATTTTTAAAGGATAACACAATAGAACAGTAATGCCCTTTCCTGTACTGTATCAAACAGACAAACACAAAACCTTTCCAGCCATTTTATGATACCCTACAAATGCTTAATTGATATAGCTATAAGCTTCTAGAAGATTATGAATTCAATCAGAAACTTTCTGCTATGAACTTGTAGAAGATTATGAATTCAATCAGAAACTTTTTTTTTTTAATGCCTTCCAATTTGAATGGTGAGAGATCCGAACCATCCACCAGATAATTAATAGGGGAAGATACCTAGGATCTGAGCCCTTCATAAAGAACTGACGGTCAGTTTGCAAAGTTAGCACCTGAGATAACAGAGTAGCAACAAGTACATAAACATTGGAGCCATGCTGATCACAAACAACAAATATGGGGATTGGGGACTGGAAATTGATCCTTGATGATCATTTGTATATCATCATGTGGAGCTTCCAATAGCTGAGAGAGGGGGTAAATAAACACAAAAAAAAGAATTATAACTAAAAAACAAGACGACATTACGAAAATCCTCAAGGTGGCAAAATTTAATTATGAAGCTAGATTCCACAGCAGTCCACATACTTTCAGTTAAATTTATGCTTTTTGAGTCATCGGATGTGCACTAAGATTTGAATGGATGATCCACACCAAGTATACACAGCCTTATTAGCATATACGGAAATTTCCAACGCCTATTATAGCTCAAAAAACACTTGAATATAACATCTAAATGGATGGTCCTCACCGTTATCATCAACTTCATCCCACAAAAGGGTTTATTAATGGAAATCCAAGCAGTTTTAGGTGGGGTAAAAATGAAAGATATTAATATTTCCAAAGATATTAATATTTCACATCAAAAAAAATATTTCCAAAGATAGAACTTATTGAACCCCTTGATGCATAGGTATTATACATGTTAGAAAATAAGTGTTTTATCACAATTTTACGAACCAGTTTTAAGGCAAACTTTTAGTAAGATCCATATAAATTAATGAGAGATCTTTATGGATTAGTGTTCTCCTTTGTGGGTACATCAAAATCATATATTTACTTGCTCAAAACGATAATGGGATGGATGAGAAATTGTCTCTCAATGTGAGATACTTGATGTCTGAAAATGGGTTGAAGGACTAGAGGTCCATATCGATATATAATAAACTCTATTCTTGGCTTTGTAAGAAAGCCAGCCAGAAGGCTCCCTCTCGCGCGTGCAAGGGGGGTGCAAATCTTAGACCGGCTTGTGTGTGCTCACACGTCCTGCGGACATGAATGTCGGACCACCTGAACCACACCCCGTGCGGGGGTTATTTTTTGCACTAGTTTTGATTTTTCTAATCTGTAACGACCGAAATACATGTTGTTTGTCGTTACAACCCGGTTTTAAACCAAAAAATGGTTTTTTTGTCGTTACAACCCGTTTTTAACTGTGAAACGGCTTTGTCTGCCATTACAGTTTTGGTCATTCACTTAGTTGTCTGCCGTTACAGAGGGTCCATTCAACTACTTGTTTGTTTTCTCTAGCCCTATATATAGAGGCAAATTCTCTCTTCATTTCTACACACCAGAAACTCTATTCTTCCATGTCCTCTATTGTTCTTCTGCCGGTGATAGTTTTCGACGCATCAATCAGCTCGGGAATGTACCATTATGCTGCCATTGAAACTCGACGACCATTTTATTCTGGGAGACAGACGTCACTACGTTCCTCTAGCACCGGTGAGACAACGAATCTGTTTTAAGGACTTTGTGTGATACACAGGACTCGGTTCGGTTTCATTTTCTGTTCATTTATTTTTTGTTTACATTTGTACGGTTTTCAATTTGTTCGATTTTTTGTCTTCTTCACTTTCTATGGTTTTTGTGCCTCTCAATCCAAAGTTGTTTTCTTCTAAAACATTTGTACAACAAACTTAAAACAGATCTTTCATTGTACTTCTTTAATTAGGGGGCACGCCTTTTATTTTCTTTTTCCAATCTGAAAAATTTATACTTGTGTTGTGTGTTTTCAGAATCGAAATGACAACAGCATCGGAGAATGTTGTTATGGCTGAAACGGTCCAAGTGTCGACTGCTGATGTGACACAAGTGTCGACCGGTGGTGTGGCGCGAGTGCCGGTACCTCCGTTGTACCTGTCTCAGTCTCCATAGACCAGTTTTGATTTTTCTGATCTGTAATGGCCGTAATAAATATTGTCTACCGTTACAACTCGGTTTTAAACCGAAAAACATTTTTTTCTGCCGTTACAACCCATTTTTAACTGGGAAACAGTTGTGTCTCCCATTACAGTTTGGGCATTCACTCAGATGTCTGCTATTACAGAGATTGCATTCAACAACCTGTCTGTTTTCCCTGGCCATATATATATAGGCCCCTTCTCCCTTCATTTCTACACACCAGGATCCCTCTTCCTCACTGTCCTATATTGTTCTTCTATCGGTGATAATTTTTGACAGATCAATCAGTACGGGAGTGTACCGTTCAGCTGCCATTGACATGCGACGATCGTTTTAAGCTGAGAGACAGACGCCACTACGTTCCTCCAGCACGGGTGAGGCGGCAAATCTGTTTTAAGGACTCTGTGTTATACACAGGACACGGTTCGGTTTCATTTTCTATTCATTAATTTTTTCTTTATTGTACGGTTTTCAATTGGTTTGGTTGTACTTCTTGTCCTTTTATGATTTTTGTGCCTTTCAATCCAAAGTTGTTTTCTTCTAAAACAAATGTATAACAAACTTAAAACAGATCTTTCATTTTACTTCTCTGATTTTGAGCCACTCCTTTTATTTTCTTTTTCCAATCTGAAAAATTTACACTCGTGTTGTGTGTTTTTAGAATTGAAAAGACAACTGCATCGGAGAATGTTGTTGTGGCTGAAATAGTCCAAGTGCTGACTGCTGATGTGACACAAGTGTCGACTGTTGGTGTGGCGCGAGTGTCAGTACCTACCGTTGTACCTGTCTCAGTCTCACATAGAGAAAAACCTGAGAAGTTCAATGGGCCTAAGAGAGAAATCTCCAAGTTCGGGTCCAAGTTGGGGCCTAAGGGAAGAGTCTCCAAGAAGCCAAAGTTTCAAGTCAAGTGTTCAACTGTAACAAGTTGGGTCACAAGTTTACTGATTGCAGACATCCTGAAAGGAATAGGAGCATAGAAGCAAATGTATTTGAAGGCACTGCTCAAGACGTTTCTAAAATCAACCTCTCAGCTGTGGTCTCGGAGGTGAACGTGATGGGTTCAAACCCCAAAGATTTGTGGATTGACATTGGAGCTACCCGCCATGCGTGCTCCAACAGAAGTATGTTCTCTACTTTCGAACCATTAGAGAATGGAGAGAAGATGTTTATATGAAACTCGGCTACTTCAGATATCAAGGGCCAAGGTAATGTGATCTTGAAAATGACTTCTAGGTAAGAACTGGCTCTGGGCTTATTTTTGCACCAGTTTTGATTTTTTTTATCTTTAACGGCCGAAATAAATGTTGTCTGTCGTTACAACCTGTTTTAACTGAGAAATGGTTTTGTTTGCCGTTACAATTTGGGCATTCACTCAACTGTCTGCCGTTACAAAGAGTGCATTCAATCACATGTCTGTTTTCCCTGGCCCTATATATGGAGGCCCCTTCTCCCTTCATTTCCACACACCAAAAACTCTCTTCCACCCTGTCTTCTACTGTTCTTCTATCGGTGATATTTTTTGACGCATCAAACAGTTTGGGAGTGTATCGTTCTTCTGCCGTTGACACTCGATCGTTTTATCCAAAGAAACAGATCCCACCATGTTCCCCCAACATGGGTGAGGCGGCGAATCTGTTTTAAGGACCCTGTGTAATACACAGGACTCGGTTACTACTTGGTTTGGTTTCATTTTCTGTTCATTTATTTTTTCTTTATATTTGTACGATTTTCAATTGGTTCGGTTTTTGGTCTTCTTCTCCTTCTATGGTTTTTGTGCCTCTCAATCCAAAGTTGTTTTCTTCTAAAATAATAGTATAACAAACTTAAACCAGATCTTTCATTTTACTTCTCTGATTTTGAGGCACTCCTTTCGTTTTCTTTTTCCAATCTGAAAATTTTAAACTCGTGTTGAGTGTTTTCATAATCGATATGACAACTGCATCGGAGAATATTGTTGTGGCTGAAATGGTCCAAGTGCCGACTGCTAATGCAACACAAGTGCCGACTATTGTACCTATCTCAGTCTCCCATGGAGAAAAAACCTAAGAAGCTCAACGGGCCTAAGAGAGAAATCTCCAAGTTGGGGTCCAAGTTGGGGCTTAAGGGAAGAATCTCCAAGAAGCCAAAGTTTCTAGGAAAGTGTTCAAATGTAACAAGTTGGGTCATAAGTCTACTGATTGCAGACATCCTAATGGGAACAGGAACATAGAAGCAAATGTAGTTGAAGGCATTGTTCAAGACGTTTCTGAAATCAACCTCTCAGCTGTGATCTCGGAGGTGAACGTCATGGGTTCAAACCCCAAAGATTGGTGGATTGACATTGGAGCTACCCGCCATGCATGCTCCAATAGAAGCATGTTCTCCACTTTCGAACCATTAGAGAATGGGAAGAAGATGTTTATGTGGAATTCGGCTACTTCAGAAATCAAGGACCAAGGCAATGTGATCTTGAAGATGACTTTTGGGAAAGAACTCACTCTGAACAATATTGCATATGTTCCTGAAATCCATAAGAACCTGATGTCTGGTTCTTTGCTTAATAATCACGAATTTCAATTAGTGTTTGAGTCAAATAAATTTATTTTGTCGAAAAGTGGAATGTGTGTTGGTAGATGATACATGATTGGTGGAATGTTCAAACTCAATGTAATGATCATGGTCAAGCTCTTCTACTTATATGCTTGAGTCTTCAAATTTATGGCATAATAGACAAGAACATGTTAATTATGATACCTTGCATTGACTAATTACCTTGAATTATATGCCAACGTTCAAAATTGATTCCAAACATAAATGTGAAATTTGTGTTGAGGCAAAACTAACAAGATCATCATTTAAAGGTGTTGAAAGAAAATTTGTGTTGATTTAATTCACAGTGATATCTATAATCTAAAAATGATGCAAACAAGATGTAGTAATTATTTTATTACATTTGTCGATGACAGCACAAAATACAGTTATTTATATTTGCTTTAAAGCAAGAACGAAACTATAGAGAAATTTATTCTCTATAAAATTGAAGTTGAGAATCAACTCAATAAGAAAATTAAGGCGCTAAGAAGTGACCGAGGTGGAGAGTATGAATCGTCATTTTTTGACACTTGTGCTAAGCATGAGATTATACATGAAACAACACTTTATTCTCCACAGTCCAACGGTGTTGTTGAGCAAAATATTCATGAAGAAAATGATGAATGCAATGCTAATAAATTATGGTTTGCCACCAAACTTCTGATGATAAGCTGTTCTTTCAGCTAATTACCTTTTGAATAAGGTACCCAATAAGAAAGAAGAGAAAATTTTATATGAATTATAGAAATGAAGAAATTCATCCTACAGTTACTTGTGAATGTAGAGATGTCTTGCCAAGGTGGCAATACCTCCACCTAAGAAAGTAAAAATATGACCCAAAAACGGTTAATTGCATTTTCATTGGCTATGCACGAATAGTAGTGATAATAAGTTCTTGATATACAAATCTGATATCCCTGATATACCAAAGAATAGGATAATGAAGTCTAGAAATGCATCATTTTTTGAAGATGTATTTTCATGTAAGTCTAAGGAAAAACCAAGTTCTTCTAAACGAACACATGAGACAATCAGTGAAGATAGTAACGACCAAGATGAAGAAGTGAACACGTGAGACTATCAGTGAAGATAGTGAAGACCAAAATGAAGCAGTTGAGGTGGAACCCAGACGCAGTAAAAGAATAAGAACGGAAAAAACTTTTAGTCCAGATTTCTTGACTTTTATGCTTGAAGGTGAACCCCAAACTTTTAAAGAAGCGGTGAACTCTCATGATGGTCCTCTTTGGAAATTAAGAGTGAAATTGATTCAATCTTGCAAAATCACACTTGGGAACTAGCGGATCTTCCACCAGGTAATAAACTTTTAGGTTCCAAGTGGATCTTCAAAAGACAAATAAAACCTGATAGATCAATTGATAATTATAAGGCAATGCATGTAATCAAATGTTATAGACAAAAGGAATGTCTGGATTACTTCGATACATATTCTCCTGTGACGAGAATACATTTTATTAGGATGGTACTTGCAATAGCAGCTTTGCACAATCTTGAAGTACATCAAATGGATGTGAAAACAGCCTTTCTTAATGGAAAATTAGATGAAGAAATCTACATAAAACAACCTGAGGGTTTTTCAGCTCCAAGACAAGAAAAGAAAGTATGTAAACTAGTGAAGGCATTATATGGCTTGAAACAAGTATCAAAGCAGTGGTATGAGAAATTTGACAATCTCATGATGAAAAATATTTTCAAAATCAATGAATGTGATAAATATGTGTATGTCAGAGACACAAAAAATGGATGTCATAATATATTTGTATGTAGATGACATGCTTATTGTTGGAAGTAATGATAAAATGATTAAATTTACTAAGAACATGTTGAACTCAAGATTTGACATGAAAGACAAGGAACTAGCTGATGCTATATTGGGAATTAAAGCAACAAGAATATTAGACGAGCTTGTTTTAAGCCAGTCATATTATATAGACAATATTCTTAAAATTTTGATAAAGATAATTTTGGAATTGCCAGAACTCCGATAGACCTAACTTTACATCTATCCAAGAATATAGGTGAGAGTATTTATCAAGTAGAATATCCTAGAATCATAGGCAGTGTAAATACTTGATGAGTTGTACAAGACCAGACATAGCCTATGCAGTTAGTAAACTAAGTAGATATATAAACAATCCTGGAACCGAGCATTGGCAAGCAATTACAAGAATACCGAAGTACTTGCATTTTGGTCGTAATTATGGGATGCATTATACAAGATATCCAGTTGTACTGAAGGATACAGTGATGTGAATTGAATATCTAGTGATAATTCAAAATTCACTAGTGGCTATGTCATGGAAATCCTCGAAACAAATAGTGATAGCTAAATCCCACGATATAATCTGAATTTATCACACTAGAAAAATGTAGGGAAGAGACTGAATGGTTACACCACTTCCATGAGGATGTTCCAAGGTGGACAAAGTTTGTGCCTCCAATCTGCATTTATTCAGATAGTCAATCTGCAATCTGTATGGCATGGGGCAATATGTATAATGCTAAATTTAGACATATTCTTCCAAAACATAATACCATTAGATAACCACTTTCTACTGGGGTTATCTCTGTGGACTATGTAAAGTCAAAGGATAACATCGCGGATCCACTAACTAAAAGGTTAAACAGAGAGTTAGTTGATAAATCTTCGAGGGTAATGAGACTAAATCTCATGAAAGAAATAAACACCCAACATAGTTGACTAAAGAGCCCAAAATCTAAGCTCAAAGGGACAACTAAATTGTAAAGACTATGTTGGATCACTGTGTGAATTTTCCCATGTCCATTCCTATGATGAAAAAGTGATGCCCGTAAGGTAAGAGGTAAAGCTAGACTTTTAATGATTTTTATGCGTCGAAAATCCGAGCAGAGTAATGCGGGTTACTGTTAATTAAGAAATCACTTATGTAAGAGGGAAGAAGGACCGCTTCCAATGGTATAGTTTAAAGCAATATTCTGGTTAAGCTCTTACAGATCCAGACGTATGTTCATGGCCATAACGAACATAACAGTGAGAACTGAAATGCGTTAGGAAGATTCATGTATGAGATATGTCATCGTTTACACAAATGACAAAACAGTTCAAAGACATCGCATCTACTGTTTAGTTAGTAAAGTAAACATATTTTCATAAGAGAATGTTCAAAGGGTAACACCTACCTATCATGTGCAGGTTTTAACTATTGAATTCTGTCACCAAGTCTGTCGTGTCAGTCTGTTGTGTTTGTGGTCGTCAATTTTATTTATGTAGGGAATGTTAGAAAATTGGTGTTTTAACACAATTTTATATATGAACCAATTTTGAGGCATTTTTTTAGTAAGATCCATTATAAATTAGTGAGAGATCATCATGAATTTGTGTTCTCCTTCGTGAGTACATCAAAATCATATATTTACTTGCTCAAAATGGTTATGGGGTGAATAAGAAATTGTCTTCAAAGTGAGACACTTGGTGTCTGAAAATGGGTTGAGGGACTTTAGTCCCGGAAAAATCATAAAATTAGAAGGGTATATGTAATAAACTCTTTTTTGGCTTTGTAAGAAAGCAAGTCAGAAGGCTTTCACGCGTGCGCAGGGAGGTGCAAATCTTGGACCGGATTACATGCGGCTTGTGTACGCCTGCACGTCCTGCGGACACAAATGCTCGGACTATCTGAACCCCGCCCCGTGCGGGGATTATTTTTTGCACCAGTATTGATTTTTCTAATCTGTAACGGCTGAAATAAATGTTGTCTGCCGTTACAACCCGGTTTTAAACCCAAAAAATGATTTTGTCTGCCATTTTCAACTAAGAAACGGTTTTGTCTACCGTTACAGTTTGGGTATACACTCAGCTGTCTACAGTAAGAGTGCATTCATCCACCTGTCTGTTTTCCATGGGTTGTCCACTACAGTGCACAATTCTTTTGTTATATATACAATCAGGGCCGGCCCTGAGGTGGAGGCCGGGCCCCAAATTTTTGCCCATTTTTAGGGGCCCCAAATTTTTTTCTTCCTTATACCTATATATATGTATTTGTGCGTGAAGTCAAATTACAATTTGTACATTTTTTTAGGAGCCCCCAAATTTAATTTTGTGGAAGTTCGCCTCAGGCCCCCGTGAGCTCAGGCATGTATACAACGAATATATATCATGCTCATATATTAGTAACTTGGCGTATGAAGTATAGAGATCGTTAGAGCAAACAAAAGAAACAAAATTTTCACCTTAAAAGGCATCAAATTACTTGATGTTCTGGTTCCTCTTGGTATTTTGCATTGCTCCAATGAAAAATCGTAATGCCATGAAATGTAACAATACTAGAATATGCTCGAGCAGGATTATGCAATCTGCATCTCTAGATGCTACACCGAGTTTTAAGGATGTAAATAAAAGCAAATTAAAAAGGCTAAATCATCCAAGCAGAATTGGTAATGCTGTCACGTATGGCTTAATACAAGGGGAAGTAAGAAGAATTGTCAATTCATCGGGACCATTGTTGAATACCTGTGACATGAAAAAGTGAATGAGTTAGAAATAGGTGCAAAATGAATACACATACTTGAATATTATGCAACGAATGCTGCAGATCACCTGTACATGCTCATTAACATGAATTGTTGAAATATTGGAAACTTTGGGTTAATCACAAAAGTGGAAGGATCATCTTTTCGTTAATGACCAAACCGTGAACACAGCCAGATGAGGGATTTGTCCAACCACCTGGTTGCATCAAATCATTCCTGATAAATTGAGGTAGAAAATACTCGGTAACTATGAGACAACTGAAGAAAATTTGTGAAATCGTGATTGAGAAACTCACAAAAAGGAAAAAAATAAAAAATAAAAAAATAAATGGTGAAAAACTAACATATTATTTATTAGAGCCACCAACCAAAATATCTATTACTGTAGTACATGCCTAGGTAGCAGAATGATTATTGATTCATTCTCAATAAACTTGTACTGTGAATTATATTTACAAAAGTCACAAAAGAAATAATGTGTATCCCAGTTAAGTAATTCCATATATCAGATGCAGTCATGTTGATTTAAATTTATTTTGTTTGTTAAAAAAATAGTACTACAACATTTGCGTTTAGAAGCGCTGTGTTTGCAGGTTACTGGATTACCTCATTACCTCCATCTCCATTTTAAAGGAAATAAATCTTGATCATACAACAGCTGCAGCCTCCTCATATGTGAACCAAGGTGGTAGCATTTAATTATTAGAGCATCTCCAATGGGGCTTCATTTTGAAGAAATGAAGCCCCAACGGGACTCTATCTCTATCTTCAAAATGGAGATGGGTGAAAAACGTCTCCAAATTTGGAGACTTTTGATCTCATCTCCAAAACACTATTCATTTTTTTTATTTCCCATTTTACCCTTTTTGACCTTAATATCTTTTTAAAAATTTCTTCCATATCCTTTAATTAAAATGTGTATTGTATATTTCGTGAATGTATCTTATAAAATATTAAACAAAATTTTATTATTTTGGTACAGTTGGAAATGTCTTGACGATACCTTTAAAATGAGACCAATTTTGAATATTTTTTTATTGTTTGAAAAAAATAATTGATACAATATTTATAGATAAGATTATTTAGTTATTTTGTATTAGCTTAACATATTTTAAAAAGACTATCCACTCATACAATGTAATCATTAATTGGAAATAGATAAACGACAAATACATAGAATCATTAATTGTACTTTCATTTTTAATTATTATAATCCGAAATTTTCTATTTCTGTCAAAATTTAATATTAAAATATACTAAATTAGAAAATTTATTTGATTAATGTTATATATGATATTATTAAATTAATTCCAAAGTAATTTTACACTTGATTATTTTACATTGTTAATACAAGTAAAAAGTTCATAATTTAAAATTAGTTCCAAAAAGTACTAATATTAGGCTCGTTTTAACGCTTTCGGCAAGATATTTCTAACAGCATAATTTTTATTTTTCCAAATAGATTATTAATATAAGCAATTTAATGTAAAATTATTTATAACAAAACTAATCAAAAATTTCTATAAATTATAGAGATGCATGGTTGGAGTGGGTCTCTATTTTCTCATCTCTATAATGGAATATTCCCAGGAATATTCCATTATAGAGATGAGAAATAGAAACCCCCATTGGAGTTGCTCTTATGGTATTCATATACAGTACAAGTAGGTTGTGGCAGTGCATCGATACTGGTCATGTCCTCATAGTAAAAAGGTTAGGGTAATAGTCCACTATCCTTAATTGACTCTATGTTTGGAACTTCAGATATCTAAAATGTTGGGACATGTGACACTATGGGACGGAACTCCAGAATGATAATGTACGTAGATAGGTGGAATGACATTTAGAATTTGTACGGGTTGTTCACACTAGTGTAACAACCCTAGTGCTGGAGCATCTGTAGTCGTTGAGAGATAAAATATGCATATATACATAAACAGAAATAGTAATCAAAATTTTGCTGCAGTCGTCAAAAGCTATTTTTAGCCTTTTATATTAAAATAATAAGCGGCGGCACTTCATGTGCCGTCGGAGAGAAAAAATAAAAATAAAAAACACGTAAAATTTGTTGGACGGCACTCAAAGCTTCGTCGGAGCGGAAAAAAAAAAAATTTAATTAGAGTGACGGCACTCGATGTGCCGTCGGAGGGAGGGAAGGCACTCGAAGTGCCGTCCGACATAGATGGGAAATTTTTTGTTTGTATTTAGCTTTTCCGGAAATTACTCCACAATTTATCGCTTTATTAAAAAAAATTGGACCATATTACCCCTTCCAATATATATATATATATATATATATATATATATATATATGTAGTAACTCTCTGTCTCTCAATCTATCAAAAACTAACTCTCCTCTCCTCTCCTCTCGGCTCTCTAAAATAATATCAATCTCAAATCCTCTCTCCGCCAACTCTCAATCTCAATTTTATTATCTATATCTCAATTTCTTATTTAGTCGAAAAAAATGTCTTCGATACGAAGATTTATTGGTCGTTTGAAATCAAAGCGAGAACATGTGCCAGCTCAACCCAGCACAAGCAATGAGGGTGAAGTGGATATGTCAAATGTCGACTATGCCGATCAGTCCAACTGGAATCGTGTAGTAGACGATTCGAAACATATAAGTCAATATGTTACTGTTACCTCTGAGGGTGGTTTCTGTAAATTCAGGAAAAATTGGAAAGAACCGATCAAGATGTACAATCAGTACTGCTCACGGGTTCCGCTTATTAAACTACTAGTAGAGCGGGCGGGATTGCACCGTTTCATGACTATCAATACAAACAAGTCGCCAGTTCGGCTCGTGGAGGCACTCGTAAAGATATGGTGGGACACTACCCACACTTTCCACTTACCGTGTGGTGAGTTGGGTTTCACTCAATTAGATTGGGTAATGCTTACAGAAATTTCTATCGGTGTCGGCGACTTGCCTCCATGCGACGATGAGATCTACTCTTTTGAAGTTGTTCAGCAACGATTCTTTCCAGAACTAACAGTAGATGATTAGAAATCACAAGGTATACGGGTTGGTTTTTTCAAAAATTATTTTACCAATACTTTGATTGAAGAAGCCCAAAGAACAGGAATCTAGAGATGAAGATCGCACGAGTTTTCTTTATGTTCTTTCTCGGTGCATTTCTTTTCACAAATGGTGCTGGATTAGTAAGGTGTGGTTGGCTAGCTGCAGTTGTTGACCTCAATGCAGTTGGCAAATATGATTGGGGTAGTCATGCACTTGCTCTGTTATATTTGTCTTTGGATTCATGTAGCAGACTTAAACTGAAGTCGTTTAATGGGTCGTGGCAAGTGTTTGAGGTAATACTTATCCTATTAGATACTAATTTTAGACCGAAAATGTCGTTATATTATTTCAATTTATCTATTCGTAACATAATCGATAATTATGTTCAACAGTATTGGGCTTACGAATACACAAATTGCTATATTCCAGTTAGAGATAGGAACACCCCTATGGAGACCCACATGTCTAATTCTGATGTATGGCCGATAATTTTGCGAAGGAATAAAGAATTCTTGGATTCAGGTTGATCTGATCCTATTCGGTATAATCAGTCGATGGCCCGTGATCAGTTTGAGATGCGCACTGCTTCCTCAATCATTTGGGAGCCATATTCTTCAACAATTACAGATGTGTATGAAATAGAAGTTGCTAAATATATATCACGTTTTCGTCATACTTTTACGTATTGCGGCCAGGTATATTAAATTTTTCATATTAATTTACAATAATTTCTATAAATAGTATGATTATGCTAAAGTGAACAATTGATTGCTGGGAGTATGGTATCTTGGTGATCGTTGTATTCACCAACTTACTGGTTATATTGCTATACCAAAAAACCTACCTCCTCTCATGCATTTCATGGCATCCAATACTACATTACCTGAACCTATTGAAGCTTCACCTTTTGTGCATCGTGTAGAGCAGTTTACTTATGATCAGTATTGGGCAAAGGTTTTAATTGGTCCTATAATGCCGACACTCTCTTATGCATCCAATGTCGATTTTATTGGACCAGTATCTATTAAAGATACTTCTGCTCAGTTGTCATATGCTGCACCTCCATGTTGGCTACCGGCCGAGTACCCAACTCAATCAACTGCAGAAACTTTA
Source organism: Hemerocallis citrina (assembly GCA_017893485.1). NCBI lineage: Eukaryota > Viridiplantae > Streptophyta > Magnoliopsida > Asparagales > Asphodelaceae > Hemerocallis > Hemerocallis citrina. The sequence goes on from CM030362.1 coordinate 191,905,956, forward strand.
GTATTACTTGGTCAACCTTACGTCGAAGTGCCACTTTTTCAAAGCGGTACTGTTATGAAGAATTTGGACTCTAATGTCAATATCTCGTTTCATCAGAGTGGGCAACCAACATATGTGAGTTACTAAAATTGAATTTACATTTCCGTCTTTAATTCGTTATTATTGTAAATTGTATTTTACGTACTCTCATTAATTTATATATTTTATACATTTCCACAGGAAGAGTTATACACTCGTTGTCAATAATTTAGCAACATCGAAGCACAGCTTCGGCGAATGATACTGTCAGAAATGGTTTTGAGGGAATTAATTCCAACTGAATTACCAAATGCGAGACGATCTGTATCGATGGGCAGGGCATCTCATTCCCGATATAGACCAATGAATCCGAATTTAGATGACAGAGGAGCATCCATGTCTACATATGTGCCTGAAACACAGTATAGTTATGAAGAATATGAATATTTGTACATCCTTTGTATGTAGTATTTAATTTAAATATGTAATACATGAGGGTATTAATTTGAACATGAGTTCAAAAATCTATATTATTTGTAATACAAAGTTTATTTATTTTCGATTTATGACACATGAGGGTATTAACGTCAATTTGAACATTGTTTTAATTTGTAATTTGTAATTGTGACAAATGAGGGTATATTAGTCCTAAGGGTATTCTAGTCAACATATGATTGTCACATGGCAAGTCATTTCCAATTTGTTTTGTAGTGACAGAGGTAAGTCGGTTCATGTTCCTATCTAGGCATTGTAGGTTTTGACTTTTTTACACCTATGTGCTAAATTTCAAATATGACAGGACATAATATATGATTCGTTCTTCTTCAAGTGGCATGATTAGTATTTATATGTTGCCATCCTGTGTACATTTATTTTTGTAGTCCACTTTGAAAACTTCAACTCCTGCATCTACTCACTGCTCCATTACCTCCTAAATTCCCATGGCCAATTTACAAATACCTTTTCCCTCGAGTTCATCTTCCTCTTCATCAGAGGAGGACAACAATATTGTTGCTAGGATTGTTCACAATCGTCTAATAAGGGTTGGCAATGCAATCCGAGCTAGCGAACAAATTAATCGTCGCCGTTACATTCGACGTGAAAGACAAGAAGGTCATAGACAGATGTGGAACGACTACTTTGCCGAAAATCCAGTTTACCCAGATTCAATTTTTTCGACGTCGATTCTGTATGCGCCGACAACTCTTCAACCGGATCTTGAATGCTGTTGTTGGTTACGATCAGTATTTTCAATTGTCCCAAGATGCATGCAAACAAGTTGTCTTAAGTCCTCATCAAAAAATTACGGCGGCACTACGTTGTTTGGCGTACGAAGGTACGGCTGATGCTGTTGACGAATATTTACGTATTGGCGAAACAACAGTATTGAAAAGTCTATGTCGTTTTTGTTTTGCAACTGTAACTTTATTTGGTGCACAATATATGAGGAAACCAACACCAGGCGATGTGGAAAGACTACTAGAAGAGAACAGCACTCGATGATTCCCTGGAATGTTGGGTAGTGTAGATTGCATGCTTTGGAAGTGGAAAAACTGTCCGGCAACATGGCACGGACAATACACAGGACATGTTCGGGAACCGACTATTAATCTCGAAGCAGTTGCGTCTTATGATCTTTGGTTCTGGCATTCATTTTTTGGAATGCCAGGTTGCAACAATGATCTAAATGTGCTGAACCGGCCAACTTTATTTGAGATTCTTGATGGTCGTGCACCTCCAGCTAATTTTGTCATCAACAACCACAATTACAATATGGACTATTACCTAGCAGATGGTATATACCCACCATTGGCAACCATCGTGAAAACTTACACTGCACTAGATACCCAAAAAAAAAAAAATTCGCAGAATTGCAAGAGGGTGCAAGAAAGGATGTCGAGCGTGCTTTTTGGAGTTTTACAATCACGTTTTGCTATAGTGAATGGTCCAGCACGCATGTGGGTTGCAGATAGTTTGTCCTATATTATGAAAACATGTATCATCTTACACAACATGATTGTTGAGGATGAACGTGACGATGGAGATCTTGACTATGATTATGATCAAATTCCTGACTCAATTGGGATCGAACCAAGCACAGGTGGACCAATTGATGAAGTAGGTCGAACCTTTCGTAATGTCATTCTACATGATCGACAAAGACATCATGCTCTTCGTCAAGATCTTGTGGAGCATATTTAGAATCAATTTGGAGATGAGTAATTGCACTTGACATGTATTAGTATGTATTCCCTTTGTCTTGTAACTTTTAATTTGATGAAATAATTACATATGTGAGCATCTTATAAATGCTCATTTTCATCAAACAGGATGCTATGGATCCACTCACTACCAACAAAAGATTCTTCTTCATTTCAAATTAATAATGCATGCTCATACTAAGACAAACTACAGATTTTTGGGATCATGTTCTTTATCCATCGTTATAACCTTGTTTTTGTAGAATTTCGTTTTGCCTACATATAAAATAAGATCGTTGATTCATAGGTAACGTATTTAGATCGATACCCATAATACGATCTTCCTCGATCCATTCTTTAAGATCGCATTCTCGGGTTTTTATCGCTTTCCTTGTAACTTGCGATTCTTTGTATACAGTTGTAAAAATGGTTGTTTCTTCAGCCATATCTTTGATGCCTGATGTTTCGGCTACACTTTTGCCTTTCCTCTTAAAAGCTTTGCGACCTGGTGGTCGGGTAAGGGGTGTAGGTGAATCCGTATCCATGGGTAGATCGTAGTCCAAGTTGATTGTGGGAGAGTTTGGGCTTTCACTACCTTCACCGACTTGGGTATTCGGTACTCGATCAAAAACTTGTGTTATGTGCAATGAAAACTTTGGCTGCTCTTTCAGGATCTCATAACATTCATCAAATTTGAATGCTTTCCCCGAAGATGCCAAATACTGTACTCTAGCTTCGCGAATCTGAGACAACATTGATATTCCAAACGTTATTAGGTAAACAAATAATACAAATAATGACTTCAATCGTACATTTTTTACAAGCCTTGTCTGCCTCAGTTGTTTCGCTACCGACTCTAGTTGTTGCATTGCTCAATTTTCCTATGAATAAAGCTACTTCTTTGGAAATCACTTGAAACCGACTAGTGAGTGAGCTCACTATTCTGTCGGTCGGAGTGCCTAATATTAGCTTAAACGTAGAAAAAATATGATCCCAAAACTGTGACTCGGATTGATCGTTACCAATAACTGGATCTTGAGTTATACTGATCCAACTCTGGCATAGCAGAACATCTTCCTGAGCCGTATAAGCTCTTCCCCTTGCACTTCTAACATTTGCCATTTATTTTCTTTCGCAAATAACTTAATAGAAGGCAGAGAAGATAGTTGAGATAATACAAGACAGAGAAGAAAGTTGAGATCTGAATAATTTAGTAGATTTTTTTATGCTAATATTTGGTTGAGAATGAGTACTATATATAGGAAAATATAGTGACCTGCTTAGATTTAAAAAATAGCCATTGGATTGATCTAGGAAAGCGACAAAGAACCGTTGAATAAGTGGGGGCATAAACGTCATTCAATAAACAAATTTTTTTTAAAATACCGAGCGACGGCACATGAAGTGTCGTCCGACATAATGGGAAGGCAAGGGACGGCACTCGAAGTGTCGTCCGAGGGATTTAATCTTTTTTGGGTTTTTTAATTGGAAATTTTTTTTTTCAAGCGACAGCACTTCACCGTCCGACAATAAAAATATTAATTTTTTTTGTTGGGACGGCACTCAAAGTGTCGTCTCTCATATATGAATTAATCTCAAATCTCCTCTCATTTATGGCAATCTACTGTAGCCAAATATGCATAATATGCACATTTGGCCAACGACTGCAGCGCCGTTTTGAGCCAAATATGCATATTATGCATATTTAGCAAACGACTACAAATGCACTTAGAGCATCTGTAGTTGTGGAGACCCAAATTTTGAGTATTTGACAAATGAAAGTGGGAAAAATGACTCTGCACTGTAGTCGTCGAATGCCAAAAAATGAGTTTTTGGACTTTTATAATCTCAGACGAAAGATTATTTTTCGTCCAAGGTTTAAAAAAAAAATTAAGTTTAATTAATTCATAAAAACTGTTAATTTAATCCTAATTATTTCTTACTTATTAATTAATTAATATTTAAAGCTACATTTAACCATCAAAATGCTCTATAAGGTGGTTGTATAGAAAATAAAAGGTGAGAAATGTATGGGACGGAGCATCATCTCCCATCCCAGCACATTTCTGAATTGATTTTTTTTTAAAATGGAACGGATGGGGAATAATCCCTCGTCCAACCATTTTTTAATAAAAAAAAATTTTAAAATCAAGGACGGTAAATAATTTATCGTCCGATATATAAAAATAAAAAAATATAAAAAATATAAAAAGGGATGAAATATTGAACGGACGAAAAATTATCTTTCGACCGATTGAACGGACGAAAAATTATCTTTTGTTAGCTATATTTGGGCAATTGTCTTTTCGTTTGCCAAATATAGCCGACTACTGTAGCGGGGAAACCCAATTTTTGGGTAAATGGCCAACGACTACAACGCTTTTTTTTTTTCAAATTTTAGAAAAATTGGGTAAATGGAAACGACTACAGATGCTCTTATTTCTTTTATTTTCCATACGGACTTTCTCATCATCTTTCCAACTTTACATACACACACTTTCTCCTCTACATTCTACTTTTCTAGCACCAAGGTTGCTACATTTTAGAATTGTAAACATTTCTTCTGAAAAGTTAGATCATGCTTGTTGCTCATTAATGCTGCGATTTTCCGCGCGTAGAAGCAACAGATAGTGAGTTTTTTTTGTTGAAGAGAAAACTTTATATCTCAGCCTTAGATCTGACCATGATGTAAGGCTAGTATGAGTAGGAGGTGTGGATCCCTCTTCTTGTTATTGTTGGAGGATCGAGGGGGGTGTCAGATCAACCCCTCTTCCTTCACCTCCATGAGGATGGCGGAGACACTCAGATTAAGCGGAGTGAATTTATCAAAACGAAGAACCGGAAGGGGACGCCTCTATTCAGATACTTCTTTCCAGACCTTCTTCGGGGCCTTAGAGTTGTCTGACTTTCTTTTCCCCTTAATTGGGGACTCTTTTCGACCTTCTAGATGTAGGGCCTACTAGGCCCGGATATACTTCTCGCTCCCGAGGTGGTCAGGAAAATCGATGTGTGGCTTCTTAGCCAGAGATCTGACCATGATGTGAGGCTAGTATGAGTGGAGGACCCTGATGTGAGGCTAGTATGAGTAGGAGTTTTCGATCCCTCTTTTTTTTATTTTTGTTGGGCCAAGGGGGTGTCAGATCAACCTCTCTTCCTCCACCTCCATGAGGATGGCGGAGACACTCGCATTAAGTGGAGTGAACTTTTCAAAACTGGGAACCGAAGGGGGACACCTCTGTCCGGATGCTTCTTTCTGGGCCTTCTTCGGGGCCTCAAAGTTGTCTGACTTTCATTTCCCTTTATTTGGGGACTCTTTTCGACCTTCTGGATGTAGGGCCTCCTCAGCTCGGAAATACTTCTCGCTCCGGAGGAGGAGGTCGGGAAAATTGACGTGTGGCTTAGCCAGAGATGCCTTCAGCAAGTCGTGTCGAATGTTGTGTCGAAAGGCGGTTGCTGCAACCCCAACATCGAGCGAGGAGATTGTTTGGGCCTCGGCTGTAAATCTCTGGATGAAGTTCCGAATGGACTCTCCATCCTTTTGCTTGAGGTCTAGCAGGGAAGCGCTCATCTTCTCAGCCTTACAGCTGGTCAGGAAGTGAGTGAGGAAACATTCCTCAAGCAGGTCGAAGGAGTAGATTGAGTTGGGGGCGAGCTTGGAGTATCATTCTTATGTGGGCCCTCGTAGCGTGGCCGGGAAAGCGCAGAGGAGAAGAGGATCCAAGGCACTTTGAATCACCATAAGGGTTTTGAACCTCTCGATGTGATCAACAGGATCCTACTCCACGCCAAACGTCTCAAATGTCGGAGGCTTGAAGCTCCTCGGAATGGGGACTTCTGAGATGTAGGCCAAGAAGGGCGGCCAGACCGGCTTGAACCCCCGGTTAAACTGTCTCCCATCTTTGCTAATTCAGGCGAGGCATTCTTCCATGTCTTGTAGTCGCTTAAGGACCACATCTTTATGTTCCTCGGATCGGGTTGACCCGTGGGACTCTTCGTTATCGACACCTCTGGAATGATGGTCATCAGTATGGTGCTCACTCCGAGCTCCGCCTAGGATAGCCTGGAGGACCTCGTTCTTAAATTCTTCGAACTCGGCCCTCGTCACGTGGCCTTCCTCTCCGTGGCCATTTGGTGGTCGACGATTGCTCGGGGAGTGGCTGCATTCCCTCTCACGGTCATGGGATGAACGACAGCTTCGGCTCGACTGGCAGTTAGAAGGTCCCTCGTTTCTGAATTGACTGAGGTGATTCTGAAGCTCGTCCTCATTCAGCCGGTTTTTTATGACGTTTTGGAGGTCGGGAATAACCGGGGGCTCGTTCCCCTGTGCAATCGAGTCGGCGGCACTCGACCTGATTCCGTTGTGACCCCTGAATGGCCGCTCTGCTGCAAGATGTTCGAGGAGGAGGTGGAGGGTCGGCCTGGTGACCCGCAGTAATAACTTTCTTGGCTTTGGGGGCCATCGATGTCTGCTACAAGGGAGGGTCTGAGTCAAAGTCTACGATCTGTGTTTCCAAAGACAGCACCAATCGAATGCTGCTATTTGTCGGGTGTGGGAGCAACAAATAATGAGTTCTTTTTTTTAGAGAAGAAACTTTAGATCTCAGCTTTAGATCTGGCCCTGATGTGAGACTAGTATGAGTAAGTGGTGTGAATACCGTGACCGCAGAAGACCTGCAAAAAAGTCTGAAACACCGGGAGGAGCCTCTGATTCTCAAGTCAGTAAGTCGCGGTTAAAGAGGGATTAGGTAGTGAAAATGTGATTACCTCTTAACAGTGTTGGTGAGCCTGTATTTATAGACTAGTGGAAATTTGTTAGGGATATATTCCCAACTGCCTAAATAAAGTCCGTTGATTAGGGATCTCAGAGAGCTGATTTATCCCATGATCTTAGGCGGTTTTATTGTTCCATAATTGACTAGGTGATCCCCCTTGGTGGGCCGAGCTGGACTGGTGGGCTGATGGAAGGCCCACGAACTGTCTGCCTCGTGATCCATGCGGTGATCGAATGGAGGGGATTAGCCCAGATTTTTACCCATTTCACTCATTAACTGCATTGCAATGAAGCTGAATTTATCTTTTGTTGTTATAATTAACCTCCTCTGTCGGTTGGTTCAATGCAGACGTAAGTAGAGCTATGACGATAAAAACGCAGATGAATGTGTCAATTAACCAAGTTAAATGTTTCCAGTTCATAGTGTGAGAAAGTTGTGCAGCATGGCACCTTTATTATGTAATTCTATGTCTTTGCAGCAATCTTTCTTCAAAGAAGAGATTCTAAGAGATTGGAATTTTGGGTGCAGCACTTGATACAAATGAACAAATGGAGATGCAATAGCCTAAAGTATACCCAAACAACTACAAACACAGAACACAAAACATATAGCAGCAATGTATAGCATTCATGGGTTTATTCATTGTATCTGATATACTACTCAATACAAGATCTTGTGTGTGTGTGTGTATAATGCTCTATTGCAAATGGGTATATATATATAATGCTCTATTGCAAACGGGTATGCAAACGGGTATATATATATATAGGATTTGTAACTCATGTATTCCATTTTCTATATTTTTGTACTGTATTCTTTCTCCCAGTGTATTATATCTATTTGTACTCCTTTTTTTCCTGAACCGTGTATTTTGTTCTTCTTTCCAGCATTTATATATATTAATCTATTTGTTTAATTCTTTTGAGATTCATTTGTCTGCCGATTATTCTTTCTCTAGATGATTTATTATTTCTCATTTGTTACATTTCATGGCCTAATTACCTATTTATTCAATTCTGCCTTGTTGGATTTGGTTTTCTACCCAATCTACCCTATTTGAACCCATCTACCCATCCTACTGGATCCTAACCCGCAACCCAATACCCTCTTCTTTGACCCAGTCTTCCCCAGATTTTCTTACGTTCCCTAACAAGCAGATCATATCTTTTCCCCATATTCTCATAATTCTCCAAATCACACTTGCCAAAAATCTCTCATTATAATCCCCAACAAATTTTGTTTTACTATCTACAATTTCTATCTCCAAAACCCTAACCCTAATCACCATCTCTATCTCTCTCTCTCCCGACCTATCCCCCTAACCTGCCCTCATCCCGATCGCCGGCACCTCCGACTGCCGACACCCCCCTCGGCGACCTCCCCTCATGCCGCCCCTGCGTCATGCCGCCCTACCTCCTCCCGAGCGACGCTAGCCAGCGCCGACCCTTCTCCTCTTTCGAAGTTGACAGCAACAGCAGTGCCAGCCAGCGCCGCACCCCCTCACGACCTTCCGCCGTCGCTCACGTCGCCTATGCCATCGTCCTGCTGTCGTCCTCTCATCCCGTGCACACTCGACTGTCCCTATCTCTCTTTTTGTGCACGTGTTGATCTAGAGTGTTGGATCCGTGACCGTGTGTTTGTGTTATTGTGTTTGTGGTGATCATGATCATCTTGTGCATCTCGTTCATGATCCGCTCGTGGTATTGTGTTTGTACCCGGGAATCTATTCCCGTTATTCTCATTTTCTCCCCAGATCCGTCGACAATTATAAGGCAAGTAACTTGTATTCTTTTGTTGTATATACAAGTACTAAATACCACCTGTAGTGCCACTTTTTGTTTCTAGATTCATTCTCATGAAAAAATCTTGTTAGATCTTGTATCTATTTGTTGATCCATCCGTAGTCGTCCTTTATTACACACACGACATGAAATAAATTAGATCTAACTAGATTTTGATACATGTATGTATATTGTTCGTGATCCATGATATGTTATATGAATCTTGCATGCTTGATGTGTTAGTCGTAGTATCTTGTGGTAGATTTGTTAAACACCCATACCATGTTGTTTTGGACATCTATTATACCATGTTTTGTGTTTTGTTATGATTTGGATTTGTAGCATATAAACTATTTGATTTAATGCATAAGAAGAGAATTCTGTTTTTGCTACTTCCCTATTTTGTTTCAGTATTTTAGACCCTTTTGAGGTCAGTAAACCAAATTAATTTTTGAATGTAAATCGTAGATCTCGTTATCTATTTTTCAGAATTTTTGACAGATCTAAGTTTCGATTTTTGAGGTATGAATTATTGCTGTTTTGCTACAGGTGTGTTGAAAATTTCAGATTCTGTTTTATGTGATTTATGTGTAGTTATTCATTTTTAAACTGAGGTTAAAGGTAAGATTTGGACCTAATATTTTTCTGGGTATGACTAGACTTGACTGGGATTAACTCCTAATTTTTTTGGATTTAATTAATGACATTTATAAACTATTCTATGCTTGTGAACAACTACTATATTTCCCAAACTGCATGCTGTTCAGTAAAGAACCATAATTCAACCTGATCTAGTTGATGTTGGTAAAAACTTTGTAAATATAAAATATAGCCTGCTGTATCTATTTTACCACCCTTTCGACATATTTGGATTTCGAGTTATACTTTGTAATCTATCGCTATTTTAGTACTGCTGTGTCAAGAATTTCATATTCACAAATTTGTTATATCTTGCTGTTTCCCGAATTTATTTGACTATACTATCTATGTTGGAATATTATGAAATATTATTTGCGTATACTAGATTTACTAGGGAATACCCCACATTTTTTCGGATTTAAATTAGTAAGTTTTGTGCCATTTTCATGCTTGTGAATACAACCTAGTCATTTCTGGCTGAACATGATTTCTATATATAATTCTATTTTGAGCCCTGTTTCTTTAATTATTATATGACTTGTATATATGTGCTGGATTCGGCCAAGAGTCTATTTTCTAGATTTTCTGACAGATCCATTTGCATGTTTGTGGAAACGGAAAACTTAGATTTGGTGCAGTGCTGTCTTGCTATCCATAACTGAAAGTTTCGTTGTCCTAGTCTTTGATGAGTCGTTTGTCAACCATTCGTGTCATTTATCCAACTTGTACTTGTCCTTTGTTATCTTATCATGTTTCTTGCCTTGTTGCGAACGTCCATGCTTGACTTAAATAATAATAATAAGAAACCAAGCCGGGGTTAAAGGGAAAGATCTAATAGTGGAAAATGCAAAAATGTATACCCGGAAGGGGATCCATAGATCCTACGTGATACGTGATACTTGATACTTGATGCTTGACACGTGATTACATGACACTTGCACACTTGACACTTGACACTTGATACTCGATGCTTGATACTTATACTTGATACTTGTCCCTAAGTACACTGCCCTCTATGATCCACTATGAAATCTAAAATGCGACTTGCTTGAATGTAGCAACCATGTGGTAAAAATTTGGGATGCATGAAGTGCTACCTAGTCAGGAATAAATACAAGACTTGAGAATAACACGATCACTTGACACTTGTCACTTGTTACTTGTACATGATACTTGACACTTGATACTCATTGCTCGTTTGCATGCTACTTGACACTTTGTTACATGTCACTTGCACCCGATTATCTTGCCATGCTATTTATTTTTGTTCTTGATTTAGAGTTAGTTGCTCTATTTTGCTGCCACATTCCTTCCATGTTACTTCTGTACTTGCTTCCGCTGTTACTCTATACTTCTCTATCTTTCCTGTACTTGTTGCCTGCACTACAAGTGACATGTAACTTGCATTGACGGGCGTTTGTTTTCTCTTTCCTTATCCTGAAAATTTGTCACTTGCAGACTTTGGTGATCAGCTGCCCGATGGAGTAGGTGACCAAAGATTCTAGTTGGATGGAGATCTTGCTACTATTTATTCTTGTTGATTATTTTGAACAAATATAATTGCTACATGGATATTGTATCGGGCATTTTGTCCCAGACTTGTGTTTTGTTCCAGACTTGATTATTTAAAATTTAATATTCCTGTTTCCTTTCAAGTTATCCTGTTGACTATATTAATTTAGTTATTTATGCGTGGTTGACTATTCCTCTTGTATATCTCTTCTTTATTCTTGTATATGTTGTAAAGATCCTTACAGCTTATGAATGGTGAAGGTCATTCGCTGGACTTGTGTCGCGTATCTGTATTTCGTATTCCTTCTTGGGAAGTGGGGCGTGACAGGGTTTTCAGTGGTATCAGAGCCCCAGGTTTGGCTAATGTATTAGCTTTACTAATATGTTAGACAAATTTGGGCTCGATCAAGGATTGACTTGTGACTAATATATATATATATATATATATATATATATATATATATATATAATTCTCTATTGCAAACGGGTCCGTGCAAACGGGTCCGTGCAAACGGGTATGCAAACCACTAAAGCCGTTGTTGGATTCCAACAACGACTTAGATTATAACAAAGACTGTTGTTGGGAACAACAGCTTAGGTTATATTAAGCTTGAAGTCATTATTCCCGAACTACGGTTTCAATGGTATGCAATCGAGCATTGCTCATATATATCCTAGAAATGAATAAGTAGTAGTTTAGTTTTAGTCCCACGTAGGTAGGAACAATGTTGTGGGTTGCATTGTTTTTTTCCTATGTGGGACTAAAACTAAACTACTACTTATTCATTTCTAGTTCTCCTCCTTAAGGTGATGCATATATATCATACATGCCCAACTTGTCATAGTTAATATTCTAACACCTGTCAATGGTTTGGTAAGGATATCTCCCATTTCATGATTTGTACGCACATACGATGCCTCAATATCTGCTTAAGCCGCTCTCCAAGTTCAACTACATTGTTTCGAACCACATGACTATTATTGAAATATGTAAAAATATATTTTAGATTTAGTTAAAATTTTGTATGTGGTTTGAGATTTTATATATGGGTTGATATTATCCATATGTGGGATGATTTATCCCCAAGTTGTGCAAGCCTGTTTATAGACATCTATGTTATCTATTATGGATCTCAAAATATCAAAAAGTCAAAGAATATTTTCTTGTCAAACATGGTATCAGAGCGTTCTGATCCTCCTTGAGCATTCTTTTTCTCGAGTGGCAAAAAGAGAGTCATCTCTCTTTTTAGTTCAGATGATTAAAAAAATTCAATTCTGTCATATTCTTTAGTCACTACACACCTCCAGGTGTAGATTTCTAGATTCGGTCCTCCTCGAGATGCAAATTTTCATATCTGATCCTCCTCGAGATTCAGATGTTCATATCTGATTCTCTACAAGATGGGGGTTTCCAGATCCAGTCATTTTTCATATTAGAACATATAGATCCTATCTTGTTCCATATTTAGATTTTTATATCCGATCTTATCTACATTCAGATTTCCTATGTGTGACCGCAACGCACTCGATTCCTTTATGAAATTTGATTGGAGTGTTGACATATATAATTCAATTCTCTTAAGCTTTCTTTGCCCGGTCTAGATCTCAGATCCATTCAAGTTGGACTTGAACTTCGTTTAAATCCAACTTGAGGGCGGGTATTAGAATATGTGAGACATTAGATTTATTTATTATTTCGTATGTGGGTTGATATTACGCATATGTGGGATGATAAAGGGCTTTTTTTATGCACAAGTTTTGTAAACCTATTTATAGGCCTATATGTTTTCCATTATGGATCTCTGAATATCATAAAGTTCAATAATATTTTATTGTCCTTTAATTCGGCCCCTCCACTCTTTCTCAAAACAATCAAAATCAATGTACTTTGTACACTCATAAAACACATGAGTTGATGTAATATAAAGTGCGACATATAATTACAATATAATATCATCATATCGGATTACATTATTCCCAACTCCTTGAGCATTCTCTTTTCCTAGACAAGCTCACAAGTGATGTCAGCCATGGCTCAACACTTCAAGTCTGCACAGGATCGAGACACCACTAACTGTCTATTGCTCTTCTGATACACTAAATTTTTGCCTACAAACAGACATGATTTAGTTGTACACCTTCTCAAAGTGAAACAACTTGCTCAACTACATCAGTGGACCTAGGTACTCCACAATGTGCACCATCTGTGTAAATCAGACCTCGACCTCAACCTGGAGGATTTTTACACACCGCAACCCCCAATGTCTACTGTAAGGGGCCACCATAAAATGATTGACTATGTTCACAGAATATGCAATATATAGACTAGTAACTATGAGATAATTCAGCTTGCCTCTAACCTTCTATACTTGTCGGGATCTTTCTGTAACACCCTAGAATTTTAAATAACATTTTTGACAAGCCACCAATCCCTTGAAAAGTTCGATGAGATCAATACCAAAAAGCCTCCCACCAATCTCGATATCACAACCCTCGTAATACCGATCAGCAATCAATTCCTCTCCTGATAGTATTGCCATTGACAAGACTCTGCCTGGAAATATCTTAGGTTCCACACCTAAAACATTAGCAAAATTGGGCGACACAAATGTATGCGAACAACCAGTATCAAATAAAACTTTTGCTTTTTTTTCTATTAATCAAGATAAATTCTGTTACATGAAGAATGATACTCAAAACTCCATTTTATTCTTAAACAAAGTTTTATTTAATACATCAAATAAATGAATTAAAATTCTTGCATACCCTGAATCACATCCTCTGAGTTACCCGCATCCTCCTCAGTCAACGAGAATACTCGCCCCTGCCTCTGGAATTTGCTCCCATCCGCACCATCCTTCTTAAGTTGTAGGTAGAACGGCTTAGTATGCCCCTCTCGTCCACACTGGAAGCAAGTCCGCTTCCCCAGCTTGGGACAAGCAGACTTGTAGTGACCTGCCTCACCACAATAATAACGAGTCATCCCTTCAGCTGCGTGTGCCTTCTGTTCGGGCCTAATGAACCTGCCTGCTTCATCAGGAACTTCCTCCAACTTTAGTTTGTTGCTGGCCTTTTGTTCCTGTTCCAGGTTTCCTGCTTCTTCTGAAACTGATCCATATCTTTCTCCGTCACTGCTGCTCTTCTGACCAGCTTGTCCAACCTTCTGATGCCCAACGGTATCATCCGAGATCTCAAATTCGGCCTTAAGCCCTACTCAAATTTCTTGGTCTTCTTCACTTCATCAACCACCAGCTCCAATGCATACCTCGATAGCTGAGCGAAGCTAGTCTCATATATGCACACTGTCATGTTGCCTTGCTGCAGATTAAAGAATTCCATCACCTTCTTCTCCTGAATGTCCACGGGAAAATAGTGATCCCCGAATTCCTCAAGAAAAGCTTCCCAAGTCACCTGCTCTTCTTTAAACTTCCTCTTCACTGACTGCCACCAGAGACCAGCATCTTTCTCCAACTGTATTGTAGCCAATTTCACCTTGTTGGCTGCAGGGGTTTTCAAAACCTCGAAGACTACTTCCATCTGTCTGATCCAATCGTCGGCCTCATTTGGATCAGCTTGCCCCTCAAAAATTGGCTGCTTCATCTGCTTGAAAGACTCTACCTGCTTGAATGGGTCAGCATTAATAGGTACTGGCCCTGTTCCTTGGTTTTGGGTCGTGCTAGCTACCATGAATGCATTCAAAGTTTGATACACTCTGGCAATCTCAGTTTCCATATCAAGTCGGGCCCCGTGGGAACCTTCAACCTCATTGTCATTCCCACCATTCCTAGTCCTGGGTCCTGCCATTATACTGAATACTGCAAAATGCGGAAAAATGTTAGAGCATCACAACACACTTCACATTCACACCAATATCCTATGGCAAAAAAAATTCAATCATGTTTAAACCATTTCATTTTGTTTTAATTTCATGTGTAATACTCACACGCTAATATCCACACCTAGGAACTCACGCTTTAGTGTCCACCTAGGTTTGTTCCTTATACCATGTTTAATATTACTATTGAAGTGTGCTCTGATACCAACTCTATAGCACCCCGAATTTCTAATAAACAACTTAGAAATACGTGAAACAATTTCCATCATCTACCCCAATTGTAATTATAAACACAGTACAAATACAGGAAAATTTGAAACTTTTATTACAACATTTCTTTTACATGCACAACAGAAAATTTAACACCTTGAATTACAATTCTTCTTACAATGCAGTTTCATATTTACACATCACTTTACAACATATATGATAACATAAAATATTCTACCTCATGCTCCCAACTCCAAGCTAAAAGTACCTACCTGTGAAACATGGGGCTAGAGATAACTCTAACCCCCAAACTACAGGAGTTGGCCATAACGGTGTGAGTAATATTTAAAGAAAATACAACTTAAATGTAACATGAAGAACAAAATCATGGTCAACATATTAACAGAGTAATAACAAATGAAATATGAAATAACGACAAAGA
Organism: Hemerocallis citrina; assembly: GCA_017893485.1. Classification (NCBI taxonomy): domain Eukaryota; kingdom Viridiplantae; phylum Streptophyta; class Magnoliopsida; order Asparagales; family Asphodelaceae; genus Hemerocallis; species Hemerocallis citrina. The sequence continues at coordinate 191,921,366 of CM030362.1, forward strand.
AATGTAAATCATCAAGTGAACTAGGCTAATCATCAAGTGTAGAAAATGAAAAACAAGCATAAGTCAAGTCAAGGAAATCACAAATGCATATGATGAAAACTAATGCACACTTGTCGAATCTATGCTCCCCACTCTACATAGATCTGGTGCAAGCCCTTCTCGTTATCCACTTTATAGGGTTCGATACCACGTTATGCAACTGTCACGCCCCGCTTCCCAAAATACGAGAATACGAGTCCGTGACGAAGGCCCAGTCAATGATATTAATATCATCCATAAGCTGTACCAGTCTTAACTCAACAACATGAAAAGAAATAATCACAACCACACAGAAAACATAATCACATAAACGAGAATAAAATCCAATAACCAAATCTAGGATACAAGAACTTACCAAATAGCTCGAGAATATGTAATGCAGTAACAGTTCAACAAGTTCCTTTCAGTTACCCATCACTGTACCTGTATAACATAACTCAAAAGAAAGAGGAAGAGAACCCGTTAGAGCAAGCTTCGGGCGATAAGTAGTAGGAAGCAGTAAAATAGGAAATAAAGGACTATATAACAAGAACAGAAATTGGAATGATATCGGAGTCAATAAATGAACAACGGTAACAAAATCAAAAGTTGATAATCAATAATTCAGAAATAAGGAATCAATGTTTAATAACCAGTATTTAGTATTAGTGTCAATGTTCAGTGTTCATCTCATGTCTATCAGTCTTTTATTAACCCTAACTAATGCATGCAATCCTGCATCCCATACCACAGGTTTGGGTACATACAATCAAGTGAACGTTTGACTATAGTGGTGAATTCTACAGGGTCCTGTACTCGGGTCTTGCAATATAAATGACCAATGACCGATGACTGATGATCGATGACCAATATACAATAAATCAGGATACTGTAGTCAGTAAGCCACAATCAATCGATGACCAATAACATGTCAATACGAGAAACACGGACCCCCTTCCGAGTACACTCTCGTATATTGTCCACTACTATAAGTCGACCCTTATTACCCCGGCTTGTTATCATTTTATTAACAATCATTTATGAACATGCATGGACGATGGTATCAATACCCATGCAACAGGTACAATCGAGGAGACCGATAGCACTAGTACAATTTCAAGATGATATTAAGACTATACAATACATGAAATATACATGGTCCAATTCATTAAATATGGAAAACACGGTTTATATGCAAAACATAACAATATATGGACTAAGTGTACTACGATTTCTATGTGCAAGATTTTAAGTTTCTGTGTCAGGAACCGGGTCGAAATCTCAGTACAAAGTCAAGCAAATGATAAGGTAGTATATGTGAATGTTCAATAGTACAATAAATTTACGGTTTGGGATTGAAGTCAATAATAATAGCATGATGAGAAGACTATGAATCAATAACATGGTACAATAAATAAACAATGGAGTTCAATTAGATGCGATATTCAATTTGATTACTACTTACCGGATTTCAAAGAGTGTTTTCTTGAACTAGAAACAATAAAAACGAGTTCAAGAGACACTTGCCTATTAGGAGACGATTCTGAATATTAAAAGAATAACGGGATGAGAATCCCGGCGGCGGAACACGAGTAACACACGTATAACGCGCGTAACTGCAAGAACACATGCAACACGTGCACACACGAAACAACAGCAAGGGCAACAGCAACAAGACCAATAGTAAACAACCCAATTACACAGCAACAGATCCCAAAATAGCAAGAGGGGCCACACAGCAATCAGCAAACTTGGCCAAAACACCAAACTGCAAAACACAGGATCGACAATGACAAAACGGCAAACAAGAACCCTACCCCATAATAGCAGACAGCAAAACTGTGGTCTTCCCCTCTCCGAACAACAACCAGCAGTTTCTCCACAAACGGTAGACAGCCAAAAGCTCCAACCCAGTTGCTTGTGGATCCAACAGCAAGCGGCGGGATCGACGGCGGAAGGGCTGCAGGCGACGGGCTAAATGGTGAGTGATAGAAGATGGCAGCAGCACTATGCAGGGGGGTGCTTCGGCGGTAGAAGGGAGTAGCAAAGGTGTTGGGTGCTGTTGGCGGCTCGACGAAGAAGACGACGGGGGATCAATGGTGGGTGGTGCACAAGGCAGTGGGGCGACTGCGGCAGGGGGTTAGAGTCGACGGTGGATCTGCGTTGGAGATAAGCTTCGATGGGTTTCAGCGATGCTCAGAGATCGAACAGAGGAGGAAGAAGATGACTGTGGTTGCGAGAAGGGTGAGGTGACTGAAGTGGTCGGTGTTGTTGTGCGGTCGACAGCGAGGAGTGCAGTAGCTTTGGAGGTTGAAGACAAAGTGGGTTGATGAGCAGAGGAGCGACGGGAGAACAAGGGGATGTGGTGACGAGGCAATGAGGAGGAGGAGAGGAATGGCGATGGAGCGACGAGGAGAGGCAGGGCCTCTGCTTTGGGGCTAAGGCGATGGACGGCAAGAGAGTTGGAAAGCAGGAGCTGCGAGGGTTGAAGATGTTGGACTGCAGAGGATGTGGTGAGGGGCAGTGGTTGCGGTGGTGCTCCGACGAGGTGATGGGGAGAAGGCAGTGGCGGTCGTCGCTTCGACAAGGAAGAGGATGAAGAAGAGCAGGGCTCGAGGGTCATTGGGTTTCGATGCCTCACAGCGGAGAAGAGGAAGACGAAGGAGATGTAGGCACTCGGTGGCCAATGGAAGGAGAGGTCGAGGAGATGACGATAGGTTCTTCGGAGGTTGGGGATGGAGGAGATGATTGAGTTGGTGGCAATGGCGGGGGCTTCGACAGAGTGCAGAGGATGGCGGTGTGTGCGGTGGTGCACACGAGGAGGCTCGGCAAGGTGAGGCGATAGCAGGAGCATCGACTGACGATAGGCGGTGTAGTCGAGGGCAAGCTCGACGAATTGATGCTCAGGGCGAACGAAGATGGTGAGGTAGAGCGGTGGCTTCGATGAGAGGCGCTCGGAGGTTGATGGAGGTGGGCACCATTGAGGAAGACGAAGAGCTTGAAGGTTGAGTGGACGTGGTGAAGGGCTGGAGGTCGAAGACGAGGAGCCGGAGGTGGAGCTTCGAGGGGCTGGGGATGGGTTTGGCGCCAAACAGAGGAAGGGGATGGTCGGTTGGGGGTGCTCTATTTTAAACAGAGGGGGAGAGAGAGGGAACGGGGGAGGGTGTTTAAAATAATAATATAATAGTGGGTAGTTGAGATAGTGGGGGGTTGTAGTTACGGAAATGTGCAAAGTGGGGGGAATGTGAAGAGATTTGTATACGGGTGAGTTATAAAATATGGGGGTTTGAATACAAGTATATAGGATTGAGTCTATACAAAATATATATGGATACTGGGTTTGGATTTGGGCTTGGTTTATGGGCTCAAAACAATTTAATAAATTAGTTATAAGACTGGGCTAAACTTTGGGCTCTGGTTAAATATTAATAAATAATGAAATCAAAATGTAAAATTGGGCTTTAGATGATGGGCTTCAATTTGAATAATTAAATAATGTAATATAGATCAAAACTGGACTTTAACAAAAATAATAATAATACCACTAATAATAACACATCTCAATAATGAAAATGATAATAACAATAATAATAAAATAATAGTAACAATAATAATAATAACAGTGATAATAATAATGCCGATGATAATATTAATAATAATAACAATAATAATAATAGTAACAACAATAATAATGATAATATGTATCAAAGTAGGATTTGATATTAACAAATTAATAAAAATCCAAACAGTAATAATATAGCATATAAATAGTCAATCAATTATAAATATAATAATACATCGTTATTCAAAGTAAATATAATTGTCAATTATAAAACACTTAGTAAAATATCTGAAACCATAGCACAAAATAAGTTTATAAATAATCAAAATACAGAAAATATTCAGGAAATACGTATTTACGGGAATGGGGGTTACAGCAACTATCCCACTACAATGACTACTACGAGATTTAAACACTTTGCAAGTATCGGTTCTCGCCCATGGAATACTAGAGGCCAATCCAACTCACGTGGATCATTCTGTGGCCTATTTCATCCATCGTCCCGGAATACATGGGATTGCCTCACTCCACAGGTCATCCTGGAACCCTCATTGCACAAACATCCTATGAGCGTTGCTCTCGTCCTTGGAATATTGGAGACTAATCCCACTCACGTGGATCATTCTGTGGCCTATTTCAGCCATCGTCCAGGAATACTGGAGATTATCTCACTCCTCGGATCATCCTGGAGTCCATAACTCACGTTTGCTCTTATTTCATCATATCTCCAACTAGTACATGTCCTTATATTTATTAAGATTATTTAATTAACCAGAGTTCTCCTAGAGTTGGTGTACCCTACTAGACTTAACACGATTAAACAACATCAAGTCCCCAACTGACCATAAACCACAAAATCTCAACTGCCGATATACTAGGGCCCCACACAACCTCTGGAGACTCACAACCCAAAGTAACAACATGAATCTTTCATTTACTCTCTTAATTTCATTGTCAACTTGTTCACATTAAGAAACTTCTTCAAATCAAGCCAATCCAAAAATTCATCCATATTCTTTCAAACCCCAAGTATCTGGTCAAGGAAATCTGAGACTAATCATCCAAACAAACTGAGACTTACATTTTTGAAATCACAGGAATTCGCAAAAACATCATTCTCTTAAAATCTGTAAATATTTCACTTTTGAAAACCGTGGAAATACGAATTTTAATTTTCGGGGCCTTGATGTTGTTTAATCGAGTTAAGTCCGGTAGGGTACACCAACTCTAGGAAAACTCTGGTTAATTAAATAAACTTAATAAATACAAGGACATGCACTAGTTGGAGATATGATGAAATGAGAGAAAACTTGAGTTATGGACTCCAGGATGATCCGAGGAGTGACATAATCCCCAGTATTACGGGACGATGGCTGAAATAGGCCACAGAATGATCCACGTGAGTGGGATTGGTCTCCAATATTCCAAGGACGAGAGCGACACTCATGGGATGTTTGTGCAATTAGGGTTCTAAGATGACCTGCAGAGTGAGGCAATCCTAAGTATTTCGGGACGATGGGTGAAATAGGCCACAGAATGATCCACGTGAGTGGGATTGGCCTCCAGTATTCCAAGGGCGAGAACCGATACTTGCAAAATGTCTAAATCTCGTAGTAGTCATTGTAGTAGGATAGTTGCATAACGTGGTATCGAACCCTGTAAAGTGGATAATGATAAGGGCTTGCACCGGATCTATGTGGAGTGGGGAGCATAGATTCGACAAGTGTGCATTAGTTTTCATCATATGCATTTGTGATTTCCTTGACTTGACTTATGCTTGTTTTCCGTTTTCTACACTTGACACTTAGCCTAGTTCACTTGATGATTTACGTTTCTTTGTCGTTATTTCATATTTCATTTGTTATTACTCTGTTAATATGTTGACCATGATTTTGATCTTCATGTTACATTTAAGTTGTATTTCCTTTAAATATCACTCACACCGTTATGGCCGACTCCTGTAGTTTGGGGGTTAGAGTTATTTCTAGCCTCATGTTTCACAGGTAGGTACTTTTAGCTTGGAGTTGGGAGCATGTGGTAGAATGTTTTATGTTATCATATATGTTTTAAAAAGATGTGTAAATATGAAACTGCGTTGTAAGATGAATTGTAATTCAATGTGTTAAATTTTCCGTTGTGCTTGTAAAAGAAATGTTGTAATAAAAGTTTTAAATTTTTCTGTATTTGTACTGTGTTTATAATTACAATTGGGGTAGATGCTGGGAATTGTGCCACGTATTTCGAAGTTATTTATTGGACATTCGGGGCGCTACACTTCCAACAAGGCTCCTTAATCTGGTAGTAGCTTAGAATTGGGATCCATTGGAGTTAGCGATGTGCGACACTCCAACATTCTGCACTTAATTAGTCAAAATATCTAAAACATGCTTCCTCTATGCGAGACACGTATCCCTTCTAGATCCAACTACTTAAATTCTAATATAATATTTCTACTGACATCAGTCCTTGGTCTGAAAATGTTGTTGAAGGTAGCTGGCTCTTCAACCCTTGATTGTCAGCCTCATCATCTCATGTGATCACAATACTATCACTATATACAACAAGAAATATATGCTTACTCTCGTTATAACAATAGAAAATGGAGTGCTCATTGTAACTTCTCTGCAGCCAACCTTTTGACTACATCTGCAACTCTCTCATACAATAACCTGGGGGACTACTTAAGACCATACAAGAATTGTTTCAAATGACAAACTTTCATGTCCTCCTCACTAGCAATGTTTGGGTGTTGCTCCGTATGGACCTCCAAAATGATACCTTTAAGAAAGACGTTCTTGACATCATGCTAAAATATAGGGTAATTAAAATGGGTCGTCGAAGAGATCAAAATTCATCTAAAGTCATCTTTGCCGCAGGAGCAGATCTCATCACAGTCCACCCCAGATGTCTGAGAACAATCTTTGTCCACCAACCTCATCTTTAGTTGGGCCAATGAACCATCATGATTAATTCCACTATCCAACTCCACTTACAACCAACACAATGCTTCCCTAGAAGAAGTGAAACGGTTCCCATGTGCCATTATGAAATAGTATAGACATATCTTCTTGCATAGAATGACTTCATTCAAGATTGATAGGGCCTCTAAAACTGACTTGCGAATTGGTGTGTATCTATTGTAGACGAAAAAGCAAGGAGACCAGGAAACAAATGAGCATAAGTTACACTAAGAGTCAAAGAATTGGTAGGTTTACAAGCTCAGTGAAAAGAAACAATGGAATTAACATTAAGGTCAGGATCCATACCTCTTTTAGGTTCAAAACAATGGAAGGCTGATAAGAAATCAGAGATGAATCTACTGGAACTATGATAAGCTCATCACAGGTGTCTCAGAGACTTGGATCAGGAAGATAGTTAATAAACTAGGATCTGAATCAGGAGAAACCGTAGTTGTGGGGGCATGCTGATAAGGAATATCTGTCTTTGTGACTAATAGGTTAACTCTCTCATCGAATGTTTAGGAAGCCAACTCTACATCTCTAATACTATAATGGGAGAAGGCCTTAGTGTCATTTGTAAATTTACCAATTTGTAAATCTACCAACATGTGCAACATGCGTACATAACTAATATAAAGAAGATTTCAAGTTCAAACTCATACTATTTCTAAATTTTTACTTTTAAAAAATTAAATTTATTAAGACGTGCATCGCACATGTAAATTACTAGTAATCTATGACTAGAGAAGATGGGCCATCCTTGATTTCTTTATTTGTATCTGAGGTTGTACAACACCATCATCATAATACAACCAAAAATATGACATGCTCGACAAAATAGGAGATGATGCAATATCAAGTGAAGGGCATATAGGCCTATAAGATTAACCTGAATAATTTTGTAAGTCACATCAGCAGAAATAAAACTTTTTTTATAATTTAGGATAGTAATACATGTAACCTTCTGATGTAGACTATATCCAAGAAATACACATTTAATTTCTCAAGGATATAGCTTGGAAATACCAGGGATAGTTATCACTTTCGAAACAAACACGATTAAAACATCATTGTTTTTGCAACATCCAATAGATGTTGATTCCTATATTCAGCAACACCGTTCATTTGGGGGGTGTAAGGACAAGATGATTCAAGAACAATACCAAACTCAGCTAAAAATTTAACAAAATCAAATGAAAAATATTTTTTTGCACTATTATTTTGTAAAACTTTCACAATAATACTAAATTGAAATTTTACTTCAATTCAATATTTACGAATAAACATTAAATATTGTGTATGGATATTTCAATATAAAAAGTCGATTAAGTCGAAAATAATCATCCACAAAAAGTCACAAAATATCGAAAACCTCCAATAACATACTCAAGAGGGCATGACCCCCAATTATCTGAATGAACTAAAGCAAATAAACTATCAGGCTGACTCTCAACTCTAGATATGTGGTACGGTGATGCTTACCTATTAACATGACTCACATACTATCTCGAAAATCGAACATACTCAGGCTTATAAATCTTCATTTTTTGGAAAGATGGATGCCTCGGTTGACAAAGTTGAGAAGCCTTGAGTTACTCACACATGCTATGGTGAGATATTAAGTGTAGGCCGACATGTTTGTATTGACTGAATGAGGGTTTCTCGGACTGGCCTACATTATATATGAATATATGTAGCGAATGGAGTTTTTAGGAATGTGTTCATGATATATAGGGTGTCAAGCGATATTTCAACCAAAATATCCTTATAAGGTGTCATGCATGTTAATTGTTGTGATGGATTTAGTTTTGGGTTTGTATCAAATCAGACCCCAAAACCATTTATACATCAATAGTATGCATAATGCATGTTGCATTCATTGTTCACTTTGTTTCATAGTATTTGTGTTATTTGCATAATCAATCTGATAATGTAATGTAAGTACATGTATGTAGATCATATTTGGATATATTTTCCAACCCTAGATAACAGCCGACATATATTACATATCCCTAAATAGCCCTTTGTATATCCTATCTGACATCAAAATTGTGAGGCGGATACAAAACTAACATCCGACATTTAAAACAGTGGTTTTCGATCCAGAGATGCTAACGGTCCCCAAGGTTGATGCCCCGTGTCAAATATACGCTTTGTTCCAAGCTCCAAAAAACATACAAAAATAAACACTTTAAAGTCTTTATTATTAGAAACCATATCATGTGAAAAACTATGCACATATAGAACATAATTTTTTACCAAACTATCCCCTTTTTTCTAAGTACGTACGAAACTGTCCCTGTTTGAAAATTTAATACCAAAAACTCCCTGTCGCTAACTGAGTTAACGCGCCTAGTACTTTTCTTCGTGTTTTCTCAGTTAGCGTGTGTTAGAGGATAACACTTTTCCCCTAAGCAGGGTGTTTGCAAAAAAATCACCAAGTTATAGACACGCTAACTCCGTTAGCGTGCCTATTTAAACCACACTTACTAACGGGGTAAGCCTGATAGGTGGACAATATGGATGTAGGCAAAAGACCCCAAGTAATGTGCTAAAAATTTGAGATACTCACACACGTTAACTCAGTTAACGTGCCACTATTTACCAAGGCCATTAACTGAGTTAACGACTGTTGAGATTTCAAATTTGCCAGAAAGTTGAAACTTTCTGGAAGTTTGAGATACTCATACACGTTAACTCAGTTAGCGTACCTCTTTATACTAGGCGCGTTAACTGGGTTAACGCGTGTCGTTTGGGCTTTTATTAATTAAAGCTTGCTATTTCACTCTCATCTCACTTTTCCTATCTCCGAAAAACTAAATCCAACAATTTTAACCCAAACCCCCAAACCCTAGTCTTCGATTCCGCCCTCTAAGCATCCCAATCTCTCCAAATTTTCGGTCGAATCTCTTCTTCACTCCCCACTCATCTAAGTATACAATTTCCCCAAAAATTGCCTATTTAACCCATAAAGGGTTTCCCCCAAATTGTCGAAAGGAGAGGCTCGGGGTGCTTGTCGTCGACTTCTTACTTCCACCTTACAATCGTTTGTAAGTCTTCATTATTTATGCTATATAATTTTTGTGATTTTGGGTCTAGGGTTTGATTTTCAATGTTGGAAATTAGAAATTAATTGTTGGAAGTTGTACTCTATTCGAAATGGTGTGATTTGCAATGGTGTTATTTTGGGTCTAGGGTTTGATTTGCAATGGTGTGATTTTGGGTCTAGGGTTTGATTTGGGTGTAGAAGTTGTACTTTATTCGAAATTAATTGTTGGAAATTAGACATTTTTACATTTTGAGTAATAATGTTTGATATTTCAATGTTGGAAACTAGACATTGTTAAGTTAAATTTTGAGTAATAGGAGTGTAGAAGGAGGGGACTTTGTATAAGTAATTTATAGCGATTTTAAGTTAAATTTGTTAACATATATTATCTAAAATGTAGAATTCAATTTGATATAGGATATGGCACGGACAATGGGTAATCTCGAAGAAGGGAGTAGTAGTAGACCTCCAACTACCCGGGAAGGTCCACGAACATGTCACGGACAACCTCCCAAAAGAACGCACCGTGGTGGACATAGACGTACCACTGTAAGATGATTTGACATTAATTTCATACGTTTTATTTTAACATCAAGAAAATTATAAATATAAATGTTGAATTTCAACTTTTTATGGTATAGGTTGAGGTCGGTACTTCTTCTTCTCCGGCAACTCAAATGGGCCCATCTCCCCCTCCTCCAAATCACCTGGCCCTTCCTCTCCATCTAGTCAGCTGGGACCATCTTTTTCCTCATATGTTCCTCCGGTGGTTCCCGGTCCGATCGACCCAAAGCTTCTGACTCTACAAAGCCAGCATCGATCTAAAGCCGTTTGGGAAGGAAACTCTTCGGAGTGTAATTTTAGGGGGCACAGCACATTGGAGATGCATCACCTTATACATTAGATATTACAGCAATGTGGCCTATACGACATAGGGTTGATGAGCTCCATTAAGGCGGACCGACCCTTATTAACAGTTCTTCTCGAGAGATGGCGCTCCGAGATGCATAGTTTTCACTTGCCGGCGACGAGACGGCAGTGACACTACAAGATGTTACTGTAATAAAAGGTCTGCCAATTGATGGAGAGGCCGTAACTGGCACAATGAACTTTGAGCCAGAGTTCATTATCCATGAGTATCTCAGTGTAGAGGTGAACCAATCAGCCCTTGTGGGCAAATCGTTGAGGCTGAAATGGTTGAAGGAAAAATTCTCCGGTACGTTGAGTAATGCCTCCACGGAGTTACAGATACATTATTACTATCGGGCGTACATCATGACACTGTTCGGAGGTGTAATGTTCTCAAACTCCTCCGGAGATTCCGTTTTGTTAATGTACCTACCTCTAATAGCCGATCTAGGTGCAGTTGGGGGGTATAGTTAGGGGAGTGCTGTGTTGGCCACCTTGTATCGTGCATTGTGCAATTTCTCTCTTAGTGCTAAGAAAATGAATGGACCAATGTTGATGCTCCAGGTGTGGAGTTGGGAACGAATGCACATCGGCTGTCCCGTTGTGGCGAAGCAGTCACCAAAGTGGTCGAACCTTCCTGAGGACGTGAACATGAGGCCACCTCAAGGTGTGTATTGGACGGGTTCGTTGACGTGGAAGGCGAGCACAAATAGGTGCCTATCCTATTGCCGGGACGAGCTTGACCACTTGCAAGATGATTGTGTTAAGTGGCAACCGTATACCGAGGAACGTATAGCGAGATTACCTCTAGTTTGTATGTCAGCTCCTCAACTGTGGTTGACAAAAGCACCACTTATTCACTTTGGTACAGTTGAGGCCTATTTTCCAGATAGAGTACTTCGTCAATTTAGGTTGCATCAGAATATACTGGTCCATCAACCGTACAATGCCGATCTACACAGTGTCACCAGTATGGGTCGACAAGCAGCTCACGATTGGGCAGCTTCATTACACGTACACGTGGATATTTGGAATCATTGTCTCGATCATGTAATTGCGAATATTCCACCATTCGAAGCATCGACCCATTTCGCTTACATGACGTGGTATCGGAGAATGACCCGCCTCTATATTTCCTCAACAAGTCAATTCCCAACCGGGGTCGAAGTACCGACACGTAGACATGCCGCCGATCCAGCAGACACGTACTCTGTTAATCTGCCAATGTTTCAATCGAAGGCACCATTGCTTCGAAGTTTTGTAAGTTGCTTGTTCATATTTAAATTGAATTTATTACTATATTTAATTATTCAATTTATTATCACGTTCATTTCATTTTTTTGTAGATGGCCTAAATATGGATTCAAGCAAAAGAATGTGCGAAAGTATTGAAAAGTAACGTAGTTGAATCGTCGAAGGTATTCGTGCGTAAAATTCTTGAGTCATGTCGAGTACAAGCAGATCTCGTCGACGAAGGCACCAGAAATGATGCGATCTTGTCCGGTCCCGTGCATCAAACAGGTCGGCGGAAGACAACGGCTACAAAATCTCGACCACGTCCAATTATACACGAAGAAAGATAGCGAAGAAGAAGGGACCCGTCTCCACCGATTGATGAAATCCAAGAAGAGGAAGAAGAAGAAATAGACGAATATTCCTCTCTCCGGCTTAACTCAAGCTACCCCAAAGCGTCCTAAACGAGTAAGGAAACGTCCAAATCTTTTCACCCCTTTGTAAGTAAATTTCTGTTTATGTTTACGATTTGTGTAATTTGGTAAAATGTTAATGTTTTGGCTGAATTTGTGTATGGTTGGCAGTTTTGTATGTTGGGTAAATTTCAGTATTGTGTATGGTTGTAACTCAAGAATTTCAGTATGGTTGGAACTCAGGAACTCAGAAATTTGTGTATGGTTGGACTTTTTGTGTATGGCTGAACTCAGGGACTCATATTTGAGTTTGGAGGGCATTTTTGTGTGTTTGAGTTGTATGTGTTTCAGCTTAAACACACAAGTACATTACAGTTCATGTTCTGTGTATGGTTGTGTATGGTTGTATGGTTGTGTATTTCAGTTGCTGGTAAATTTGAGTATTTCAGTATTGTGTATGGTTGTGGAAATTTGAGCTGTATGTTTTTTGGAGGTTCTGGAAATTTGAGATTGGTGATATTTGACATGTATGTGTTTGAGCTTTGGCTTTGGGTTTGTGAGAAATTATGACATGTATGTGTTTGAGCTGTATGTGTTTGGAGATTCTGTATGTTTGAAATTATGAGATTTATGTATTGAGGTAACAGCTTCAGGTTTTTACAAGTCTTTTTGCGAAAATTGGTACACACGTTAACTCGGTTAACGCGCCTAGTATAGAGAGGCATGTTAACGAAGTTGACGTGTGTTAGTAACTTCAATTTCCAGAAAGTTTCAACTTTCTAGAAAATGAAGAATCTCCACAGTTGTTAACTCAGTTCACGGCCTTGGTTAACCAAGGCCGTTAACTGAGTTAACGAGTCTTAGTAACTTCCATTTCCAGAAAGTTTCAACTTTCTGGAAAGTAAAGAATCTCCACAGTCGTTAACTCAGTTCACGGCCTTGGTTTTACCAAGACCGTTAACTGAGTAAACGAGTCTTACTAACTTCCATTTCCAGAAAGTTTCAACTTTTTGGAAAGTGAAGAATCTCCATAGTCATTAACTTTGTTCACGGCTTTAGTTTTACCTTGGTTTTACCAAGGTCGTTAACTGAGTGAACGAGTCTTAGTAACTTCCATTTCCAAAAAGTTTCAACTTACTGGAAAGTGAAGAATCTCCACAGTCGTAAACTCAAACCAAGGCCGTTAACTGAGTTAACGAGTCTTAGTTACTTCAATTTCCAGAAAGTTTCAACATTATTGAAATTTTTTAGGAACTTCAATTCAAAATAACATATATCATACAAAGTTGACAACAACTTCAAATTAATGATTCCAAACAAACTTCCAACTTAAATATTACATAATCAAAAAAATGCAACTAACAAAACTCCAAAACAGCTCAATGTTGGCTTTGAGTAGACTGACTTGAGTTGTTCCAACATCCGCATTTATTGAGACCCCTCAAATCACATTTTGAACACGTCATTCCTGAAGCCCCGCTAGACTCATCTCGTACATCCATATCATTTCGTACTCTCGTACTCTTCGGCCGGCCTTTCTAAGAACGTCGAAGGCTCGCATCAGGTACAAGTTTGTTTCCAGTATTAACTGGCCAATATGTAGGATGAAAATTGGGATCCCATGTTTGTGCTAACAAAATAGTTGAGTAGAATGTATCAACATACGGTTTGTAATCAATAGTGCGATATGCACAAGCTGCTAGAACATGAGAACATGGTATATGATATAACGGAAATTTTTGACAAGTGCATGTTTTATTGCCCAAGTTAACGGTGTGCAAGTTACCACCCTTTTGATTCCCACCTACTCTTCGTATACCTGTTTTGACTGCAAAAACTCTAGGTTGATGGCTAAACAAATCACCTCATGCATGTTGGCTCTTTCACGCCGGAGATCTATCAAATCATGTACTCTCTGTGCAAAAATTTTACCTTCCGTAATTAGCTTGTTGGCTAACTGATGCCGTGTGGCAAAGTACGAATTAAGAAGGTAAAAGATCATGTCTACAATAGCAGTTACTGGCAAACTACGCACACCTTTCAAAACCGAGTTGAAAACTTCTGATAGGTTGGTAGTCATTATCCCATATCGCCGCCCTCCATCTTCAGAAAGTGCCCATTTCGCAACTATTTTCTCTTTCAATCAATTTGCCACTTCCACATTGACTGTTTCCAATTCCGCGAGTTTGCCTTGAAATTTTTTTGGTTGGTTTTGACATGCTATAATTTTGACTTTCGTCCTCATTGCTTTGCTACCAAATTTGGCAAATAAATTTGTAGCAAAATGTCACATACAATAACGATAATAAGCATTAGGTTCATTCCATGCACCATTCTGCGATTTCATGGCGGCCAAAATACCTGCGTGGCGATCAGATATAACACATAAACCAAACTGATCTGTGACATAGAAACGAATACAGCTCATAAACCATGTCCATGTATAAACACTCTCTCCGTCAACTATTGCGAAAGCAAATGGAAACAAACAATCATTCGCATCCGGTGCGACTGCTATTAACAAACAACTCTTATATTTACCATACAGGTGTGTTCCATCAACACTTATAACAGGTTTGCAGGACTTAAACCCTTCAATTGAAGCACTAAATGCCCAAAACACACCCCTGAATGTTTCTTCACCAGGACCGGATTCATACTTATCCCAACGGACAACAGTTCCTAGATTTGCTGCTTGTATTGTTGATAGAAGTAAAGGCAACTTAATGTATGCCTCTTCAAATGATCCGTACAACTTCTCAATAGATTTCTGTTTTGCAATCCAAGCCTTCCTATAAGATATCTGATAATTCAATTTAAGTTTGACCATCTCAATAATTGCATGCGGTGTAATTCCTATATGAGTCTTCACAACATGCATAATCAAACTGCATACAAGTTTAGCGTTAACTTTGCAATGGTCTTGACTCAATGCGGGATTCACACAAGTATGCGGCCCTACTATTTTTTTAACCACAAAATTTGTCCGACCCTTCGGAACAATTGCACGTAATCGCCACGGACAACCACCCTCACTTGGAACCAGTGGGATTTGCACCAACTCCTCAAGTGAACGTTTTCTCAGAGCCAATTAATATTTTACAACAAAGATGGTAGGTGAAGATTTCATTGTGATAAATTTCCGATATTTGTTGATGGAGTACAACTTTACCGCATGTTGAATCGAATCTTTACTTTGAAACTCTTGCCCAATGTAGAACTCATCTACGGTAGATGAACCGGACGATTCTTGTGGACCCTGATTTACTCTCGCACTTTGTGTCATTTCCTCGGTAACATGAGCATTGACATTATTGAAGCCATCAGTAAAGTTCATATCAACATCAATACTCTCATTCATATTAATATTCAAATATTCGTCTACTTCTTCCTCATCTTCATTATGTAATCCCGCTTCAACTTCATCATCTGTTTCTTCGTCTTCTTCTTCATCATCAACTAAATCATTATTAACGATAGGATTTTAAAATATCCCGAAAAAATTGGTATTCGGAACATAATCATTATCCAAATTTGGTTGACCTGGCAATTCAAATTCAGTATGATCCGGGCTTGTAGTATTTGGAAATGTGTTGTTTTGGGAAAAAGGAGGGATTTCTTGGGATGTTTGAACTAGAATCAAAATGATCTTACGGATCGGCAATTCACGAGCGGAGCTTGAACCAGGGTTAGCATGTGGTTGGGCATTAATATTTTTAATTTGCTAAATATATAGATCTAGTGCAAACCAACTAAAATTCGGATCAAGTGTTCTACCAATCATGGACTTCAGAGAGTAGTCGTTTCCTACGGGCACAATCATAAAATATTAACCATCACCTTTTCCCACTGCATAACAGGCTAAAATTTTAATCTTCCATCGTTCTCTATCCCAATTAGTGACCTTATAAACCTTCTTTACAAGTTCTTCCATTGTGATTGTACGATGTACCCAAATTATTTCGGGATCAACGGCACTATAAAAATAACCTTTTTTGGGTCACGGATAATCTCACCACCAAAATAAAGCCAAATAGGAAGATCATAATCCATACCTATACATATTTTTAAAAAAAATCAATATCTACTATACAAAATGTATTCGATAAAATGATATAAAAATCATACCTTCAAATGGATGATCAGAAAAGATGATGAATTTCGAGCTTGAAGAAGACGGGGTAGTGAAGGAGAGCCACTTGATAAAAAAATCCGCTATGTAAATCCCCAAACTAACAATACATGGATTTAGGGTTTTCAAAGTGTGAGGATATATGAGTGTCAGAGAAGAAGAAGATGAATGCGAGAGAAGAAGAAGAATATCCCTTTAAGATTTTGTAGAGTAATTTTGGACTAAGATCTACAATTGGGATGCTAGGGTTTTGGAGTTGGGTTCCGGAATTGGAGGAGAAAGATGAGAGAGAGAGACACTAAAAGTATAATGATGTTACCTATCAGCGTGTCTTGTTTAAAACTCACCCAAACGACACACGCTAACCCGGTTAGCGTGCCTGGTATAAATAGGCTCGCTAACGGGGTTAGCGTCCCTATACTAGGTTATTTTCAGTTGTCCCAACTACAAACGTTAACCCCGTTAACGCGAGTGGTTTAAATACTATCGCTAACGGGGTTAACGAGTCTATATTGGATGAGTTTTTCTGCAAATTCTTACTCACGGGGAAAAGTGTTATCCCCTAGCCCACACTAAAGGGGTTAACGCTAGGGAAACTACTAGACTCGTTAACCCCATTAGCGATAGGAATATTTTGGTATTAAATTTTCAAACAGGGACAATTTCGTACATACTTAAAAAAAGTGGGATAGTTTGGTAAAAAATTCTATAGAACAAAGTCTAAAGAAATAGATAGTATCAAATGAACAGGGAATACTCCTTCAACATGACAAAAAAGATCCATCATCTAACTAAATATGTTAATCAGTGGATATACAAATTACAGTATATAGAACACTTGATTCCCCAATCATGTGATTAGAAGAACCTAAATCATGCACCCTTAACAGATTTAAACAGGTAGAAGATATAACTGACTTGACTAAATTAACAATAGGAGAAGGTTGCAACAAACCAGTTTGAGCATGTGTATAATCTACTTGGGGCTGGTCATTTGTGTATCACAAGTGCTACAACTGGTTGATTCATTTCTTCCAGGCTAAAGATGAATAGTCAGCTTGCTCACCAAGAAATACAGGTCAGATACTGTCCAAATACTCACTCGAAAATTTGACACATAACTAATAGAGTAGTTTCCCATTGTCCCGAAGTAGAATTACTTTAGTTCTTGCATGTCATCTCGTTCTCCTAGTTTTGATATTTACGGAATGGTATCTAAAAATGGAATTTAAAGGCAGCTAAACATATTTCTTAGGTTTCTCCTCACATGATACTCATAACTAAGTAATACTTAAAGTATCCAAGTTTGTGCCCCAACCAACCACATTCTGAGAGTGTTGTTGAGAGACCAAACTATTCTAAATGTGCAAAATTGACATAACCAAATCTCAAACAAGCAGAGAAGTTTAACGGTGATCCCAATAAGTGTCTCTATATCCACCGAACATAAATTCAAACATAGTGTTACTGTAGTCCAACTAACACAAATCTATATAGGAAGGATAAGCGACCTAATTGGTAGTGACACTAGAGGAAGGCCCCAATGAATACCAAATTAGCTCACAAATTAGAGAAAATGAAATCTACTTTTAATGAATCTCATAATTAAATCAACAACAGAAAAATTAAAGAAATTGAATGATGCAACAGAGAGAGAGAGTGTGTGTAAGAGCTAAATTGCAAAGATTTTTTTCATGGTTCGGGAACCCTTCCCTAATCTACCCCTAAGAACATCCCATCTTAGGCTTCGCTAAAGAATAGTCTTCCTCAAACTAGAGCAAGACTCATTCTTTATAACAATGCTTTGAGATCTCTTTTTGTAAGGAAATTTACTTCTACGCTTAAGAAGGCTTAACACCTACGATCTCGTAGGACTTTTTCGCCTCTTCTCACAAGTGGACTTCCACCTATAACATCTTTGTAGGATTTTCACGTTGACCAAGCAAGAGACTCTCACAAGCACTCAATCCCTCGAAACACAAAAAAATATTATTGTTCTCAAACAAGAGGTTGAGTAAATAACGCTCACAAGAAATACAATTTAAAAGATTACAAACTTCAAGGTTCAAAGCTAATATATATATATATATATATATATATATATATATATATATATATATATATCTGTGTGTGTGTGTGTGTAACGCTCACAAGGAATACAATATGTATGTATGTATGTCTAACGCTCACAAGAAATACAATTTAAAAGATTACAAACTTGGAAGTTCTAAGCTTATATATATATATATATATATATATATATATATATAGAGAGAGAGAGAGAGAGAGAGAGAGAGAGAGAGAGAGAGAGAGAGAGAGAGAGAGAGTTAGTCTATTATGAGATGGTGAGATGGGCTCCTTATCGTGAGCGGGTGATCTCAGCTGTCCATTCGCGTTTGATGGCGATCAAACGGCTCAGAACCCATCCCGCACACCTTCTGAGTAGTTGAGGGGCAAAATGGTCAATTTGTAATCCATTTCCTTCTTTCTCGCTCAGCTCACACCCCTCTCTCTCCTGCTCTGCCTCTTTCATTGTCGAGAAAGAAAACCCTATTTTGATCTGAGATCAGCTCACGCCCTCTCCCTCCTGCTCTCACTCTTTCGTTGTCGAGAAAACCCTACTTCTTATCGTGAGCTGTTCTCTCTCTCTCCTCGACGACAAACCATCCTCTCTCTATCTTCGAGGAGAAACCCAAATCGCTGTTAGGGTTTCGATTTCTACTCTCAGTGGATTCTGCCTCACTCTTCAACGACAAACCCAAATCGTGAGGTCGGTTTCAATTTCGATTTCTACTCTTAGTGGTCTCTTTCTCTCTCTCTGCGATGAAAAACCCAAATCGAGATTAGGGTTTCAATTTCTACTCTCACTAGGGCTCTCTCTCTATCTTCGACGACAAACCCAAATCGCGATTAGGGTTTCCATTCCTGAGTGATTCGAAGAGAAACCCTAGCCCCCAATCATTCTTATCAGGTAATGTCAATTTCAAATTACATTTTGTTTTCTTCTTTCAAGTTTCACTATGAAAAATTGAGTCTCTACCTGCATGATTAGAATTTTATGTAGATAAAGGGTACAAAATAGGTGACTGTATGAGATGTTCAAAATTGAAGATCCTTCTTGTAGAGTAGTTTATAAGTATTCCACCATTTTGATTTTCAGCATTGTATCATATTCTAAAGAAGCAGAACTTCCGTGAACATTACGATCCTGCCTTACACAAGCTATGTTGTCAGTCCTTTATGTATCGGTGGAATTATTATCCATACTTTATAAAATCTGTACAATCAAATTAAAGTTCTTCAATTAAAGTGCTCTGGAAAGGCATGAGATGGCCCTGAGGTAGCATAAAGTGTTTCCCTGTCCTTTGAAAGGTGAAAATGGATATATTTTACTCTTGCAGTAAAAATACGCTATAATGTGAAAGTGAAGACATGGAATCATGTATTGTGGAATAAGTAAGAAACGACAAGATTATAAGGTTCCAATTGAATTTTTAGTTCGTTAGGTGGTGGTAAGTTGGTAATGTTTATTAGGAAGCATAACTAGTGCCAATAGTAGTCCTGAGGTAGTGCATATTTATTAAATCAGATATGCACAGAACATCCATATTCATTTTTAACTTCTACAATTAGTTCATGTGCCATGTGTGTACTCATAACTCGTGTGTACTCATATTTGTTAGGTCTGTTAAAATGTTATTACTGGGTGATGGATTGCCATTATATAGTGTATAATAGTGTGTTTGAGTGTCATATTGGCTTTTTTAGTTTATTCCCCTGTTTGGTTTATTAGAAGAGGAGCGAGGTGGCCTCTACTGTATATATATTGTACCTTGTATTTTTATCAGTTAATATGATCTCTTCTCATGTTCTCTATCCCTCACTCTACCATTGCACTAGAGTAGGAACAATAACTCTATTTTTCGTTTGGATTTTTAGTTCGTTAGGACATGGAATCATTTATTAGGAAGTTGTTTAGGTTCCAACTTTAGAGGAAGGTTATGAATTTTATAACAAATATGCAAAATTAGCTGATTTTTCTGTTCGCAAGTCTACTACAATGATAGAAACTACTACAAAGGAGAGGTATTCATAGCTATTTTTGGTATATCAGAAGAGGCCCCATGGCCGTTTTTGTGTGTTGGTCTAGGCAATGATGATATGCACTACTTAACAAGCTAATATGTTAGAACTAGTTGGCACGGCATAATAATGCAGCCCTAGACTAATCTTAATGCTTGATTTGCAAAATGAATATATAGAAGTGTGTTATGAGCCTACGACTAATTCAGTTCATGTGTTGAAGGCAACTATGATGATGAAAAATATTCCGAATAAGCTGAGTAAGCCTGCATTTATTTAATTAATTTTGAAATTTATGAGCTTTTAAAAAAAGTAAAATTATGTATTAATTTTTTCCCCACAAATTTGTTCAGCAGCAAGATGGGGATTTTGGAGATGTTAGATGACCACTGCTTTGAGGTCAACAAAAGGCTTATGGCTGATGAATCTCTTTCGAAATTTGATGCTTACAGGCAGTGTGCATGGACGCATGGTTATAAGGGTGCATCTGATTCTCACTAACAGGAAGTGCTTTATTCTCACTCATTTTAAATTTACCCAATGTCCTTTTTTTGTTGTGCTGGTCTAGGCAATGATGATAGGCATTACTTAACAAGCTATTTATTCTGAATGTGTAATCTATTTATTTTGAATGTGTCTCCCCCCTCTACCTAGTATTGTTGTGTCTTGGGCGGAGCAGATTTAAGCCCTCGGATCGCGATCCAACGGCTGAGATCTTTAGCTCATGATAAGGAGCTCAGCTTACCATCTCATAATAGACTCACTCATATAGAGCTGGTTGAGAGTTGTTTAATATTTTCTGAGGCTGATTAAGCTCTTTTTTAGTTTTGTTTCTGAGCATTCTTAGTTAGGTGGGGGGGGGGGGGGGGGGGCTGCGGTGCAGAAGTGAAACTAGTTGGCATGGCATAATAATGCAGCCCTAGGGAAATAAGTATGGTTGATTTAAATAAACAGTGAAATATAAGTGTGTTCTGAGCCTACGATTACTTCAATTCATGATTTTGTTGATTAGTACTACTTGGCTTTTTGTAGTAGTATTTTATTTCATGAATACATGTTTAAGATAGTTGTATTAACTGTTTTCAGGAGCAGCAACAACCGTTCAAGCAAGCAGCAATAGCAGCTCAAGCAAGCAGTGAAATTTTGAGCTGATTGACCTACTTTTTATGTAGTATATGAGCGGATTGAGGGATGTGTATGTTGTATCTTGGATGATTGAGCTATTTTTTTTATGTTTATGAGCTGTTTGAGATATGTTTATGTTATTTCTTAGGCTTATTGAGCTCTTTTTATGCTATGTATGAGCTGATTGAGCTATTTTTTATGTTGTATTTTGGCTATTTGAGCCTTTTTAAATGTTGTTTATGAACTAATTGAAGGATGTTTATGTTGTATCTTGGCTGATTGATCTATTATTTATGTTGTTTATGAGCTGTTTGAGGGATGTTTATGTTGTAACTTGGCTGATTGAGCTCTTTTTTTATGTTGTTTATGAGCTAATTGAGATCTGTTTATGTTGTAACTTGGCTGATTGAGCTATTATTTATGTTGTAACTTGGCTGATTGGCTGATTGTCCTTGATGTGTCTCTCATTGTTGTATCGCAGGTGCTGTGTAAATGGTAGTTTTGTTCAACAAATGAAAAGTAAGCATTTCTTCCCTTACAAAAATATTCAACATGAAATAGACTTGAAACTACGGTCTCAACGTTTTGTGTGTGATATATGAAGACAAATGTACACAGTGATGTAAGGTTGTGGACAAAAGTACCATCGTATACAAACAAAACATACAATACTAGACGGGAAAATATAAAGGAACCATTCTCTAATTCCCCAATCACAGGACAAAGCCATGCAGTTTTTGGATACAGACACATACAGTGCTCAAAGATGAAAATAGCCATGTCAAACAAAAGCTGGAAGTTCATTGTATTTACTCACATCCCACTAAAAGTTTTGAGATCTGATGATTAAGCATGAAATTGTCATTTACATAACAAAACAAACAGTAACAAATAGGATCCCCTTACAATTGAGAAAACTTTATGAACATCAGTCAATCGGAAGTCTAAACTGGTACACAATATGGCCAACAAAAACTTGCACAGCAAGGGGATTGCAACAGATCAAAGATTCTTAGAAGGCCTGTTGATCTGATGATTAACCATGTAAGTCATTTACGGAATAGAATAAACACTGATATTTCAGATGCCACATTGTTTCTACTGATACAATCAACTAAAAAAGTAACTAATACTAATACAATCAGATCCCTGAGTGAGCTCATATCTTCACAGCAGCTGCAGCAACTCTGACAACTCCCCCTCCTTTCAAACCGAGATTGCCTCAAGCTCAAAATCAGGGAAACTCTTGCGCAGGTCATCGACATCAACCCAAGAAGCTTGGTCAGGAGTGAACCCTTTCCACTGCATTAAACAAAACTCAATCAACCAAAGATACAACATAAAAAAAAAGCTCGATCAGGGAAACTCTTGCGCAGCTCATATACAGCATTAAAAAAAAACTACTACATAAACATTTATTATTGCCACTCTCCAAGAGATATATTGTTCTCTATCACAAATATTATCTGCTATTTATCACTGCTACTACATAAACATTTATTAACTTTCTCAAATATTGTATGTTTAAATTCAGCTCTAACATACATTTTCCACGGTGCAGTCACACATATGTCAATTAGTAGCAAGGATCTTACAGTGTGTCTTCGCCAAACATGTTGCCACAAATTCCTCAGCTCATTTTTCCGTATCGGCTTCACCAGGAAGTCAGCTGCTCCTATCAACATGCATTTGAAATCCATGTTGATAGAGTCATGGGAGGACATCACTGCATAAAACACAAGGCAAATTAAGGTTAAGCTTACTGACAATTATTACTTCTATTTTATTTTATTGTAAACCTTTATGAGAAAATCAAGATTAGTAATCATACTTATGACAGGAATGTTTTTGCACGTTTCATGATCCATGATCATGGAGAGAAGGCTGATCCAGGAGACCGATGGCACCTCGACTTCAGTAAGAACTATATCAACACTTTGTGGTCTTTCCTTTAACATCTCCCAGGCCTTCAAGCCATCAGACATGGCAGAAACTGTCGGCAAATAAACATACATACATAAAATAAAATAAAAAAGAGTAAGAAAATAAAACTCAATTCTTATACCTAAGACTATATATATGATGCATCAGTAAGAAGAATCAAAGCAGATTCAACAATCATACAAAATAAGTTTAATTAGGGCAAATACATACATATGCATTTGTTTATTATTATTATTATAGATTATCATTGTTAGTTCAGAACTGAGTCGGCCATCCATCCATCCATCCATCTTCAAAATTCCAAGAAGCATTTGATACTCAACCTAGAGACTAGTCATTTTCTTGTTATACTCATATTTATCTCTCTTAATTTGATGGTAATTTGAGATCCATCAAATACAACACAAGTAATGAATTAGAAATAGATATACACATATCTAATTTATATGATTAGATCTACTTGGTATTGTATCATCTAAAAATGATGATAATGAAAAATTACTTATATTTGTATATTTTATATACAAAATATATAAAAAGGAGAATGAAATCTCCCACACTGTCTGCTTAACAATAACTTGGCTGAACAAAGTTTTAAGTTAAAAGATTAAGTTGAAATTCAACTAGAGCAAAGTGATGTTATGAATGCAACATTCAGTCCCAGTAATTTAGCAACTAGGTAACAATATAGACTCTTTCTTAAAACTAGAAAATCATACTCAATTCATGTACCTATCTTCTTTCAGTTTTTTGCTGTGAAGTGTTGAACAGCTCTGCACAATATAGAATCCTGTTCCATAGTTACAGAAAATCATATTAACAATAATTCAAAAGTCAAAATGCATTTTGTAAAAAAAAGAAAGAAAATTAAATTGGGAGGAGGAAAAAGGCCACTTCATGCCTACTTGTATTCTGAGTAGTCTTGATAATATCACAGTTCAAGGGAACTTCATGCCTGCTTGTACTCTGAGTAATTTGACTTCTCATAGAAAATTTCAACTTAACAAAAATTGTGAGTCAAAATGTAGAAATATGTAGGCTCAGAACAACAACAACAACAGCAACAAAACTTGAAGGCTTAGAATAGCAACAGCAAAAAAAATGTGTAGGCTCAGAACAATAACACCACCAAAAAATGTGTAAGCCCAGAACAACAATAACTTGTAGAACCGTACACAAGTGCTGGAAATATTTCCAATAAATCAAGTATAAGTGAGTCAAATGCAGAAATTTGTGTTTGTCACTAGGGCTGCTAAATTAAGCCATGCCTACTAGTTCCAACCAAATTGTTGTTTTGCATCTCCATCTCTTCCAAGTCAATCACTTTAACACCAAATGAGTGCACAACGGAACTCAACAAACACAGGAAAATGCTTGACAAAACACGGTAAAGCATAAAGTTTGGTTGAGAGCTGAGAGCGATAATGCCAAAAGAAAAAGAGACATAAATGACCAATTTACCCTCAACAAAAGAGCTGAGAGAACGGGATCAAATCGGACTCGTTCTATCGCCAGCAAATGAGATCAGAGATCTGGTAACTCCCGCTCACGATAAAGAGCCCATCTCACCATCTCATAATAGACTAACTCATAAACATAGTAAACAAAATTCATGTTCTTGGGTGACTTTCAGTTGCGCACTAACTTGGTACAAAAGCACAAAATTATGAAAATCATTTTACTTGTCTTGTATGAAGTTTTCATCACTGCCTACACACTCCAATAGAGAAAACTCATGATTAAACAAAATCATTCATAAACATTTCATCACTGCCTACTAACTTGGTATTATTTGTATAACAAAATCATTTTACCAACTTTTCGAAGATGGCAAAAAATCATGCATTTCTATTATACCCATCATCAATTTACCTGCAAACAGTCAAGACATAACGATTAATTTAACATATGAACATATTTGGAATTAAAGAACAATAATTATAGATATAGCAAAAAAAATATTTATAATCATGTAAGACGCTTGCCTACAAAATCCACAGACACTACTAAAGTTCATGCAATATTTGGAGCCTCTTCTGTTATGGGTTCCATTCTTGAAAAAGTAGTTGAAGCTTATGACTCATTCAAGTTAGAACTACACGAATAATAAGCACAAATTAAAGAAAAGATATATTATATATGACAAAAGTTGAAATAAACTATGTATGAAAATACCAACCTTTCGTTCAAAGGGCAAGTGCGACTGTCATGATTAACAAGCTTCTTGCATAAACGACACTTCCTTAATGGCTTTGCGGCCTTCTCCATGGCTTTCCCCTTCCCTCCTTTAATTCGCTTCCCACTACCTTTGGTCTTTGCAATATCCGGTACATGAATGTTTACTGATTTAGGTAAGGAAGTGCTTCTTGCTTGTAATTCTTGGGGTATATCTTGTTGCAATTCTGCAATATCGGCAACTACTAATGTTTTGGCCTTGTGGCACATCTTTTTGGATGAGCGAGCAATCCTCATCAACTTGTGAATTTCATTTGACAACACCACCATATCCAAATCTTGTGGACTGCCGTAGCTACCAATAATTTCTTCACCACCATCATCATATACAATCTCGGTAGTTACTGAGGCGGTCCACCTCTTTAAGATATAAGATTGAGGTAGGCAATCAACAAACTCATTCCTCAAAACAACAAGGATGTGTCTACAAGGAATTCCATCAACTTCAAATTTTCTACAAGTACAGGACCCAGCATCATACATTCCTTTATAGAACACATCCCTCGTTTTGTCTGATTTTGGTGGCTTTCCCATTCTCCTCACAATATAGTATCGCACACTCCCATTATCATCTTTCATTAAAGAGGAGTAATTCATGCTTTGAACTAATTCATCTTGAAATAAATGAAATTTCTCTCTTGTATACACCTCAGACATTTGTGTCTCAATTTCTAAATCTGTTTGCAGCTTTGGTTTTGTATGAAGAGTTGTGTAGTCTACTGCTAACTGATTTTGTCTTTGTTTCCTTATCGCCCTTTCAAACCTCGTAATAAATTCGTGTAAAGAATTTTTACTATTTACATACTTATCGACAAAAGCATTCATACTTTCTGATCTTTGAGTTGTGCGAATTCCAGTAGTGAAAATATGCTTAGCATAAGCTGGTATCCATTTTTCACGAAGCTCATAAATATCAGAAAGCCAAGGATTACCTGCAATTTCAATATTTATCAAGTATTAAGACTACTAAAAATTAGTTAAATGACAATAAAATTCATTAAATCAAGAGTTACCTGAAATAGAAAAATTAGCATTCATAACTTCATTCCATCTCATCTCAAACTCTTCCGGCGTCTCTGAATCCGAAATGCAACTATGAAATGGAATGTTAAAATCACTATTAAGACCCGGATCACCAAGCTTATCGGGAAGCTTTTTAAGAATGTGCCACATACATAGCCTATGGCTGGAACCAGGAAAACATAGTCTGATAGCATTTTCCATTACGGGATCTTGATCTGTAATAATAACTTTAGGTGGAGGCGCACACATTGTTTCACCCCAATTTTCAAACAACCAAGTCGTTTCTTTATTTATGAAAGCTGCACCAAAATTGACAGATAACTCCAGTAAATGGAGCAAAAACCAATTTGTACTGATTTGTGTCATATGTAGTATCAAAAATTAGCACATCACCAAAATGCTTGTAAGCTTTCTTGTCAAGAGCATCAGCCTAAAAGACATGGGTTAATTTGTTGTCTTCATCCACCTTATAATGAAAACAAAAAGAAGGATTCATCTCCTTTTCCTCTTGCAAGTGCTCCATCAATAGATCCACATCATAAGCTCTACTCCGATCCTTGTCTCTTTGCATCGAATTCCTAATGTCCTTTTCAGTACAATGAATATTACTGAAACCCTCATTTTCTATCTCCATGTAGGACATAAACTCCGAAGTTCTTATGTTAGCTTCTTTGAACGAACTAAGTAAACTATTTTGTACTTCGGAAACAGTTCTATTACTTCTTAAGAACTGTTGCTTTCTAGGTGTACACAAGAATGAGTGTGCTCCTCAACAAACCTTCGGATTGAACATCTCCCATCATAGTCTTTTTAAATTCGTATTTGAGCCATACACTCTTCTCTAGTCACAACCCTTCTCCTTCTCTTGATGACATTTGAAGAAGATGGTTCTTCAATATCGGCAACATTCACTCCTTCCTCTAAAGTTGTCGGCTTACCTTGCTTAGATCATACAAATAGTTGTGAATACCTCTCCTTTGTAGTAGTATCCATCATTGTATGCGAACAAAAAAACCAGCTAATTTTGTATATTTTTTAAAAAATTCATAACCTTGCTCTAAAGTAGCAAATACTAAACCAACAGTTGGTTTATAATCATCATCAACATCTCTCCAACCCTTATGAACATCTTGGCTTAGTAACTCTTCAAACTCCATTCTACATAGAAAAATATAGTAAACATATATAATAAACATATAGATCATATTGACTGATAAAAATACAAGGTACAATATATATACAGTAGAGGCCACCTCGCTCCTCTTCTAATAAACCAAACAGGAAAATAAAAAAAAAGCCAATATGACACTCAAACACACTATTATGCACTATATAATGGCAAACCAAACCCCAGTAATAACATTTTAACAGACCAAACAAATATGAGTACACACATGAGTTATGAGTACACACATCTGCTTCTTTAGAATTCTGATACAATGCTGAAAATCGAAATGGTGGAATACTTATAAACTACTCTACAAGAAGGATCTTCAATTCTGAACATCTTATACAGTCACCTATTTTGTACCCTTTTATCTACATAAAATTCTAATCATGCAGGTAGAGACTCAATTTTTCATAGTGAAACTTGAAAGAAAAAAACGAAATGTAATTTGAAATTGAGATTACCTAATAAGAAGGATTGGGGGCTAGGGTTTCTCTTCGAATCGCTCAGGAATCGAAACCCTAATCGCGATATGGGTTTGTCGTCGAAGAGAGAGAGAGAGAGAGCCCTAGTGAGAGTAGAAATCGAAACCCTAATTGCAATTTGGATTTTTCATCACAGAGAGAGAGAAAGAGACCATTGAGAGTAGAAATCGAAATCGAAACCCACCTCGCGATTTGGGTTTGTCATCGAAGAGTGAGGCAGAACCCACTGAGAGTAGAAATCGAAACCCTAACAGCGATTTGGGTTTCTCCTCGAAGATAGAGAGGGGACGGTTTGTCGTTGAGGAGAGAGAGAACAGCTCACGATAAGAAGTAGGGTTTTCTCAACAATTAAGAATACCAACTCCTCCTACCAACTCTCTTGAGAAAAACCCTAGATCTATAATATTAGGGGCGACGGTGGCTGGCCATCCACGCCGCTGCCCCCCCCCCCGCCCACCGTCGTCCCCCCCCCCCCCCCCTTCCATCCACTGCGGTGACGAGATCCTCCCCAGTCGCGGCACGTGGAGAAGTTGCCCCTCTCCGCTCGTGTCTTCGTCCGTCTTCGTGCGACGAGATCCCGTCATGAGGAGAAGTTGCCCCTCTCCGCCTCTCCGATGTGCCCTCACGGACGACGACGGGACCATCGAGCCTCCCCAGTGCGCCGCGATGCTGCCTTAGTTCGCGGAGCAACTGCCTCCTCCCGCGATTGGTTGGGCGAGCACCGGAAGTCTTGGGGTGGTTGCGATCGCTGTGGCTTTGGCCGAGAGCCAGGTGCGCCCCTACCCCCTCCCCCCTCACTGCGCCCACCAGATCTGGGCTTGGTCACCGTGGCTCTGGATCTGGCCGAGGACGACGCCGAGTTTGCCCACATCGTCGGTGGTTCGGCATGGGGCCCGTGGGGCAAGGTTGTTTGTGGGTGTTGGTTGTGGTGTGAGAGGTGTGGAATGTGTTGTATCACACAAGTGTGGGGCTTGGGCCCGAGATGGGGTCCCTCCATAATGTGCGACGTCCACGGTAATACCGGAGTTAGAGACAGCAGCGGGCTAATCCGGTTACTGTTTGTCTGGGGGGGAGTGGCGGAGGTGTTTGGGATCAGTGTTGCACGATTACGGGGCTAGGGCCCGGGGTCCCCCCATAGGTGCGCACCTTTACAGCACAATATGGGGCTTGGACCCACAGATGGGGTCCCCCCATGAGGTGTCCTGTAGAAATTATTGAGGTGGAGGTGTATCTATTTTTGTTCGGTAGTGGGGTAGTCGCTCCGTGAATTCGACACCCGTTAATCAACGGCCACAGGTTTCACAACAGCGCCGCCACTACGCCCTCATCAATAAACCTGCAATCTACAATGTTTACCGCCCGTAGGGGCGAGAGGGGAAGGTGATGCTTCGGTTAGTTGTGGTTGTTTCGGGTTTTGCGTGAGAGAGAGAGTGAGAGAGTGAGAGAGTAAAGATGTTACTTCTCTCTATTCTGTGCTGGTGTCTGTTAGTGTTTGTGAGAAATTACTAGAGAGAGTTGATGCGTGTGAGAGGCGAAGGTATCCTCTTCACGTCTCTCTCCTTGTCGGTGTTCGTGGTTAGGGTGACTGAGAGGAGGGGAGCGGTAAATTTTCAAATCCCACATGATTCGCCTCAGGTGGGTGGGCGCGTACCGTGGAGGTGGGTGCTCGAAGCTTGTTTGACGGACGTACAATTAGTTGGTCCTCGTAGTTTAGAGTGAGAGCTGATTATATGTAGTGGTCATGTCGCTTCATGTTTTTTTGTGTCTGTAGGTTGTAACTTGCCCCAGTATGCTGGGGTTGTTTTGTTCATTTCTTATTAATGAAACAGGGTGGCCTTATTCCACCTTTTCCCT